>QEOT01001766.1:62999-138580 GCA_003123785.1 Pterocarya stenoptera
GATCATGAGTAAATGAAAATAAGAAATTCATGCAACCTAACCTAGCTAGTTAGTCTAACCTCCTTAATTTGTAAATCATGGAGTTGAAATATTATATATATATATATGAATATTGCGAAAGTGAATTAATCATGTTGAAACTATCTAAATGGACATTGATCAATATATTAGAACATCCTAGAATATTCGATTTGATTGGATGAATGTGATGGCATTTATCTCGGAGCTTGCTAAGTCATTATATATTTATAAGTTTGAGCTAGCTAGCTGTTGGAATTAGAATTAGATTAAATGCAATCATGACAATCTACTTTATTTTATGACATGTGAGAACACTGCAACGCAATTTGCTTTTGACATCAAGTCTTTGAGAGATCGAGAAACATGGTGAATACATTA
Organism: Pterocarya stenoptera; assembly: GCA_003123785.1. Lineage (NCBI taxonomy): Eukaryota > Viridiplantae > Streptophyta > Magnoliopsida > Fagales > Juglandaceae > Pterocarya > Pterocarya stenoptera. The sequence continues at coordinate 63,399 of QEOT01001766.1, forward strand.
ATTTGTTTAAGATTGAATGTAATCATGACAGTTTTTAAAGGCATGCATGTTCTAATTCTGACATTGATTGTATTCTAGGCGGAATGAAATTGAGTTCTATATACATGAGATGAATATGGATTAACATATATAGATTGGGATCAACTAGTGTTTTTTTTTTTTTTGTTTTGGGTATGGTGTAAATCATGTGGCAGACGCTATATCCCCAAATCAGAAAAATTTACTGGATTGAAATAGGCTATATATGGAGGAGTAGTCCTAAATATTATAACTAGTTCTTTTGTGACTATATATATATATGCAGATCATGTGAGTACTACCATATTTATATATATATATATATCCTAATATATATATATGGTCGATACATAATTAATATAATTGGATTATGAATCATGTCCTGTCTGGGTGCATATAAGGTACTTACTTATACTTATCTTCTCAGTCACATGACCAACCAACCAAAAAGCTAACTGCGCAAATGGCTTTTATAAACACTATACTAGTAGCAGCTACAAGATTATTACTACCTAAGAGAGATGTTGCCTCAAAAGTTGAAGAAGCAGCTATATATATCTATACACTAAAATCATTAATTTGTGACTAGTTATTTCCTGCAAAAATGGCTATTTTCTGTCAAAAGTAATCTATTTTCATTTCAAATAGTCATTATCGTCACAAATAATCCGTCAATACGAAAAGATTAAAAGCACTAAGCTGAGCTTTATGTATCAAAGAGCACAGTAGCTTAAACCTTCCCCTTGCCTATCTAATATATAAGACCAGATTCAAAGTCCCTATATGAGATGAAGGTCGTGACTAGTAATTATATCTCACCATTTATCCCCCCACCCCAAAAATATAGAGTTCTAATTGTTATTAATTATTTTAGGCACTGCAAAAACCCCAGATAAAGACATTCTTAATCACTTACAAAATGATTTGAACTTAAAAAATAAGCATATATATTATGATAATGTTTTTCAGAACATATTAACCCACCTTAGTCTNTTGCAAATACAGACTATTTGCAACTAATTCAGTCTGTTAGTTGCAATAAATTAGTCACAAAAGTCTATTTTTCTTGTAGTGAGTTTAATAAGTTTGGTATCTTTAATTTCCCCTAGAAATTGGGCATTCCCCCATGGTTAGATAAGATCACTCATCAAGAGCTTCTACACAGAAGATTCAGCTTCTCAACTAAGGGTAAACCTGAATATATAAACTAATTAATTAACAAAAAAATGTGGTTTAATTTTCTAATTAATTGGGAAAAGAATGCATATATGTACACATAGAGGATTAAATCTGTAAACTCATCTTCCATGCTTTGTGTGTGGGGGAATGCCATCCAAATTAAGACCATTGACAACAAATTAATTAGGTACTCATACTGCTGAAAATTCAAGTTCTAATAATGTTAGGCATATGCCTCATGCATTATGGCTCAATTAATGAGCCTGGAATGTATATAAGTACTTCTCCCTAAGTACTAATGCGTTGAACAGAATGTGCAAAAATTTATAGTACTAGACCCTCAGAGAAACCAGAAATTAACAATATGTTTCATGAAAGATCGATGTAATATTGGAAAAACTGAAGCTAGCAATTACTAGAATATTCATACGTACAGTCCACTTAATATGAAGGAAATTCCAGCCGCATAGATCCTTCCTCCACTTTCACCTTTGTACATAACCAAACGACTTCCATACCAAGCTAGGAAAGCCCATATTGAGAAAGAAAGACCTGTACTTCCAATGGCAAGTCCTTTCGCAATGCCTTGCTTGATTCCCAGCCTTGTGGTTTTATCCAATGTTGACGAATATTTTTCAACAATTATCCTTTCAGCAGTGAATGAATAAACTGTTTTAATGGAGCTTAGAGCCTGCTCAATAATGGTGTTTGCTTTACTGTATTCCTTGTAAGACTTCTTGGACAAATAGAGAAGATATTTTCCATAAATCAATCCAGGTATAATAAGCAAGAGTAAAGTTGGGAAAGCTACTAAAGACAGCCTCCAAGAGAAGTAAGTGGCGAATCCAAGGCCTGACAAGAACACTGACGAGTGCATCAAAAATATGGGCACCTGAAATCAAAATTACAAACAGAAAAAAGAAAGGAGAGAATATTAATGATGAAACAAGTTATTTATTTTTGCATACGATTGATTTTGGATTGAGAGAACACATGATTGACAGGTAGATCTTGGTCATATAGATGTTGAAAGATACATAAAAGGCAAAAGTAAGAAGAAGAAGAAGAAGATAAAGAAAAAAAAAAGTGCAGGTCAGTCATGTACTAATAATCAGATAATTTCCTTCAAAAGTTCGTATAAGTTCTAAAGGATACAAGAAAAAGTTGAATCAAATCTTTTTCTTTAAGAAAGTAGATCTACATATCATGTGATCATCAGTTCTTAATTAAGAAAAGCTTCATATTTATGGAGAATTTTTACCTTTTCACTAAGAACTTCTTGTATGAGAGAAGTATCTTTTGATATGCTATTGATGATCTCTGAAGTAGTTGCTTCTTGTGAATCAAAAAACCCAACTTCTTGTCTGAGAACAGCTTCCAAATACTTGTAACGAATTTTCAGCACCTGTCGCTCACTTGTTTTACTCCAACAATAACCTTCTGCAGACATAATTTCTGAGTTAATCTAGAAGCCATCTTGATCTATCTCTCAAATTATGCAAGGGTTTTGAACGATTCCGCAAAGAAATTTAAGTCTTGATCCTTGTCATGTTTAAGATGGCAATATTATATTTAAACGATTATTCGTTTCCCTTTTTCCAGACTGGGGCATTCTAGGGTTTCAGAAAATGACCACGTTTTTTTTTTCAGTCTTGTAACTATATATGATGATGATGTCTCCTTATTAACCTACAAACTTAAATTGAGAGACCCTGTTGACAAGTGGACAGATTTAATTTGAGATAAACATACCAAAGACTTATGCATTGTCCTCTGAAAGCAAATTGCAAATGAAGGGGGTGGGGAGTGAGGGAGAGATGTTTTGAAATTACCCATAAAAGCCACCACCATTACTGCTAATCCCAAGTACACGAAGTATAAACTGCACTGTTAACAAAACCCAAAAGTGGAAATGATGGTCAGCAGTTAGAGAGACAGAGAGACAGAAAGAGATCAGAATTAGATTGCGCTGATTAATGTTGACCTACTTACCATTTCAACCTCATCCATGAACTTCCCACGATTTTGTTGTGTCTTTCCAGAACCCAAGCTGTTCATGATACGGCTAGCGAAGACGAGCAAGCAGTTTGTAGACATGCCATCCCCAATAGCACCAATCGTACCCAAAAACATCAACAAAATGTCAACCCAATCAGCATACCTGAAAAGCACGGCTACGGAAACTTTTTCCTTCCTTCTCATTACTCCTTTCCCTAACTCATTCTTCTCTGGAGAACTCATAGCTTAAAACCCTCAGTCCGAAATAAAAACAGTACTCAGAGATGCTAGTTTAATGTAAGGAAGGCTAGCTCGAGTCTATTTGCAAGAGAAAAATAAAAAAGCTTGTGCATTCCAGACTTGACTTGCTCAGAGAGATGGTCTTTATATTAATGTGTAGGGGTTGGCTGGTGTAATTTCCACTTTCCATGAAGCAACCTTTACATCATAAGCAATATGATGCATGTGGGGCTGTTAAAGATAGTCTTTTTGGTTTCGGTGGTTGTTATTGTCAATAGCATGGGAGGGTTAACCCATTTGTATGAGTACGATCAGGATCCATTAATTACCCTTTTATTTATTTATTTTTGTTCTCTTTTCTTTTTCTTTTCCTTTAAAGGTTTGTTTACTTGCTGTGATGTGAGATTACTTAACAAAATGTCGTTTCATGTCTGCTTTTTTTTTTTTTTTATTACTAATTATTAAAACGATGCTATTATAAATTATTAAATATCCATTAATATGTACGCTAGCTAGGTTTGTTGGCTAGCTCTCGTTGCCTGTAGATCGATTTCATCCCACTACTGAAGCCTGTAGAAGAAACTGGCCTGGTTTTCTGCTGATTAATGAGCTATATATATATATATAAATTAATAATTAACATGTTTTTAAGATCTCTTGATTCGCTCTAGCTAGCTAGCTCGCTAGCTGCAGGTTTCTTAATTTCCATTATTTATTTTGTGTCTGTTGATCATTATCCTTCTTGGATTCTTTATTTACCATACTGAGACTCGTGAGATCTCGAGCCCTATGCATTAGATTATAATCTTTATTTTGGCGTTACCCTTCGTATTTTCTGGACTGCATATGATAATGTAGGTATAACAAACTAATAATAATAGAACACGTACATCTTTTCTTTTTTTGTCGTTTTTTGGGCATAAAGAATATTTCACGCGTCATAATAACAAACTATATATGGGCTACCTTTACTCGTATTTTTATGACCTAATCAGATCATCAAATATTTCCCCGATCGAATAATGTTTTCAGTAATTATAACATCATCTTGCACCCGCCCTGAAGCTCCTTTTCAGGAGATAATATATTAGATGTTTTCTAGCTATATATGAGATATGATCCGATCTTTGATCTGAAAGAATCAATCTAATATATATATATATATGATATATTCTATGCTGTATTATATATAGTTGGTCATGAATTCCTTTATATTTTTCTTTCCTCTTTCGGCATATATATTGATGATCAGAAAGTGGTACGAAGCAACATGTCATGTCCTGTTTGAACGTCCTAGCTGGCCTATACATGGATTAATGTCATAACCCAGTTCAATGTGTACGCATAAGCATCGATCAAATATCATCACTAAAAGCCATTATTAATGCACGTTGGGAAATTATAAAAAGGGTACTTATTCTGCTCCAAAAACCTTATATTATACAACAATATGATTAGTGGTTAAAGCGATATATATTGATGGAAACGATCATGTGGAGCCAATTAGCAATGAAAGGTGCATGGTACGTAGTACTGCCTTTGCATGATTCCTGATCGATCTTGACTCTGCATGCGTTGTCATTCGGAATATTCAAGCTAGGCTAGCTAGCTGCAGCCACCAGTCGCCACATTTAATTATTAGTCATGATGTCCTTAATTTGGATCATATGTTTTGCGATATTATCTAATATTTACCGGATGCTATATATATATATATATATATTCCCATGCATGATAATCAGCATATATATTATATATATGCATCAGAAATGGATTGTTGATCACATCCATATTGCATGCATGATCGATGTACATACACACATTAATGGCCAATATATACGTTTCTTTCAGAAAATATATACGCATGCATTCATCTTTCATGCATATACTTGAAAGATCATAATTTACTTGTTAGCTAGATCATCACCACTGATCTCATCCTTAACTTATTCCATAAACACATCATGATCAAGATGTTTGTGTGTGTATATATATATATATAGATTCAATAGATTAATAAAGTTTAGTATCCATGATATTAAATATGGTAAATATGCAAGATATATATAATATATATATAATAGTTATTATATATACTAGCTAGCTAGGATCCACTAAGCTTTTTGTCAAATCAGTTGGTTGAATTCTTATCTTTTGCTTTTGGTTCTTTTAGGAGGATAATAATAGAATAATTACACGATAAAGGCCGTCCACCTTCTGAACTTTCTTCGAATCGAATACCAGCTTAATTACGTCAAGGCCTAGGGATCAGCTGGCCAGTGTATAACTTCTACTACTTTTTGTAAAGATTGTAATGTTTTACTCGCGGGGTCCACTATAATAAAAATAAATTTTTACGGTCAATTTATTACAATTAAAAAATTATTTATAATTAAAAAATCTGTTTTTGTTGCAATGGTTAGATACAAAAATAATTCTATCTTATTTTATTTTATTATTATAATTTTTTTAAAATTTTTATATAAAAAATAATAAATAATTCAATTTTTTTAAATATAAAAATAATAGTAATATTAAAAAAATAATATTTTATTTAACTTTTAACTTTCATCTAAAATTATCTTATCTTATCTCATTATCTAAATATACCTGCCTAAGCCTACCTGTATATGTTTTACTGCACGCAATTAAGCTATAGATGATCAATTTTGAACTCTGGTACAAATGCATGCCTTAACACTAGAGTTTGAGACAGTTATTAATATTGTATTTAACAACGAGAACTGATCGAACATATATATATATATATATATATATATTTCTTAATTTTCAAATTTCCTTTCGCAATGATGTTGCAGGAGTACTCTGCCCGAAGTGGATCGAGGTTAGGCAAAAATAAGGCATGCTAATTAATTAATTACAATTAGTGAATAAATTAACAATCTGCATATTTGTATTGGGAGACAAGGCAGCAGTATAGTACTATTATCTACGTGTCCCACCATTAACATGAACGAACAAGGTACGTAGCTAGGCAAGCTAGCTAGCTCATGAGTCTTCTGTGTATAATTGACGTACTTCCTCCTTTAAAAAACTAAGCATCAAATATTGCTAGCTAGTCAACTGTCAAAGCCGGCCATAAACCTGCAGCTTCCTTCCATAAATTAAATTAAGCTTAATTAAAGTGTTTTCTCACGCATATGAATCATGTGCCGCTAGCTAGGATATATAATCTAGTACGTACGTTCGAACCTGGGGAAAGATTAATTTTAAGCAGTTTTTTAGTACACATTTAATTAAGTATTTGAACCGTTCACTGTTTGTAGGCAATCCCAAAGAATGTTTTTAAGTTGAAGGCCACTACTACAGCTTGGAGAGACGTGCATTAATTGGGATCCTAGGCTGGTTATAAGTTTAAAGTTCTTTAATATGATAAATTACAAGGTGGTGGTCTAACAATAATAAAAATAAATAAACTCTAGCTCTTTTTGCCTCTATTAACACGTGATTTTAAATGAAATAAAATAAAGATATAGATATAGCATTGAATTAGATTCCTATTTACTTTCTATAAGCTAGCTACCTAGTAGTGCTGGGGTTTACCAATACATATCCACTCACTACAATAGAAAAAGATCTTTTACAGCATTTTCATCCTTTGGAATTAGGGCCTCAAAACGCTGGAAATATTGATTTTCGACGATTATGGGTTCGACGCATATTGGACGTGAAAGAATTGTCGCAACTGCTCAAACTCGCCCGTTTGTGATCATTGCAGGAAAACATCATTTTTTGCGACGATTTTTACCCCTTGCATAAAGTCGCTACAACTTTCATAATTTGGTTCTGATCTTGTGTGTATATATATAGGAGGTAGAACATGATGTTTAATTTGAATATACATTAATTAGTTTGTTAATAAATAACACAAAAATATAAGCTAGCTATTAAAGGATCTCAAATAAAATTAAGATGTGGGATTGGGATCTGAATGATTTTGAGTTTAAAGTTTAGAGGCGGGCGGGATTTGAGGCGCATGAGGTCGGCCCTACTGATGATCTCAACTTTAATCTTAACTAATAACTTGGTTGTTTGAGTGAATGTTTATTACTTGATCTACATGCGCATGCAGTGAGTGCAAAGGAAAAGGCAATTAGAACGACTAATGGATCAGTTGGCTGTTGAATGTCTTACCTATTTATCCTATATATGCACGTCTGATAAGAATAATATTTTAGGCTACATCATGTGAAAAGGTTGAACAGTCATGAATTCTCACTTTCAAAAAGAAGAACACACTTTTATTAAATTATATATAATCTTTTAGTTAGGTATAAGTACTAGTTAGTGTGAAAATGAAAATAATATTCATCATGTCTTTTACCTATCATTTGATTATTTATTTATATCATGATGATCAGTACGTCAGACAAGAAATATAATTTTAATTTATAACAGGTTGAACAATGATTTCCACTTTGAAAAGGAAGAAATACTATTAAGATCAGATCAAGTCTTAGTCTAGAAAGAGATTTTATAAAAATGAATATATAAATTGACATGACTTAATGCAGAACATTATATCTACATCAATTTTATAATAAAAAGTGTTTAATAATAATTTGACGTCTCACATCAAACAACATGATGATCAGTATATAAGAATAGATCAGATGCCTTGCCCAAATTGAGTTGACAATTCTTTGGCAATAACATCTCCATGAAAAAGCAAAGACAGAGATTAGCAGTCGGTCTGATCTAATATATATATATATATATATATACACAAGCAAGGTTTGAAAATCTGAAAGAAAAAGAAAAAAGAAGCCTCTCTTATTGCATTTGGAAGTGAAAAGGACGTACTATTCATATAGTTGAGAATGTAGATATAGAAAAAGAAAATAGAACTTTTTATTTTCTTATAGTAGTACTTGTTTTGGTGAGACATTAATATTCTTTGTGGCGTGCAACACAGATCGATCAGATATATTGCATGCTTTTGTGTAACACATGGATTGCTGAACAGTGGTTATAAAGCAGAATTAAAGGGACAAAGGACCAATCGCCATTTCTAGAGCTAGTGGGAAAGAGGGGTCCAAAGCTGTATTATCAAGTTTGTGTGCTTTCTTCTTTACATCCTGTTTCTAATCACGAGCCATGCAAAATCTTCAGTCCAAATCTCCAAAGCCTTTATATGTACTCACTTCTTTGCGTGTTTTCTTTGGTTATAAATTAAGAGGAACACATCATGCATGCACATCATGTACAACTGTATATTTCAGCTTTTGAGATCTAAAGCCTAATTTCTCTCTTTTCGGTTCCTTTTCATGGTATGAAATTAGGGGTGATAATATGTGACATGATCCGTATGTGAACCTAACACGAAAAAAGATACGAAATTAGCAAGTTTGTGTTTGATATTAATTAACGGGTTCAGATCAAAATGGGCTAACCCGTTAAGACACGATTTATAAACAGGTCAACCTGCTTAACTTGGAAACAATCCGTTTTGACTCATTTAGATTTTATTTCAAAATTACAATTTTATTATTGTTGAGTTGTAATATTGATATTTCTCAACATACTTGCGTTTTTATTATTAAAATTGTAATTCTGAACTTATGCTCATAGTTGTTATTGTAGGGTTTGTAATATTACTTTTTTAAATATGTTAAAATTTGAAAACAACCAGTTAAAATGGGTGATACGATACGACCCGATATCTAAATGGGTCAGATTAAAATTTGAAAGTTTGACACGTTTAGTTTAATGGGTCCGGTTCAGGTTGACCTATATAGTAGAATACTTATAACTTGACACAATACGAACACAACTCGAAAACACGATTTGCCACCCCTACATGGAAGTGTGATTAAATCATGGAAAATGATACCTAGTGATCCCATGATTTTGCTCCCTCAAAGTTATTGCTTGAATAATTTAATTTTTTTTCTTAATTAATGGTTAAGAAAGTACTGACTATTAGTGAAATTGTGTATCTTTTAAAAAAATATTTAAATATGTGTAAAAAATATATGAAAAAAAGTACACTAGTGGTAAATCATGAGGGGGCAAAGTCATGAAGCTGAGTGGTACCCTTAAATCAATATAGATCTAAAAAATACTACTTTAAAGACAAAAGGTAAGTGGTAAATTAACCAGGATCATATAGCTGACTCACAAAGGCAGAGTGTGGATAAGGCTGTTAGAAAGATAATATTATAATAGAAAATCATGAATGTAGGAAATAAATACTTTGGACTTTTAACGCTAGATCGTAATGCATGATTATTTCTTTAAAAATTTTGTCAAATTCTTAAGAATTTAGACAAAATAATTATTTTTGAGATATACTCTCAATTAATTTCATTATTCTAGAATGATCACTATAACATAATTTTCCTTTTGTGACAGAGAAAACCGTCACCAAAAATCAAAGAAATGTCACTAAAGACATTTGGTGACGGTTTGAAACCGTCACCACGACTGTCACCTAATGTGCGTCACAAAATACATTTAGTGACACTTTACTGTTGAACCGTCACTAAAAGTATTTTTAGTGACGGTTGGAGTTGTTCCGTTCGGAGTGACGTTCGAACGTTATATTTTTTTGTGACGCTTGAAAAATGTCACAGAAAGTAACGTTCGGATGTAAATTTTTACGTCCGAACGCCAACCCGAGCAATTTACGTTCGAATGTCATAAGTTGACGTTCGTTGATTGATTATAGTTTGAACGTATAATATTTGCGTTCGGACATTTATACGTTCGAATGTATTAAACGTTCGAATTTATGTTCGAACATTATGGGAACACAATCCGAACGTAACGATGATAACGTTCGGACGTGTGTTCAAATGTTAATCGTCAAATCGTTTATTTCTGTTCGAATGTGAAATCTTATTGGAACCTTTTTTTTTACATTCGAACGTACAGATCAGAAATATACTAAATTCATAAAATTAAGAAATTAAGAAATATACTAATTGTATCATATTACACACCATAAATATTCTACAACTAATAATGTCTTAAAAAGTTCTAAAATTAGATAGTAAAATTATATACACGAATTAAAGTGAGAGAATTCATTTCTTCTTTCCTCGCCCACCTTGCTTCTGTTGCAATGACATAACACGCTCCATTTGCACTGTCATCTCTCACTGCACTTGCTGTTGGACTTCATTGCGCATTCTTTCTTCATGATCTTTCTGTTGGTTCTACAAACGTGTCTCTAAATGAGATTGTCGCACTAAGAGGGACTCCAACTCTTGCTGCATCGACCTCATATACTCATTCTCGCGTCGTGCGGCTTCCAATTCTTTGGTAAGATTATTAATTTGTGAAGTCGAAGAGGATTAGGAGGATGAATCATAATGCTTGAAAGATCATCCAAAATTTCTTGTTATACTAGAGTTGGGCTCGAGCACTTGCATGAATATGTCTATGTCACTCGGAGAGGATTCTCCAGAAACTGACTGTATCTCCATCATTTTTTTCTGTCATGCCAAAGAAAGCACACAATAAGTAACATATTAAAAGAAATAAAAAGTAAAATTTTCACATGTTGCATAATTTATTTAATAAAAATAACAACGCTTACATAATTATCTACAGCAACAGGATCCATTCACTCACTATTCTCATTAGTGTGAGCAGTAGCGTAGACATGAATGAGGGAAAAGTTTTCTGGATCATCACGTTTCTAACAAAGCCACATTAGCAATTTTAAAAAGATAATATTAGTACTTAAACAAAAATAGTTAAATAAATAAAGATGTTCTATAATATTATTAATTACCATTTTCTCAACAAGACTGTGAAATGATCTTGAACCAACACGATGGTGGACAGTCAAAGCGGATTTATTATTAACATTCGTAGAACTTAAATGCTATAAAATTAATTAAGAATGTTAATTGATATATATACATAAAATATATAGGCCAAATATATATATGTAAATAATCATTAGATATTATTAATCTATAATACCTGATAATCTGAAGTTGCGAAAAGATCATAATACTTTCTCCAATCGTCTAACTTCATCTGCTGGAAAGGGGAATGCGCAACCTCTTCAACCGTCTCAAACTTCTTGAAGTGGTCATGACATCGTCCCTTGTGACGTCGGAATACTGTAGCCATTAACCCATTCACAGTTTTCAAATCCTCACTACGGCCAAAGTCGAGTTTGAATTCATCCTAATAAGCGAATTACGTCAAAAATATAACATACTAATATAGTATACAACAAATATACTCTCAACGTAAACTCACTAGCACACGGCTCCGAATGTGCTCCTTAATCTCGAGCGAAACATCTCGCCATGATCGCACATAAAATGGAGCATAAGCTCAGACAACTGTACCAATATATGAGGAAAGCGCTACTGCACTATCATCCACACCTCCAGTGGAATTAGCAGGAATGTTGACCTTGAATTTTCCATACTTTCGACATTTCTCAAGAGAAATGCCACGTGTATAATCACGACCGCGACGAGCGGATACATCAACTATTAGATATAATATAATTATATATATAGTTATTGAGATAAAAGTATTGATATATAATTAATTATGTTGTTATTTTCTTACTGGTAGGTGTTGACTGATTGTCATTCTCTTGTGTCTGCACTTGATCTTCAGGAGGGAAACACTCGGGTGGGAAGTCCTCAATAGGTTCGGGACTTGGACTAGGCAGAGGGGATAAATTTCTTCGTTATCATTTTGGCAGCATCCTTGAGGCATGATTAATATGATAAAGAAAATTAATTAGAAAAAATTATTGAAAAGTTAAATATTTTATAGTTACCTATATAAATAAAATATTTAATACTTTTATTATTCACTTCGAATGTATTTTCCATGCTTGTTTCAAAATCTCCCTCAATAGCATCTTCGTCATCATCATCAACCTTTTCTTCGTCCTCCTTATCCACTTCCTCTCCGGATTATGCTTTATCTTCTTCTTCTAACTCTTCTCCTTCTTCTTCTTTACTAACTTGAATTGAATGATTATTTAATACGGACGGGTCAACAAAGACGGGTGAGACGTCATCTCTACACAAGGGAAGCAACTCGAGTGCACTGAAGTCAACAAACAAGTTAATACCCTCTCCATCTTCTTAGTAGGCCTCTACTATTGGAATGTCATCTTCATCTCTATTATTCTCGTAATCCGCACTCGTTCCTGCTTCATAAATATTTTGAAGAATAAATTTCTGTACTACTCGCCAAGTTATCTCTCCGTTATCTTCATCAACACTTTTCATTGGATCAATCAAGTAATAGACTTAGGTAGCTTGACAAGCCAATACGAATGGATCATCTTCGTACCATTTAGATGCTGTATTAACACTCATAAAGTTATTATCTCCATGTATCGATATTCGACCACCGCCTAAGTCCCACCAATCACACTTAAAGACATATGTTACAGACCCACCCAGATATTTCAATCCGATAATATCACGTATGACACCATAATAGTCAATATCGTCTGTTCCATGACTTCTCTCGACCAACACACCACAGTTTTGAGTCTTTCTATTAAGTTCATGGTCTAGAGTATAGAATCTCTAACCTCGAACCGTGCATGCAGTGTATCAAAGTGCTATATTGGAAGGACCATGAGCCAATACATACAATTCAGAAGAAACTGATCCGGGATCATGAGCACGTTGTTCCAAAATCTATCAATTTCAAAAATATATACGTATTAAAAGTAACTCATAATTAAAACATTATAAATCAAATAATGATAATGTAGTTTTAGTTCATACACGTTGTTCAAACCATTTGGAAAATTCTTCCTCATGTCTTGCCTCTATATTCTCTACGCATTCCATCTTAAGTTTATCCATGTGATCACTGTATATATGTGCAAAAGAAAATAATATTTTCAGCGCAAAAGTTATAATTAAACGACATTTGATTATAATTTTTCAAAGCATGCAACAACATACCTAAGATAGCAATCAATCTCTCGACAATTATTTAACACGTACCAACGAATTTTAGCCAACTCTCTATCAATTAAATCGTAACCCGTTTGTGCACCCAAGGGTCGTACATTCTAGGAAAACACTGATAGCTCACGAGGAGGTGGAGGCTCAAGATCAGCATTTCGCTCTTGACGATTAAATCGTGTCTCAACACCACGAAAATATAGAGAGCAAAATGTTAACCATTCATCGTGTATATTGGCCTCTGCTATTGAACCCTCAGCTTTAGTTTTATTCCCAACAGTGCGTTTTAAACGACCCAAATATCTTTCAACTTGATACATCCAACGGAATTGCACCGAACCACCCAATAATGCCTCCCAGGGTAAGTGTATTGCTAAATGAACCATGACATCAAAAAATGATGGTGGAAAAATCTGCTCAAATTTACAAAGTATGGTAGCAATATCTTCTTCCATCTTCTGCAACATATCTCGATTTACTACTCAAGTGCATAAATCTTTAAAAAACATACATAGTTCAGTAATGGCGACATGTACATTAGATGTCAGCTTCTCACGAATTCCCACCGGTAATAACTACTGCAAAAGAACGACTATCATGACTTTTCAATCCACTAATTTTTCAATCAATAAGACTCACACATCTACTGATATTTGAAGCATAACCATCTGGCAACTTCACACCTTACAACCATTTGTAGAAATCCATCATCTCCTTCCTGGTCATCGTAAAACATGCATCTGGCATGATCACCTTATTGCCGTCCACTCGCAAATATAGATTATGTTTAATTCTCATTCTCTCAAGATCTTTCCTTGTCTTGATCGTGTCCTTTGTCTTTTTATTAATGCTCATCAATGTACCCAGTATATTATCACATATATTCTTTTCTATGTGCATTACATCCAAACTATATCGCAACATGCAGGACGACCAATATGGCAAGTTAAAAAAAATACTACGCTTTGTCCAATTCAATTCTGCTTCACCTCTTTTTCTTTTATTCTTATCCCTGCCTTTGCCGAAATTGTTCGCTCTAATATGTTCCAGTTGTTCCACTATCTCTTCTCCAGATAACTCATTTAGTGCAATTCTGTCCTCTATTCTCTCATCAAACTTAGCACATTCGCTTCTCCATACATGATTTGGTGGTAGATAACGTTGATGACCCATGAAACACAACTTTTGAGAATATATTAACCACTCACTAGCAGTTTCTTTATTACACGTTGGACACGCTAACTTCCCTTTAGTACTCCAATCGAAAAGATTTCCATATGCCGGAAAGTCATTTATGGTCCACAATACTGCAGCATGCATCTGAAAAGTTGTCGACGTGGATGGATCATACGTTCTGACGCCTATTTCCCATAATTCTTTCAACTCTTCAATCAACGGTTGCATGAATACATCAATGTCATTCCAAGTAATCTTGGGATGGGAATAAGTAACGTTAACAAAAAGTTTAGTGCTTTCATGCATCTCCATGGCGGAAGATTGTACGGAATCAACACTACGGGCCAAGTGCTATAACTTGTACTCATATTCCCGAAAGGGTTGAATCCATCGGTAGTGAGTCCCAAACGCACATTCCGAGCCTCTATCCCAAACTCTGGGTATTGATCATCGAAAGATTTACATGCAAGTGAATCAGCTGGGTGCTCATGTATGCATCATTCTTAAATCTTTTCTCCTCGTGCCACCTTATATTAACAATTGTTTTTTTACACATATATAATCTTTGCAACCTAGGTCTCAAGGGAAAATATCGCAACACCTTAACAGGCACATTTTTCTTGGCCTTCCACCTCGACTCTCTGGATACAGGACATGCTTCTTTTCTTTCGTTCTCCTTCAAGAACAAAACACAATCATTTTTGCATGCATGTATTGACTTATACTCAAACCCTAATCCCTTTCTCAACTGTTTCGCTTCATAAAAGTTCTTTGACAATGCAGACCCATCTGAAAGCACATCGTTAAATAAGTCCAATACCATGTTTATTGCTTTCGTTGACATCCCACACAATGACTTAATATGAAGCAACCGCACAATAAACGACATTTTGGAATGTTTTGTGTAGCCTGGATAAAGCTCGCATTTTGCATCTTCCCACATTACAGTAAAGTTTTTAGAATCACTCCCTCGACCACTTGAGCCATTGTCGTCTACGTCATCCATAAACATCTCAATTCCAATGTTACCAACATCTCCTCCATCTCATTCCGCTCATAATCATCATCCATGTCTTCCAAATAATTTGGATGACCGAGCAATGCATCTGCTGACTGTGCATACGGCTCACCATGCAATACCCATCGAGTATATCCCAGATCCATACCATTCACAAATATATGAATTTCAATTTCAGCCAATCCTATTACACACAAATTGTTACACCCTCGACATGGACAGTTAATGCAACCACGACTATCAGCAGAGCCTCAAGCAAAATCAATAAAGGTTTTCTACTCCACGCATATAGGCTGTGTAATCTGTTCCAAGTCTATCTCCTAGACGCATCCAACTTTTGTCCATTTCTAAAAAGTTCTATCTATTAGTAACACTTAATGTACATTGAAAATTCACATGCATGTAATGCTCCAATTGCCACTGCTAATTTTTATAAAGGTAGTTGGTCCTATCCCATTCGAGATTATATTATCCATATTGCATATATTCCGTCACTCTATTACTGTTCACGTCAGTAGAAATTTTGGCAGTACCTTCCCATAGTTCTCCAAGTATACATGTTCATTAAAAGGGATTGTGACCCTACGAACAGTATATCCGAAGAACAGTAGAGGAAGACACCAAAATTTCATACTACACGTATTCAGTAGGAGTAACAAGAATGTGCAATACAGATGATATAATCTCAAATTGTCCACACTAGACAATTCAGGAATTAGTGCACACCTAAATATACACTAATTCTTGAACGGGTCTAAGGTTATTTATGCAATGTCACATATATTCATTAAAAAACCACATGAATCTTATATATACTAAAAATGTTAGAATTAGTAATGTTAAAAACATTCGGAAGTCTTATATTGTTGAACTAGATAGAGATTTACAGAATATGTTGGTGCACCTACCGACATGCTTACACAACGAGGGGGAATGATCTTGAAAAAATGTCTAAACTTTAGTCTAATTACTTAACTGTCACAAACTTTCTGGCCTTTACAACTCTCAAGGCCAGAGAGACTTTGAGAGTCAAACAATTTGACAAACATTTCTTCGAGATCATTTTCCTTCGTTATATAATATTAACGAGTTATTATATAAATTTTATCCCTCTAAGTTGTTATGGTCCACAATATTATAACTAATTGATACTTATTTATTTGTTAAGCTACTATTACTATATTTATTTATTATACTCTAAGTTGAAATTTTCACAATATTATAACTAGTTCATACTTAGTGTTAAGTAGTTGATATTGTAACTACTTAGACTTATTTATTTATTATAATGAAAATTTTGTATTTATTTATTATACTTAGTGTTATCCCTCTAAGTTGTTATAAGTCCAATATTATAACTAGTTGATACTTATTTATTTTTTAAGTTGAAAATTTTGTATTTATTTATTATACTTAGTGTTATCCCTCTAAGTTGTTATAAGTCCAATATTATAACTAATTAGACTTATTTATTTATTAAGTTGAAAATTTTGTATTTATTTATTATACTTAGTGTTATCTCTCTAAGTTGTTATAATTCCAATATTATAACTAGTTGATACTTATTTATTTATTAAGTTGAAAATTTTGTATTTATTTATTATACTTAGTGTTATCTTCTAAGTTGTTGTAAGTCCAATATTATAACTAATTAGACTTATTTATTTATTATAAATTTATGAGCTTATTTATTATACTTAGTGTATTATACCTCTAAGTTCAACAAATAAAATCTCAACATAACAAAATATTTCTAAACATATTCATTCATCAATAACAATATTCACAACATTTAAAATCCTCACAACATTCCAACAACAATAGAAAGAAACATTTCACAATATTATTTTCATATTTCAAAAACACAATTATTTTCACATTTCAACAACACAATTATTTCCACAACAAAATTATCTAAACCTCACAATATTCCCACAACAATATATTATACAGATTAATTCATCAACAAATATCATAAACTCACAATATATTCACAGAAATTTATAAACAATAATACTTCTAATTAATCTATAACATAATATTTTCATAATATTACCACAATTTCACAATATTCTCACCACAAAATTCATAAATATAATAACTAAAGTTTAGAAATATAACTAACATTTTTTAATATAATCTTAAAAAATATAAGCTTTGAAGTTGCCAAAATAATCAATCCCTCAAAAAAAAAAAAAAAAACAATACTAATTTGTTAGAGACATATACATATTTATAAAAACAAAAATAACAAGAGAAATAGTCTAAATTAGAAATAATGGAAGAAATTAATGTTTTTCCTTACCAAAACACTTCCAAAATCTTCACCCTCTTTCACTCTATGCCTCTTTCACACAACTCTCTCTCACTCTAGTTGTAATCGGCCTCTCACTCTCACTCTAACCTTCTATCTCACTGAAGCCCTCTCTTAACAATCTCTCCTCTCGTGCGTAACTTCATGTAAAAATATTTCATTTCAATTAACGTTCGAACGACTCATTTAACGTTCGAACGTTACTTCTTACCGGTTAAATTTTCAATATTTTCGCTCGAACGTTTAAATGAAACGTTCGAACGTTAAAGCTCACCACATAAAACAATAATCGAGCGGAAAAATTCCCGCCAACCATTTATTAACGTTCGAACGTACATGTAGTAACGTCCGAATGATACAATTGAGCAGGAAGTTTTCCACCAAAAATTTGGAACGTTCGAACGTAACTAACTAACGTTAGAACGATACGAATTCAGAAAATTAAGTTAATTTTTTGTTTTTTTTAATGTTATATAATATAATATAGTTACTATATATATACTATATTTAAAACATATTATAGTTGCTATAATATAATATATTATAGTTACTAATATAGTCTATTTAAAACATATGAGTAGTTACTATTATATATTAATGTTATTAATATATTATAGTTACTAATATAGTCTATTTAAAACATATGAGTAGTTACTATTATATATTAATGTTATTAATATATTATAGTTACTATATATATACTATATTTAAAACATATAAATAGTTACTATTATATATTAATGTGATTAATATATTATAGTTACTATATATATGCTATATTTAAAACATATTATAGTTACTATAATATAATATATTATAGTTACTAATATAGTCTATTTAAAACATATGAGTAGTTACTATTCTATATTAATGCTATTAATATATTATAGTTACTATATATATACTATATTTAAAACATATTATAGTTACTATAATATAATATATTATAGTTACTAATATAATCTATTTAAAGCATATAAATAGTTACTATTATATATTAATGTTATTAATATATTATAGTTATTATATATATTATATTTAAAACATATAAATAGTTACTATTATATATTAATGTAATTAATATATTATAGTTACTAATATAGTCTATTTAAAACGTATAAATAGTTACTATTATGTATTAATGTTATTAATATATTATAGTTATTATATATATATATACTATATTTAAAACATATAAATAGTTACTACTATATATTAATGTTATATAATATTTATTAACGTTCCAACGTTTCATTCCACATTGGAACGTTAATACAGATAACGTTCGAACGTTATAATTTATTAACGTTCCAACATATTTGAAACGTTGGAACTTTAATAAATATAACGTTCCAATGTATTTGAAACGTCTGAACGTTAATAAATATAACGTTCGAACGTTAACTGTATATAAATCCAAAACTGAACGCCCAAAATTCATTTATCCGTTTTCTTCCGTTTCGACGCTGCACTCCTCCGTCACCGCCCCATCAAACTCCGCCACAACCGTCACTAAAAGGTACGCATATCTGTTTTATCTAAGAGTATATATTTTATTGATCGATTTTGATCGATTTGTATTAAAATCGAAACATGTGGTGACGTGATTTTCAACTCGATTTTTCGGCCACCACGGGTTACCATTGACCAAAAGATCACCGTAGAAATGTTCCTTGAAGTGTATACTTCATTTCTACGGTGACCTTTCGACATTTAGTCCAGTAGAAATAGGATTTGGAGCTTTCGAGAATAGCTGAGTTGACTCAGCCATTCCGTCTCATAACGTTTGAACGTTACACTAATACGTTCGAACATATGCTGTTTCAATTTCCTAACTGTTGGCCTTCCACATATGGACGTATATGTTATACGTCCGGACGTTACTACATTTACGTTCGATAGTGTAATTGAACGTTTAGACGTAAGTTTTTTTAATTTTTTTAAATATTTTTAACAATTTAACGTCCGAACGTATATTTATAACGTCCGAACGTATAACATTTAAATTTATGATACGTTCTATGTTCGGACGTTTAACTAAACGTCCGAACGTTATATCTTTACGTTCGAACGTTAGTAATATACGTCCGACTGTTTCATTGCAACGTTCGGACGTATATTTTTTATGTTCGAATGTTAATGCAAATCAGTTTAATATTAAGACAAATATGCATCAATAGTACTCACAATTTTGTTTCATTTTCTATTTTCAGGAGATGGCTCATCCTTTGTATTCAAGGAAACGAGGGAAGGAAGAAACCACTCAAGGCACTGCTCGGATTGGGTCTCGTACTGTTTTGGTCGAGCGAGAGACCCTGATCAACGAGTTTGACGAGCTCACCTGGGAGCGGACCAACCTGAGAGATGTCTTCCTCAGTAGAGGCTGGGGAAATATCTGCACATTGAGGGGTAAGGCATATCCCTCTATGGTTTAAGAGTTATACATGGAGATGTGCTCCATGTCTCAGCACGCATGCTCTCACACTGTGACTGTACGCGGTATGACATTTGAATTTTCAGCTGATGTCATCGTCGACCATCTCGGGATTCGTCGAGGAGTTCAGACATTGACTGAGGCAGACGTAGGCACTTCTGCATCATCTACTGGCCCACTTGATGCATCATCAGCCAGAGATGCAGACCAGTCAGAGGCCGAGGGTGCTGACCCTTCAGCTACGGATGACGACCGAGACAAGGATTTCTACATCATTACCGAGAGAGACCGCATGCAGCTCGAGAGGCCGAACTCCTTCCACCAAAATCATTTGCTACCGTTCTTCCGCATGTTACATCTTATAGTTGCAACAAACGTGGATCCTGTGGCACATAAGACCACATTTAGTCGGACTCGGGCACAGTTTTTGATACAGGTGGCACGTGGAGATGACATAGATTTGCCCCTCCTCATCTTTGACAGGATCCGTTACGAGGCGAGCATCATCTCCACGGACAACCTCTCATACGGTGTCCTGCTTAGCCGGCTACTACTTGCTCGGGGAGTGCCAACCCAGCATTTAGAGCTGGCCAAAGATCAGATGAGCGCCCTTGACATGACCACTCAACGACGTAGCATTGGACAGGCGAGGGGACGTCGGCCACCCCCTGTAGCGGATCTAGTTCCTCCGACGCAGCCCCAGCCTAGTGTGGGGAGTAGTGGTCAGTAGCCGACTAGTACATCTATGGGAGATGTGCGGCCTGCTTGGGTTGATGCAGTGATCTCGCAGCTGACTGCACATATTGATCATTCGATCAATAAACGGCTCGTGCCTCTAGAGGCATTTGTAGCCAAGATGTCACACCGTGTACATATCCTCAATGACAACGTTGATACCTTGACTAAGGAGATACGGGCCTCTACGACTTTCCCGAACGGCGATATTATCTGAGTGTTGTTTATATTCAGTTATCATATTTTATGTATTTTGTTTTTAATATTTGTAAGGAACAATATTATTTAATATATCTATGGTTTTTTAATTACAATTCTCAATCTTCTTTAATGTTATATTTTTCAACTTCAATACTAAATCACTGCACTTTAAATATACATAAACATAAATATATATTTAAATATGTATATATAAATATATACATATTTATATATATAAACATAAATATTTAAAATATATATAAATATATAATTATATTTTGCAAATTGTGTATATATAAATGTATACAAGTTAATTTTTTAGACTTGTATCCAAATTATGCAATATAAAAATCACATAAATTTAAAATTAAAATATATTTAATTTAAATTTATAAGTAACGTTCGGATGTTAATTACTAAGGTTCGAATGCTTGCGCTAAAAAATTTCACGTTCGCACTACGTAATCTCACGTTCGAACGTATTTGTGACGTTCGAACGTAATTTTCTCATTCGTTGAAACGTAAAAAAAATCTCATCCGTCTTTAGTAACGGTTTTCAAAAACTGTTATAGAAAATACTTTTTAGTGACGGTTTAGAGACTGTCACAAATTTCTAACTGTTATTAAAAACTAAATGTGTTGTGGTGGATGGCCAATATCATAATGTACTCTTGCTTTGAATTTAGAATTATTTGAAGTGTCTTTGAGTTATAACTCTCTTCTCTGGACAATATTATAGCAATGAAGATTAATCTATACAAAGTGCCTGTATACAGCTTTTCTCCTTCCAAAATTTTGG
This sequence comes from Pterocarya stenoptera, assembly GCA_003123785.1. NCBI lineage: Eukaryota > Viridiplantae > Streptophyta > Magnoliopsida > Fagales > Juglandaceae > Pterocarya > Pterocarya stenoptera. The sequence continues at coordinate 85,446 of QEOT01001766.1, forward strand.
ATAGGCTTTGATAAAGTTGTCTCTCTCCATAAATGCACATGATATGATACTATATATATAAGAAATATATTACATTATTAAATGGAATAAAAATAATAATTTATTTATTAATGAAGTCTAATGTTGCCCATTTTTTCAAATAATAATATAATAGTATTTCTGTAAAAAATTCTTGAGGATTTCAGTAGTAATTAATAATTATAACATCATGATCAATATCACCAACGAAACTCCCTCTTTAATTTTCATGAGAAAAGTATGTATATATACTACCGATGGAGACTAACACAGTTTGCCACTAAGCTTTTTGTCACGTCAGCTTATAGAATTTTTAATTTGTCCTTTTCTTTTGGTATTTTTAGTATAATAATAAAAGTGTAATTGCATTATAAAGATAGTCGGCCACCTTCTGGATATTGGAGTACTTTCTCCCAATCGAACACGACCGTACCTTAGGTTGAAGGGAGAAGTTACATGAAACTTCAACTTGTACTTTTTTTTTGGACTTTTTTTTGCCTAATTCTAAGCTGGCGTAGAAAGTTTTGATAGAAAAATAGTGGACATGATGGCTTGCAACTTTCAAAGAAAAGAAAGGATCATCATGTAAATCTAGCATATTCTTAAAATTTTTAAGAAGTAACAAAAAAAATCACATCCACGTAAAAAATAAAATTAATTTTAATGGATTATAATTTTTTTTTAATTTTAAATTTTTTTAAAAAAATGTACAAAATTTGTACAGCTTAAAATTGTATCTTCTATTTTTTTTGAATAATTCCTACGAGCTAATACACAGTAATTAATTAAACACCATATATATATAATTAATTATATTTTAATCCTAAGAGTAATGATACTCATCATCTCAATTTCTATCATTCTCTCATCATACTAAGATGTGTCATTAGATGATTGGAGATTATTTATTATATTTCACTTGTGAACCTATCATCTAATGCCACATTATGAGATGATGAAAAGATGATAGAAGTTGGAATGATAATAGATTTTTTCTTTAACACAATTAGCTAGGGCAGACCATGGTTGCGAGTTTCAAGTGCCTAAATGAGGCCGGTAGGTTTCGTAGAAGTATGCTAGGCCGCGTGCTAATTAATTTCAATTAGTGAAGTTAATAAAGAACTATTAATCCTTAATAATAAATAAATCATATTGGGAGACAATGTGTTTAAAGCCGAGGATATTCCTAAATAATTGACGTACTTCCTCGTTTTAAAAACTGACGAAAAAAGGCCACCTCATGAAAGCTATATTTTTCAAATGCTAGTCAAATAAAGCTGCATGAACGCCTTTCATAATTAATAAGCGAATTAAAATGGCATATGAATCATGTGCAGCATTTATATATATCTGCAGATATAATACATGAGTACTTATACCTAGGGAAAGGGTTAATTTTAAGCAGTTTCTTAGTGCCCAAAGTTGAGACCGTTCACTGTTTCTGGGCAATCCCAAAGAATGTTTCAAGTTAAAGTGGCTTCCACTTGGAGATATGTGCAATATTGGAGTCCTATGTTTGTTAGACTATATATATATAAATAGATATATATAATATAATATAAAGTTCATTTATAAATGACAAGGCCAAACAAAATATAAATAAATATTCTTAATTTATGCCTTTAATAACACGTGAGTTTACAAGAAATTAAAATAAAAGAAATGCAGTTTAGGTTCCCAACTTCCCATTATTACATTCTATATGAAATGCATGGGCGCAGAACGCCAGTTTTGCAATACATATATAGGCACATTAAGAAATGTTTTAGCCATTTAATAATAGTAAACTCACAAAACTCACAAACTAATATAGTTTGATCTGATATGTCAGATTGTAAAATTATTTTTATTGTAAATTAAAATAAATCCAATATATAGCACACGAAGCCCCATATCATAAATTTTTGAATTTATTTTTTTAAGTTTTTTTTTTTTTTTTTTAGATGTAGCACTTGTCATATATACATTAAATTTTCTAATAAAGATAACAAAAAATATTATAAGCTGTCAAAGAAACTTGAATTAATTAAAGTAAGATGAATGATTTGAACTTAAAATTAGAAGGTGGGCCGGATTTGGACATGATCATGTAGTGCCAGGTTGGCCGGGCCCTACTCTCTTTAATCTGATCAAGCCACTAATTTTGGTGGTTTGCATTACTAATGCTTATTAGTTCTACAAGTGCAAAGGTAAAAAGGCTATTAGAGAATTAATGGAGTTGGTTGTTGCAAGTCTTGTTTATTTATTCTTGCGTACGCACGTCGACCTGATGAGAATATTATAATTGGCTATCTATAAAAAGGTTGAACGCGGGTGGAACAAGTGTTACGTCTATAAAAAATTTTTATAAAAGTAAACTTATAATCTAATATTATTTTATATGATATGTTAGGTCTATTTTATAATAAAAATAATTTTATAATCTAACGTATAATCACATCAAGTTATATATATCAATTTATAAATTTACTTTTGTGAAATCTTTTTATGACTAAAGCATTTCTTATTTAATATAATAAAAAAAATTTTTATAATCTGACGTTTCATATCAAAACACGCTGATCATTTATAAACTTATTTTTAGAATAAGTAATTATTAGTCTTATATATATAGTATAATAACACCTCGATAAAAAGGCAAAGACTACGAGAGTAGTCAAATCTCTAAGAAAAGAAAAAAAGGAGCCTTTCATTTAAAAAAGTGAAAAGGACTATTCATATAACTAAGAATAATGTGGATATAGAAAAAGAAAATACAACTTTTTATTTTCTTATTGTACTTGTTTTGACGAGACATTAATAGTCTAATTTGTGGCGTGCAACTCAGATCGATCATATATATTGCATGCTTTTGTGGAACACATGGATTGCTGAACAGTGGCTATAAAGCGGAATTAAAAGAGCCAATTAGGAGCATTAATCGCCATTTCTAGTGCTAGTGGGAAAGAGGGGTCCAAAGCTAGTATTATCAAGTTTATGTGCTTTCTTCTTTACATCCTGTTTCTAATCACGAGCCATGCAAATCTTCAATCCAATCAATCCACCCTACAATGGGGCCAAGCCAGCTACAGAAGCTCCAGACCATTTTTATTTTTGTCACTTGTTTCTTTTTTTTTTCAGCTTTTGAGATCATATCTAAAGCCTAATTTCTCTCTCTTTCATGGGTTCCTTTTCATGATGCCATGAAAGTTATAAAGTTAAATCAATATATATAGGAGTCATGCAGCCTAGTATTGTCCTAAATTAGTGTCGTGACTCGAAAAGCTCAAATTTTACTCGCATGCAAGCTGTGTGTATAAGATCACTTGCATGCCATGAAAAACGGGCGCCTTAGAAATTCTATAAGCCTGCTTTCAAATGAGTGTAAATAGTTTAATCTCTCGGGCTAAGCCATAAAATTTTGTCTTTATGGATCTGTTCTTGAGAGCTGGTGTAGCCCAAGTACCATGGATTAATCTTATTCTCGGCCGAATGGCTCATTTCATACAAGAAAAGCCCACGGCCACCGGCCATATCCTCCTTAGAATATGTGTATGTATGTATATATATATATATATATTTATAACTAATCATCAAAATATTGGAACCAATGAATAAAGGAGTCATAGTGAAGGCAATTATATATTCAAAAACGTCGTCCATCCAATATTGGAATATTGCTTTGAGTCACCAACTGCAATAGAATCTCACAGCAGAAATGTGAATATTGTCACTGACTGTTAAAGAGTGGTCACGGAAGATCGCTAACTCTATATTTTGTATTTCTAAGTACTTTTTTTCATTAGTCGTTTGTAATATATTTTTATGATGAAAGACAATTTCATTGCTAAATAAAATGATATACATGATGAGGGTAGAGATCTCAAAATAAGTCTTCATACATTAGATACAACACAAATTTAAAACTAATCTGGAAACGATACCAATTAATTAGTTTGATTCCATGATTGGCTGTCGCAAAGACGATTGTTGGAGCAATCTATTGACCGGATTGCTTGTAACATCTATTGCAAGAAGATCCCATAATAGAAAAGTGTGCACTAACTTTAAGGTGCCGTTTGGATAGTAAGTTAAGATAAGATAAGTTGAGAAGAAAATTAAAAGTTGAATAAAATATTATTAGAATATTGTAGCACCCTTGACCCCCATGTGTGATTTGGTAGGAGTAGTGACACCGGGGTGATGATCACTCAGGTCACACATCCCATTACTAAGTGCAAGTGTGTGTGAACAAACAATATGTGTGCATTTTTAACGCAACGGAAAAATAATAAAACCGTCTAAAACTAAGTACTAGAAAAACAAATTAAAAAAAAAAATACAACCCAACAAGAAATCCTCCATAAGGTTAATACAGTCATCCAACTGATTTAAAAGAAAATAAATAAAGGTCCACCAACAATAACAGAAATAAATCTCAAGTCATCACTCCTTAGGTGGGGTCAGTCCCTCAAGCTCAAATCCATCCTCTGCATCAAACTCTACTAATCGTAGGTGGTAACAGTACTACAATGAGATCTAGCAATCTCAGCAAATAAATCCATAGATCAACAACTAGGAATTTCAAACATGGAAGCATACAAATAAAATGCACAGTAGTCATGAGAGGCTGTTCTAAAATATCCAATGTTTTGACCTTACCAAAAAAATCATTCAATTATAGCCACTAATGCCAAAAATCTCATATACACCCTATTTACATCCATTATTACGGTGTACACCATGGACTCCCTTTTGGACCATCCGCACACTCTGACTCCTTTCGTCACACGTATAATTTCTAACGAACGATACCTAGTTCTGCGCCCAGTGCGTACATACCAAACATCCTCTAGCCCCCGTTAGTAAAGGGGCCATGGGGTCATGCCCAACGATATCCCAAGAAATGTCACTCAGTTTTACACACTCCTGAGTTACTAGAGGAGCTCTATCTAGATAATACCCCATCTCAACTTGGTGTCGTGATATACACGCACTCACAAAATAATCTTTTAATGACATCAAAACACAATTGTTTTTCCTGATTTCACAACATAGCATAGAACAAAGCACGATTAATATAATCATGACAGATAATGACAATTTAAAATGCAGATGCATGACAGGCAGTTATTGGATGGCATGACATAGTACAAACAAACATCATAGTTGTCATAATTCCAGCAAATTCACAATTCCCCAAACTACATGAGATTCCTAAAGCTCCACCAGGCCCTAGGTCGACATTCATCATAACTACAGATTTTATAGGCCAACACTTCACAGGGCCCCCGACCACTTCTCATTCACAACCAGATGACAAAATAATCCACATTAGGAAATTCAAGGGTTGATCCAGGAATTTACTTAGAATAGCAAAAGGGTAATTCTAGATGCTCAAGCATGCCGACTTAGAGTACCTCTTGGATCAAGAGAATAGTCTGAGTGTACACGTGCAAGGGTTGTTGCGTAGATGGAGAAAACGATTAGTCAAATTTGCTCGCAGCCTAAAAGTTAATATACAAGTTAAGTGGTAATTTGGCTTACTGTTCTAACTTTTAGAGGGGCGGAGCATGGTGATGGCAATGGCGGTGAGTAGCAACATAGAGGAATCCGGGCAAAATAGTAGGGCTAACAGTGGGGTTATTTTAATGGGTGGCAGATCTGACGTGCTAGTGGGTGGAGGAAGGGATTTTCATGGAAGGTGTTGCAGAGCACGGTGGAGCAGTGGCTAAAGTGAGCTTTAGCTCACGGATTGGGTGGAACCAAGGGAGAAGGAAGGCTAGAATGGAAAGGGGAGGTCCAGGAGGTGGTCGAACGGTCTGGTCCACAAGAGCATGGCTAGGAGCGGTTTCTCGCAATGGCGCACAAAGGCGCTAGGGTAAAGTCTCTCCTAAAATCTACAGGTTTGTCGATCGGAGGATGAGGAAGATGAAAGAGGAGGAGGCTTGAGGGAGGATGAGAGGCTTGGAGATGAGTTTCAGGTGAGGGACGCCCAACCTATTTATAGGCCATGGGTTGGGGCTCAGCGAATGCAATTGCGGCTGCGATTTGGGGTGCGGGACAGTGGGGGAACCACATGCTTTGCACTCGTGGCATCCGATTGGTGGTGGGCAACGGCGGCATGCCTTTGCCATGACTGTTTGTGGCCTTAAGCTGAGATTCATCACAACTACAGATTTTGTAACCCAACACTTCATAGGGCTTCCGGCCACTTCTCATTCATAACCAGACTGCAACCACAACCAGATGACAAAATAATCCACGTTAGAAATTCGAGGGTCGATCCGGGAATTTACTTACAACAATGAAAGAGTAATTTTGGATGATCAAGCTCGTCAACTTAGAGTACCTCTCGGATCAAGAGAAAAATGTGAGTGTGCACGTGCGTGAGTGTGCACGTGCAAGGGTCGCTGCGTAGATGGGGAAAACGATTAGTCAAATCTGCCCACGGCCTAAAAATTAATATACAAGTTAAGTGGTAATTGGGCTTACTGTTGTGGCATCTGGAGGTGTGGAGCACGGTGGCGACAAAGATGAATGTGGGCAGAATAGTGGGGCTAACGATGAGGTTATTTTAAGGGGTGGCAGATCTAATGTGTTGGTAGGTGGAGGATCACGGCAGAGCAGTGGCTAAAGTGAGCTTTAGCTCATGGGTTAGGTGGAACCAAGGGAGGAGGAAGGCGAGAATGGAAAGGGGAGAGCCAGGAGGTGGTCGAATGGCCACTAGATCACGTTTGGGAGCTATGGCTCATGGCGGCACACAGTGGCGCTATGGTAAAATCTATCATAAAATCTATGGGGTTGTAGATTGGAGGATGAGGAAGATGAAAGGAGGAGGCTTGAGGGAGGATGAGAGGCTTGGAGGTTAGTTTCGGGTGAGGGAGGCATGACCTATTTATAGGCCGTGGGTTGGGGCTCGACGAACACAGCCTTGTAGAGGGGTAGGGCAAAATTCACCTCCAAAACTATCAAAACGACACCGTTTTGGTGGGAGGGCTGGGCTCCCACACTAACCCATGTGCTGGGCCTGATTTCTTCATCTCTCATGCCTAGATTCGGCCCACAACACTCAAAATAAATAATTAATCCATAAATAGCCACTTGGGCTCAGATTTTCTTTTATAAAGAAAAAGTCTACATACACAAAAAGTATTTTGGGATTATCAAATATTATTTTTTTAATATTATTATTGTTTAAATTTTGAAAATTTTGAATTATTTATTATATTTTTTGTAAAAATTTTGAAAAAGTTATAATGATGAGATGGGATGAAATAAAACACTTCTTATATACAGATAGATCGTCTCGAGACACCATTTAAAGACTTCTAATCTGGCACCTTATGCATTCTTAGATAGGGTAAGTGAATAACAGCCAATTCTTAGAATCTTAGTAAAAGAAAACACTCATGAGCTTTTGGAAAGTGGTGAGATAGCTATACATTCCCAAAATGCAACTCATCAAGCTTTCAAATACTTGCACAAAAAAAAAAACATAATTATTGCTCATATGGAAACAAAGTGTTTGGGGGAGAGTGTGAGGACGTAGGGTTGATTCCAAAGATGGTGACAACGGTGTGTGTAGTCCACATGCTGGTCAGTGGCGCTAGGAATCAGTGCTTGGCGATGAGGTAGGAACAAAATTAGAGAGGTCGAATTAGGGCTGTAAATGAATCAGTCTACTCGATAGCCCGCTCGGTACTCGATCGGTTAAACTCGAATCGAACTCGACTCGTGAAAAAAAAAGCTCGTTCGTGAAAGCAGATACCCGCTCGATTAGTAAATGACACATACCCGACAAAACTCGACTCGACTCGGTTAAGGCTCGTTAAGGCTCGCTCGTTTATGCTCGAATCGACTCGTTAGCTCGACTCGATTAAAACTCATTCATATATTGATAAATATATACATACATCTATGTATATATACATATATATGTATTAGCTATTAATATATGCATACCACTTTTATAATTAAATATATAATATGTAATCTAATTACTTATGTCTATATAGTGAATATACTTTATAGGTATATTTTATAATTTGTATAATAATTAGTCGATAAAATTTAATAATGTTATATACTAGTATGTGGAAACCATATATGAAATAGATATATGCTATCATATTAAATGTATATATTAATAATATATGTACGCTAATATATTGTTATTTTGGATAAATATCAACTAGTTAGATATTTTAATTATTTATAAATTTTTTAAGATTTTATAATTCAATAAAGGTATACTTGTTAGTTATATAAATTCAATATTAAGTTTTTTATTTTATTTATTTATTTTATTAATTATTAAATCTTATTAAAAAAAAAACAATTCGAGCTCGAGCTTGAGCTCGAGCTCGGCTCGACTCGAACTCGTTTGTGAGACGAGTTCGAGCTTGAGCTCGAGTTGAGAGTTTATCTTATCGAGTCGAGCTCGAACAGAGAACAAAAAAAAATCTCGAGCTCGGGCTCGAGCTCGAGCTCGAGTATTTTGAGTCGAGCCGAGCTCGGCAAGCCAAAGCTTGACTCGGCTCGGCTCGATTACAGCCCTAGGTCGAATGGTATCAAATTTGGGGGGTTTTGGTGAGAGGTATGTCTAGCGCGTGAGATCCATGCATTGCGCATGTGGCTCAAAACCCTGAGAAGGAGGACAGGCTAGGTGGCTTGGTTTGAATAGAGAGATGTTTTTATCTCATTTTATTTAATCTCAATATCAAAATATCACAAATATAAATATTTTTTAATTTTTTTATCTAATTATTATCTAATTATTACAATTTTTTAAAAATTTTCAAACAAAATGCAAAAAACAATTCAACTTTTTCGAATTTCAAAATAAAAATTATATTAACAAATTATATTCTAACAATATTTTAATTTATAATATTTTTATTCATATTTTTCTCTATCATTTTTCAAAATCCTATAAAATATTTTAATTCAAATCATTTATAACTTATGTCATCTCAACTCAAATATTTCATTACTATTCACAAATTATATCAATTCATCTTATCTCATTTTAACACACTAATTGAAAGAGGATGATGAGAGGGTCATAGTACTGAATTGGCACGTGGGTGATAATGGTAAGTTACGAAGAAGTAGATCTAAGCAATAACAAAAACTTTGGAACAAAACAGGAGTTTTTCAAGAGAGTTGTCCTAATCTGCTGCCTAAGTTTATTTTCAAATTTTTTTTTTTTTCATATTTTTTAATATATTTAAATATTTTTTTTAAAAAAATACACCAATCCATTTAAAATTACTTTTTTAATCATTAAGTAAAACAGAAAATTAAAAAAATAAAATAAAATGGCAAACAGTACACTTGAGCAGTAGATTTCGGACGACAAATTAGTATTTCTCTTTTCAAAATGCCCAAAGAAACCAAATAGGTAGCTTGGTTGGCTAGAAAGAGCAGTTTCTCTCTTTTTAAGGGGAGGAAAGGAGGAGCCAGAGCTCCTCCCTGTGTCTCGAAGGTTGGCACTGTGGTGGAGTGCCACTACCTATGGAAGAACACGCCTTGCTGTGAGAGAGGAATAGAGAGAGCCACAAGAGGCGCTTTTTTATTGGTCGATTGTAATAGATTTTAATGGTCCGAGAGGATCTATGACTTTCTTGTATCACTAGCCGAATATCTTGCCTAGGTGTTGCTTTATACTATTGTAGATTTTTTCCGTGTGCTTGGGCTTTGGCTTTCAATCCATCAAAAAAAATTGTTTTACTGATAAAAACAACAAAGCATAGATTGTTAAGAGGTATGAGTTCACAGTAGCATTCTGATTTGCACTACATATTACACTGAAACGAGATTTTGGAAATGTGAAAAACCAACGTTATAATAGTTTACTTTCAAAACTAAAATTTAAAATTTTAAAAATCTCTCATTTTATTATTATAATTTTTTAAAATTTTTACATAAGATAAAATAAATAATTTAATTTTTTTAAAATTTTAAAATAAAAATAATATTAAAATATATATTCTCACAATATTAGCCGATCTGCCAACAGCCACCACATTGACTGTGACCCTGGGTATCAGTATTTTGCTCCATTGGGCACAACAACATACTCTAACCTCTGCAACTATATCTGCGACCTCCTAATTACACAAACCAGGCCCCGAGCTTAGACGAAATATAGGCATGATTCTAAAAAAAATTAGTTGATAAACCTCTTGCCCTTTTATATAATAGACCTGTGTTAAATTATGCCGCTTGATCAGGAAGAGGCAGGATGCTAGAGGTACAATCAGCACCTCCATGGCTAGCTTCATAAACCATGTCAAGAACAAGAAGCAAAAATGCATGGATAACACACCCAAAATATGAACAAAGAAGAAAAAAGGGGCATTATTGCTGAGTTTACACGCTGAAAGTGATCGTTTGGGGACTTGACATAGTGTGAAGAACCCCATGACACTAAATTGCCTTAAGGCATTGTTCAACATATTGTTCCAACTTCGGCCCTTCTAAGATTTTTTGCTTTTATCCTTTGTATTCTTCAGTACTCCCGTGGTGATGGATGATGCCGGATTGATGGCCTTCCGTATCTTGAAAATATTCCAAGCGGTGTTGGCACAGTGCCCTGCGGTCGCAAACACATGCTCGGTGGCCTCCCCTGCATCTTCCCCAAACCTGGTGCTCAACAACGACATTTTCAAATTACAAATGAAACTTCACACGTAAGTGAAAATATCTTGAAATTATTGGAGTAAACACGTATTTAGGTGGGAGAGAGCTCAAATCTCACGTTTCGGTGAATATTGATGAAAATATCTTTCAGGTTAGGTGTTGTTTCAATAGATAACCATAGATTGAATTGACATCTTCTTAGGAGACGTATTTGTCTTCCCCAATCCCAACTAACATGATAATGTATGACATAGTAGAAGCTAGACAAAGACGATCTTTTTCAAAAAACTTCTCATCTCATCTCATCTAATCATTACAACTTTTTAAAATTCCAATACAAAATAAAATAAAAAAGTTAACTTTTTCAAAATCTAAAATAAAAATAATATTAAAAAATATATTTTAATAATATTTTATTTAACTTTTTAACTTTAATCATAACTAGTCTCGTCTCATCTGCAAAAACAAATGATGTTTTAAGCAAATGAAATCAAAACAACAATTCTTCAGAGTTTCCAAGAATTCTATATTTTTCATTCAAACGGTAGAATTCAGGATGTGCAGCTAAAACCATGTCTATGTGGTAGCAGTTAGTGACAAGACCAAGGAATGTCTAGAACTCGGTGGCTTCTTGAAGTCTGCTAAAAACTCTAGATTGATCAAATATATCATGCAATTATTCTTGTAGAAACAATGTCTTAATAAGTATTTTGTGTGCATTGTAATTGTAATTGTAGGTCAAAGTACCTTTTTGAGACCATTCTTGCTGTAGCACGGGAGGTGGCAGAAAGTGCTTGTTTTTCAGCAACTTCAGCTGCATCCAAGACCTTGTCTACAGTTGGCAGGGTGGAACAGTTTAACATGTAATTTTACATATCCATCTAAGACAAAGACTAATTTCCACTGCTTAAAAAATGTAAGGATTAGAACTTACTGACAGCGTCAAGTGAAGCCAAGAGAACCTGTCCTGGAACCATGGCAAGGATTGCCTTCCCTGCCTGGGATTTGACCACAGGTTTCATCACTGATCCAGTGGCAATACCAATACCAGCAAGCATCGATTTACTTATATTGTCTGTCATCTTAGACAGCTTTCTCACACTTTTTAAGTCATAAGAAATAGAAACCAAAATTGACATCATTATGGGAAAAGAAGTTCATGTTGCCATATAACATTACTAAGAAATATAAGTGAAATTGCTCATATAATTATTTGGGATACCGTTTTAAGCCTTTGGTGACTCCACTCTTCTTTGCTTTGACAGTGCGTCTATTACTGTTACTTTCTCTTGCCCTGAAACCATTTTTATCCTCTGCAGCACTAGTTATAATCATCTCTCCTTCATTTTGGACCTGCACTTTTCATCACTCTTTTATGTCCGGAATAACACTTTTTCCTTTGACAAATAAACAGCTATATTTCGTTGTATATGGCTGCTTCATCACTTTGATCAAAATTTTTACAGTAATTGTGTCTCTAAGAAAGCAACTAATTTTCTCATATTATGTTGATGGGATGGTGTAATAGAGACGAACCTGGTTGACATAAGCATTGCTGCATGTGAATATCCCCCTGACAATCTGTCCAGTACCCCCTGCAATCGACTTGGCCAACACGTTATTATAATCCTCTACTCTCGGAGCAAACTCTTTCCAATCAACGTTTTTGTTTCTAGTCGTCGATGTCGGACACGAAAAGCACGAGAGATCCTTCAAAAACGAGTCCAGCAAGCCCAAGCTACCTCCAGACTGCTCCGAAAAGGTGACTCCATAGCTGAGAAGATCTCCATCATCTATCGGCAAAGAGAACAGATATTGGAGGGCATCAACCTTCACTACAGGCTCATCTTGTGTCAAAGGCCACTGAAGATCTTCACCAACTTTAATGATGGTGGCAAGAGAAACATTCTCCTCGGAGACTCGGATAAGCGTGAACTCGCCGTTGGCGAGTTCTGTGGCCACTCCTTCATCCATCAGATGAGCTTTGCATCCTGGGATCCGTAAAAGGACCTCTTGTCTGACATTTTTGGATTCTGGGTCTTGTTGAGCAGTTTCAGAGACGGAAGTTTGCATGGTAGCGGGGGTTTTGGAGCCGCAGAAACCGAAACATCCCATCTATCTCTGCTGTTGTGGTTGCTTTCTTTGGCTTGAAGGTAACTGTGTTTGTCACATAAAGAAATCAGGAAGATAATACACAATAAAAGAGAGAATGGTTCCGAAAGATGATTCTTTGATTGTAACTTTATTGGATTCCTATTGCTGAGTAGAAAGCATGGGTTAAGGTGGTGTGACTTTCGGTGGAAGAAAATACGAGAGCATGTATGACAGACTGTCTTCGATGGTTGATAATCATGGATACCCTCAAATCAGTGTGAACACCTTTGAGAATTCAACAAAAACAGCTTATACAGACTATATGTTGTTGGAAGTGATCGGACAGGCCACGCCTGATTCGTGTCCTAGCAGCATCTTTCTCACAGTCGCTATCAACTTAATTACGAAGAGTCCAACTTTCCTTTAAAATATCTGCAACTTTTCTAGTTTATCCCTTGGAGTTCGAGTGCAAGAATTAATAATTTTGAAGTTAATCAATTGAGCGGTGCTACTGTGTCGGTTGAGCATTAATTTGCTTGTTTATTTATTTATTTATATATTTTTATCATTTAAAAATATTTTTAAAAAATATATAAAAAATATCAATACATTAATAATAATTTTCTTAACTATTAAATAAAAAAAAATTAAAAAAAATTAAAATACATAAAATGTCAAAATAAAAAAATAAATTAAATAGACAAAATAACATTTTTCTAATCAATTTCCTCTTAAAAAAAAAAACATGAAAAATGGTCGTATGACAGTTCTTCTCCGATACAAGTAGCTTCACAAATATTAGATTAAGGTCTCAAATCTCCATTTTATGTCATATCATCTTATTAAATCAAAATAATTTTTTTTTTAATTTTTAAATAAGATATAAAAAATAATACAACTTTATCAAATTAAAAAATAAAAATTATATTAAAAAAATTATATTCTAACAATATTTTATTTAACTTTTATATCGTCTTATCTGTATAACCAAATGAGGCTTAAGGCCTAACGTTGAGATGAGATTTGATATAAAAAAAAATTATAAATAGTGAAAAATAATTTGAATTAAGATATTTTATGGGACTTAGATAAAGATTAATACTAAATACAGTTATGAGTTATGTAAGCAGTATACTCATTTTGAAAAATAGTGAGGTTTACAATTAAAAAATTAATTTTTAATGTGGGTCTTGTATTTACGTATAAAAAAGAACGCGTTGCGCTTGCGCACTCTATTTTAACCAACTGCTCCTTTTCCTCTTGGGTTGGCCATAAGTCTCGCCTAATCATTTTAAATTTTTTATCGTTGTTTTTAGATTTAGCAGACAATTTTTAAATTGAGTCTATTTTAAGATCCTCCAAATATTTTAAAAGCCTAAAGTTATTTTAAGTGGGGTATTTTTAGTATTATTGGACCAAGCTTAATTTTCAAGTAAGCCTCTTCAAATCTTGAAGCCCCGAGAATAATATAATTTTAGAAAATTATTTTATTGAAATGATTTTATTTCTTTAGGAATATTATTCAATATTCATCATTTTATTTATGTTAAAAACTCTACTTATTTAGATAATTGTATTTCTCCAAAGAAATATTTATTAAAGCTCATCGTTTTATTTTATAACAAAAATATTATTTATTTGGATCAAGAATAAAAGGTTTGGCTTTTAACACCTAGTGTATTTCCCTTCCATTTACTTTCTACTCTTTATTTTCTATTAATCCTCTTGAGTTTATTTCTACCATTGGATTTAAGTTAGAAACCCTAAGATGTAAGGCAAGAATCTTTGCCCAAAACTCTAGCTCCTCTCTCTCTCTCTCTCTCTCTCCACCCTATCATGCCACCTCCCTCTCCCTATCTCGATTCCTTTCCCCTCTACATCTCTTGTTGCCGCAAGCCACCAGTCGCGCCGCCCTCGTCGGTGAGCTTTTCTCCCTCAAATGACCTCCCTTCGACGACCCCCCTTCCTTCCCCTGTTCAATATGGAAGTTGAAGTGAAGGAAATGATCGGGATCGTAGAAGGGAAGAAAAGGAAAAGAGGAACAATGTGTTTTGTTTTAATGAATTAGGGAGTTATAATTGTAATAAAAAGACTGATGTGTAGTTAGTGATACGGGGAGTTAGTTAAGACTGTATTTCATTTGATGTGTAATATTCGGGCCCAAGCCCACGTCTATCAACCTTTGAACCCCAGAAGCAACGGCGTTTTCGGGAGCACTCCCAATAGCTCTTGTAAAATATAATTTTTTGTATAATATAAAGAAAATTAGTCAAAAGCAACTTTCAATGGGTTTTCTATTTTCTTTTTTATTTTAAATTTTACAACAGTAATTCTCGACATGTAGAGAATACTATTCACACTTCTAAAATATTTTTAATTATTTTCTCTCATTTAATAGTTGTTTAGTGTTATGAGCTTCATGAAGGGAGATTAGAGAAGATAAAAAGTGGAAGTTTGAGATTCGGCAAAGGCAAGATACTAAGTGAAAGAAAGAAACGAATGCAAAGTGAAGAGAAATAGGTCTCATAATGCATTATTAGTGGCTGGAAAATGACGTAACTTAATATTCAATAAACGGTGTAGTTTTGGGTTTATGCTTTAGCAATTAGATGGTGTAGTTTTGAATATAGAGATATTGCACGTATCAAAAGATACGAAAATATGTAAATTTAACGATAGTTAGAAAAAATATTTGAAATGAATAAAAAATATTTAAATAATATAAAAAAAAATAAATTGATGTATAATTTATTGTAAAAATTAATATGTAAAATAAAAAAAAAAAATTTTAATGATATATTTTAAAAGATTAGATAAGTAAACCATTAGTGCTCTAAGCTTCCTTCCCCTTCATTTTCTTCTTCCCGATTCTTTCTCTGTTTCCCCCTTCAGTTTTTTCCCAACTTCTCTTCAACGAAATTTCCAACCTTCACGTTTTAGCAGTTACCTCATATCTTGGATTTGCATGTTCTAAGTTTTTCTTTCCATTTTCCATTTCACCGTAACAGACCCTAGTTTTTCCTTCTTCAATTTTTCTGAACACCTTGGCACCGTTGTGCTAGTAAAGCCGTCGTCGACAAGCCCCAGCGTCGGTAAGGACTTTTCCGTTCCTTCTCACCCCTTTGTGATGTTTTCCTTCCGTTACTCAATCCCTCTTGCTGCTACTTTTTCTTTTCTTCTCTTTTTATCAGCATTTGCGTATGGTTTTTTCGATCTTCATGGTTCCTCTTCGTAGAGTATTCCACCACTTCCCAGCCGTGCACCTCCTCCCATCAAGGCCCATAACCGATTGATTTTTGTTCTACACCGGTAAGCTTCTCCCATTCTCCTTTTAATTCTAGGTTTTTCTCTCATGCTCTGTCCTTCCCGTCCATACACACGCGCACACAGATTCTCGCATTCTATTTGTTCTCATCATTACATCTCATTTATTCCCACTCGTTCTAAAATTCAGATTCATCGGCTCGTTTAGTATTGCCACCGTAACCGGTAGAAAGTGGTATTGCCCTATCTCGTTTCGAAGTGCGGCAAGGTAATGCCTTGTTCAATATTAGTCCCTGTTATACATGACCTAGTGCTTGAACTAACGTCACTATTTTATATCACAGGATAGCACTAACGCCCCCAAACAGTGTTGTTTTCGCTCTTTAATTTCACGAGCCACGTACACGAACTTAGGTAAGAGATTCAGAATTTAGGGCTCATTGTCGAATTTGTTACATGGGCTATATTAATGAATTGTGAAGTTGGAATTTTTTTTTAGTGAATGATATTACGTAGTTGTCCGGGGTACGTGTTGATCTTTGTTGGCTATTTTGGGTTGGAGTACTAACTGTTGATTTGATGTTTGGCTGTTGAGAGTCTATAAGACACTATCGAAGTTGGTGATGGATTGTTGAGCTGATATGAGGTTTGTTGGGTTAGAAAGGGGGCTGTTTGGGTTGATGATCATGGTGGTTTAGGTTGAGATATCTGGCTGGCCACGTTTATTCTATGAATGTTATTGAGTTGGTCATGTTGGGCTGGTTGGAGATGAACTATTGCGAGTTGAGTGGATGCTCGGGACTAAAGTAGTTGATAATTTGGGGTTTGTTAAATAAGATAGAGGCATGCTTGTTTGCATGGGTTGATAATTGATTGGTACATGTTTATCGTTTTAGGTTGTGATACTGTTAGAGGTCGGACCTGATGCATAACTTATATACAACAAGAGTCAGGTAAGCGAGGTTCTTATACTAGTCTTTGCATTAAAGAAAATGATTGAGGTTAATTTTGAAAATATACATGTTTGTTTTGAAAAGGAATTTGAAAACAACATCATAAGTGTTTCTGCATACTCATGAAATCTGTATAAAAATGAAGTATTTTTCTGTCATAACTGATGTAGACAGGAGCTTATTTTGTTGCATTATGTTTCTAAATTGTGCAAAAAGAGCGAATATGAGATCTAAAAGTTTATTTTTTATTAAATGAAAATATTTTGACTATGCTATTTTGAATTTGTGAAATGATCGAAAATTATTCAGTACTCTGTTTTGATACGATGTGTTATCTGAAAACCTTGGCATGAATTTCTGATTCTGTATCTAAATATGATATGCTTTCAATGTTGCCTCTGCTCGGTCTCTGTTAAAACCCCGCCATGGGTATAAATATGGCCCCCCACAGGTATAATGGTAGTTTATAACCCTACCATGGGAGTTAAACATGGTATACGACTCCGTCATGGGTATAATAGTGGCATACAACTCCTTTATGGGTATAATAGTGGCATACGGCCCCGCCATGGATAGAATGGTAGTTTATAACCCTACCATGGGGGTCAAACATGGTATATGGCTCTGCCACAGGCATAATGGTGGTTTATAACTTTACCACGGAGGTTAAACATTGTATCTTTTTTTTTCTATGATATGAAGATGAGGTCTCAATCCGTGATATACCAAAGGATTTTGAATAAGAAAGTTTTATAAAAGTTTTGCTCTAATATTTTGATAATATGTTTGATTATGCATTCTGAAAACAAATATTTTGATTCTGCATTCTGAAAGAAAATATTTTTGTTCTGCATTCTGAATTCTATAAATATTTATATTTACCTACTAGTATATGTTCCTTACTCACTGAGTTGTTGATAACTCACCCATTTATCTTCACAATATTTTCAGATGACTTTGATGGCTCAGCTGAGGATCAGTAATAGAGTACATGGACAAGATTAGCTGAGAATGGTAGTTGGTTACCTCGGGGTACAAATACCAATGGTGGACATATTTATTTAGTAGATGCAGTTCAGTATGTTTTGGATGATTGTGGAGATTTATGTAAACCCTATTTTATTTTATTATGTTCTTTGAGATATGTGGAGATGTTAATTTAGTTTATTTGATTTATGGTATTGAGGATCTGATATGGGGTTATGTGTAGTTAATTATTTGAAAGTATTGAGGTTTGATTTAGAGCCGTTGGAAGTATATATATTTAATCCATTGGAAAATTTATTAGCATTGTGAAAGTGATTATCAGGTGACAAGAGTTAACTCCCTAAACCTCCGGGTTCGGGGCGTTACATGATGTAACAATCATACGATGAGTTTTATTTCTCTATTATTAGTAGTAAGTAATATAGTGCGTTTTTTGGTTAGTTGGATATAAATAGTTGGGAGGGAAGAATGCAACGGCATCGGAAGTGTATTCTTGTGTTGTAGTTCTTGGAGGCAGGATTTCCCTTGAAGTAAATACATCATTACGTTCTTGATTCAATTCTTGTTCTTGTATTTCTTAATTTTCTTGTTCCAGAAATAGAAACTCCCTAACAGTTGGTATCATAAAGGGAGGTCTTGATGGCGGAAGGTACTCGGGCTACTACATTGAAAGTTCAGCAGGAGAACAATCAGGGGCATCAAGAATTCATGCAAAGACAATTGGATAATTAGCAGTAGTTGATACATGTCATCACAGAAAGGTTAGACCAAATGACTGACATGATTAGAACTTTGATTGAGAATAGTTGTATGCTTTCACCTAGTGGAGATATGCAAGATCCCAGAGTGAATGTTCATGAAGATAGAGGCATGTTACCCAGGGGTTTAGACTGGATTTTCCCCATTTTGGTGGGAGTAATCCATCTGGTTGGGTTTTTAAAGCCAACCAATATTTTGAATACCATCAAACTCCTATTCAAAGACTTTTGATGGCCTCTTATCATATGAAAGGAGAATCATTGATATGGTATCAAGATGATGCTTACGGGGGACAGTTTGTGAGTTGGGAATCATTTGTTCAGGCTATAATCACTTGATTTGGGTCAACAACATATGATGATCCATGGATGCCTTGACTAGACTTAAACAAACATCAACAGTACGGTGTATAAAACCCAATTTGAGAGCTTGTCTAATAGGTTGAAAGAGCTCTCAAAGAAACATAAACTAAGTTGTTTCTTGAGTGGCCTAAAAGATGAAATCAGGCTACTGATTAGGATGTTAAATCCTGTCAGTTTCAAGTGTTGTGTTTGGTCTGTCAAAGATTTAGGAGGAATATGTGTGGAGTTCAAGAAGGGCTTTGAAGTCAGTCGATGATAAGGTTGAAAACCATCTTAGCAATTCAGTGGAGGGATTAACAAGAGGTGTCCAGAGAGCAAGTTTTTAGGAAAAAAAAAGTTTCTTCAATGCAGATGGATGAAAAAATGAGGAGAAGATTATGTTTTCTTCAATGCAGATTATGTTTTCTTCAATGCAGATTATGTTTCTTCAAAACTCCCAAAGTGTACTTGTTGCATGTTGGAAACCATGTAGACTGTGATTATGAGAAGATTGCAAATAGTCCATCAGAGGATGTTTTGGTGGAGGAACAAGAGGAAGGATTGGAAGTGTCTATTCATGCCATCTTTGGTTGTCCAAGTGCAAATACCATAAGATTGTTGGGGTGATTGGGGCTTAATCTGTAGTGATTTTGGTTGACTTTGGAAGCACTCATAACATTGTGGACTCCCAAGTCGCTAAGTCAGCTAGTTGAGGGTTTCTGAACGGTATCCATTGTAGGTGAAAATGGCAAATGGGGATAAGCTAACAAGTGTGGGAAAGTGTGAAGATTCAAGGATCAAGATTCAAGTCAACCAATATATGATCAATTCCTATCTATTGACATTGGGTGGATGTGATGTAATGTGATCCTTGGGGTGCAATGGTTGAAAACACTTGGTCCCATTATTTGGAATTTTATGAAAATGTCCATGCTTTTTCAGATCAATGGAAGGGATATAATGTTGCAGGGTCTTAATGTGGGTGAGTCATCTATGGAGGAAGGAGATCAATTCTTGAGGCCTTCTTCAGTGAGAAAACAAGGTTGGTTCTTACAATTATTTTCTACTGAGATCAGTGTAGGCAGCAACACTACTCAGTTAGAGATTTCTAAACTATTGAAAGAATTTGAAGGGGTTTTTTAGGAACCCAATGGACTGTGTAACATTATATTCCCTAGGGTTAGGAATATCACATACATACGTAACTAAAGCTAGGTAAGAGACTTGCATAATTTTAAAAAAAAACCATTGTTTATTCCAAAAGAAAACTTAAGTTAAACCATTTTCAAAAGATAGTCATATCCAAGTTTCCAAACCAACTGACTTAAAAGAAATTATAAATATAGTCTATGGCTCATTAGTCCGCTCCTTCTAAACTTGGTTTGCCTATTCGTAGTCCTCATTCTCCTCACCTAGTGGTAAAAAAAAATGAGATAAAACTAAAATGAGTCGAAAATTTAGTAAGAACTCACTACAATGTAAACATAATAATTAAAAGGCTTTAATAAAATTTCAATATTGAATAAAATTCTTGTCATATCATACTGAATAAAATTCATGTCATATCATGCTCATGTTATGCATGATTGTCTTGACTTATCTGAATTAATTGATTAATCTGACTGGCCCACACACTTAACCATGTGTGCAAAGTTGTGTATCGGCCCCACATCCCGCTGCAGCAAGGGGAGCCACTGAGTAGTATTCTGATATACTATGGTGGACCACGCTTGAGTCCGTGGCTTGCACATCCACCCTGAATATTGAACTGAAGGGCCATTTGATTAATTGATCTTATCTTACACTTGATATTAAGAAAACTTACGTGTATTATGCAACGTGATATGCATGACATTCATACTAATATAAATAATTATAAAATGCTAAACTTGAACATGATGCAAAAAATTAACATGATCATATGCTATGATGACTGATATGCTTATATAGATCGTAACATGCTTGGTACATAAAAAGAACGGCTATCAAATAATTGGCTTTAATTGTAATAGTCTAACTATATGTTAATCCTAATATGTGATCAAATTACTTATCTCTTAGCCCTGCTTTCACAACCTCACTTTGTAGATCGTTACCAATATGAAGCACTAATCGTCACTAATTTTCTAGAAAAACATATCATCGCATTCCACTAAATTAACCACATTCTAAGGAAAGCAATTTATAATGTTTGGTTATGTATACTAGTATTATATAATTATTTAAACATTAATATCATATTTAATCCTCCAATTATACTTAGTAGCATAATTTAAAACTTATTACAATTTTATATTATACAAGTCAAAGAAAATTCAATTAAAAAAATGGATTTAATTATATTCAAAATAATTAACCAACATCTGAATTCTCATATAGTATTGCAGTAATCTGGTTTGTTAAAAAAAATAATACTAAATGACACAATTTAACTCCTACATATTTCTAAAAATAAGATTTTGTTTTCACTATTTTATTTAAATAGAAATTCTTTAAATAGAATTCATCTCAAAAGCCAAAAACATAAAAGGATTTTGCATATTGGACCATAAGGCTTCTAGAGACCTCTAACATAAATTAAAATGAATTGTTTAAAGGGCAAATTTGGAAAATTAGCTTAAAACCTCATCTACCTCGTTGTGGATATGACACCTTATGTACATCTTTTTGTACACATCTTGTCTAATAACAGAGAAGAAAAAACTAGTAGGAAAAGAAGAAAAAGCAATTAGGAAAGAAAAAGTTGCATGTAATTGACTTTCTGTAAGTATAAAAACCGTGTAAAATTTGACTAAAAGAGACAAAATCAAGAAAAAGAAAAGGATGAAATATTCAAGAAAAATAAAGATAAACCTAAAATAAGGGCACTAACGTCACTTTAACCATAAGAATAGTGATTAGCACTTATATCTATACTTATATCTTTGAGCTTCAATCAGACAACGTTTTATTCTCAAAGAAACCGAGACAAGGAAAAGCTTGAAAGCTCACCTTGTACACAGTGACTTCGTGCGAGAGGAAAGCAGGTGATAAACGACGGCTGGATAGAGATCTACCTCTATTAAAGGCACAGTGGAGCAAAAACTAAGGTGAGTAAAATACTTGTTTGTTAGATTGATGAAAAACAACAGAAGAAAGGAAGAGAAAAGAGCAAACCAGTGAGGCTTACCACCAAAGGAAAAAGACGTCGAGCCCGGACAAAATATATTTTTTTTCAGTAGCACGATGGATGAGATCAAGAGAGATTTTGCTTGATGCAAAAGGATAGAATCAGAGAATAAATGAGGTAGGATATTTGCTGCACTGTTGAAATTACGGAGAATATGGAATAGAAATTGAAAGAATTAATACTTACATTGTAACATTTGAAAATTGAAGAGATCGTTGAGGAATATTTGAAACGGAAACAACGGCTGAAAATCTGAAGGTGTTTAATAAATTAAGAATTAAAATTAATAATAATAATAGTACTAATAATATAAACATAAAAATAAAATAATTTAAAATCTTTAACTTAAAAAATTCATGGCCGTTACAGATTGCCACCTCCAAGGTTTTGTGATCATCAAATCTTATTAAAGAATGGAACCAACCTATTTCAGTTCGACTTTATAGGTATCCATTCTATCAGAAATGTGAAATTGAGAATATTGTTCAAGATCTTCAAAAATAAGTTGTGATAAGGGCTAGCAAAAGTCCCATTTCTTCTCCAGTACTTTTAGTGAGAAAAAGTTATGGGAGATGAAGAATGTGTGTCAATTACAGGGCATTAAACAAGGAAACTATCAAGGGATAGTTTCCTTTCCCTGTAATTGATGAATTACTTGATGAATTGTTTGGGGCACAAATCTTTTCTAAGTTGGACTTAAGATCTGGATACCACCAGATGAAGGTGAAGAATGAAGACATTCCTAAAACTTCATTTAGGACCCATGAGGGTCATTATGAATTCTTAATGATGTTATTTGTGATCACTAATGCTCCAGCTACATTCCAAAGCCTGATGAATAAGTGTTCAAGCCTTACCCCAGAAGGTTTGGGTTAGTATTCTTTGATGATATACTAGTTTACAGTAGAGACTATATTGAGAATCTTAAGCATTTAAGGGTGGTTCTGGAAACTTTGAGCCAACATAAACTTTTTGCTAAGTTGTCTAAATGCAAGTTTGGGGCAATAGAAGTTGAGTACTTAGGCCATTTGATCTTGGGTGTAGGAGTGAGAGCAGATCCCTCTAAGATGTCTATGTTGGATTGTCCTATTCCCACTTCCATAAAATCCTTGAGGGGATTCCTAGGCCTTGCTGGATATTACAAGAAGGTCAATGAAAGCTATGGGCCAATTTTAGCCCATTTGACAACACTTTTGAAGAAGAATTCATTTGAGTGGTCTGATTCAGCCCAGTTAGCTTTAGAAGAATTGAAGAAAGTAGTGATATAGCCACCAGTTTTGAGACTACCCGACTTCTCAAAGCCATTTACAGTTGAATGTGATGCTAGTGGAAAGGCTTGGGAGTTGTTTTAATGCAAAAGGGACAACCCATTGCATATTGCAGTAAAGCATTGAAGTGGCATTGTCTACTTATGAAAATGAGCTTTTGGCTCTAGTAATTACTGTCTAGAACTGGCGCGTTACTTGTTGGGGCAATCATTTAAGGTGAAAACAAATCAACAAGCACTCCAAGTTCCTCTTGGAACAGAAAGTAGGAATTGAGTCCCAACAGAAGTGGATCACAAAGTTGCTAGGCTATAACTTCACCATAGACTATAAAAAAGGCAAAGAAAATAAAGTGGCTGATGGGCTTTCTAGAAGAGGTGAGGAGGAAGAGACCACTCTAGCATTAATCTCTTTTCCCACTCCTTTATGGATATATGAGTTGAAGGCCAATTATTCAGAATCACAAGAAGTGGTGGATATATGCAGCAAGTTGCAAAATGGAGATATAATTGATAAGAAGTATACACTGTAGAAAGGCTTGCTACTGAGAAAAGGGAAGTTGGCTATAGTCCCTTCTTCTCAATTCAAAGAAAGGATTTTACATTTTATCCAAAATAGCCCCCAAGCTGGTCATGTAGGGTATCACAAAACCTTACATAAGGCTAGAGCAGACTTCTACTGGCAAAGGATACATGCATATATCAGAAAACTTGTGTAAGGGAATGTGATACTTGACAAGCTGCTAAGCATGAAACACTTCACCTTGCTGGCCTCTTACAACCTTTGCCTATTCCACTATAACCATGGACTGATATTTCAGTAGATTGTATTGAAGGGTTGCCTCAGTCTCAGGGTTCCTCTGTCATTTTTTTTCTTTTATTGATAGACTAACCAAGTATTCTCATTTTTTCTGCTTGTCACATCCTTTTACAGCTATAAAGGTGGCTAAGGTGTTCTTTGCTAGAGTTTTCAAACTACACGAAATGCCTAAGACAATTCTGTCTAATAGGGATCCTGTCTTTACTAGTTCTTTTTGAAAAGAACTTTTCAATTTGCAAGGTATTACTTTGGCTTTCAGTTCTGCATATCATCCACAAACTGATGGTCAAACAGAAGCCCTTAATACATGTATTGAGGGATATCTTAGATATTACATTGGTTGCAGGCCTAAGAATTGGAGTAGATGGTTAACCATTGCTGAGTGGTGTTATAATACAACAAATCATTCTTCTGCTGGGTTAACTCCTTTTGAATCACTTTTTGGTTACCCACCCCCAAAATTGTTGTCATATGTCCATGGCACTACGGCTAATGATGCAGTTAATCAACACCTAAGAATCCAAGAGGAAATAATGGCATTGTTGAAGAAAAATTTGTAGAAAGAACAACATAGAATAAAGTTTTTTGCAGACAAGAAGAGAGTGGAAAGGGAGTTTGAAGTTGGTGGTTGGGTTTATTTGCGATTACCTCCCTACAGGCAGAAGACTATAGCTATGAGGCACAATCTAAAGTTGGCACCTAGATTCTATGGACCATTCCAAGTCATTGCCAAAGTAGGAGTAGTGACTTACAAACTTGATTTGCCCCTTCATCTCAAATATATCCTGTGTTTCATGTATTGTGCCTCAAGAAGAAATTGGGCCAACAAACAACACCCTTGCCATCATTGCCTCCAGTTGATAATGAAAGGAGTATATAGCTAGAGCTTGAAGCTATAATGGACATGTCCATGAAGAAGTTGGGGAACCAAGGTATTACTGAAGTTTTAGTGAGATGGAGTGGAACACTGCCAGAAGATAGTACCTAGGAATCACAATGGAAGCTCACGGAACTTTATCCACACCTTCTGGGCAAGTCTTGTGAGAGGGAGATTGTTGTCATTCATTCAACCTTGGGGTCAAGGCTTTTGAAAGGAGGAGTTTGTTAAGTGTGGAAGCTAAAGTGAAGGAAAGGACATGGATCGTAGAAGGGAAGAAAAGGAAAAGAGGAACGATGCATTTTGTTTTAATGAAATGGAAAGTTATTGTAATAAAAGGACTGATGTGTAGTTAGTGATACAGGGAGTTTTGGGGAGTTAGTTAGACTGTGTATTTCATTTGATGCAGTAACCATACGATGCGTTTTTATTTCTTTGTTATTAGTAGTAAGTAATACAGTGCGTTTTTGGGTTAGTTGGATATAAATAGTTGGGAGGGAAGAAGGAAACGACATCGGAAGTGTATTATTGTGTTGTAGTTCTTGGAGGTAGGATTTCCCTCAAAGTAAATCCATAATTATGTTCATGAACCAATTCTAGTTCTTGTATTTCTTGATTTTCTTGTTCCAAAACTAGAAACTCCCTAACATCCTCTCTCAAAATCTCTCTCTATTTCCCTCTTTCTCTCTTGGTAGCCCTACCAACGCCGTGGGCTGTCGTCGTGAACAGCCACTCTGACCACCACTAGCACACCATTGTCAGCCACCACCAACCACGACCGCCTTACTCTCAGATCTTCTCCCCGTCGGTCCCCATCTCTATTTCTCTCCTTAGCCGCCATTTCCGTTGTAACACTCAAGCTCAGCACCATGCCCGCGTTCTTATTTTTTTTTAGATTTATACGTATAAAGAGCCCAGCTAATTTGTAAATATTATTATTTTTATATAGATTGTGGGTCCAAATTGTATTTTGGCATATATAGAATTTTTTTTAATGGGCTTGCTATTTTAGTATTTTCCTTAAATATTTTTGGGTTGGATGGAAAAAAAATTTTTTTTGTGAGCCGAGAGAATTTATGGAACAAGTATATTTTTTTATGGATTAGTCGATACCCAAAACCCAAAGAATATACCATTTATTATTATTATTTTTGTTCACTACGAAACATGGGCCAAAAGCCCAAACCCATGAGATCTGGTATCGCCCCCCACGACATGCATGTCTGTTTCTTCTGCATGTACATTTCTTTCCACTAGGGTAAATGGCAACACTTTATATTCACATGTTACACAAGCTCACACACTGCCCCTACAGACTCCTCTTCATGCACAGATTCAGCACATCTATTTTCCACAGCATGCATGAGGCACGTCTCCCATGCACGTTTTCCACTTCCTTTTTTTTCTCTCCTCTAGGGTCTCCTATCACCTAACCTATAAATATATATATATAAATATATATATGCACATGTATTTCACTTCAAAGAGAAATTTCCCAAGGCTTGTTGCTGTCGCCAGCTACTGCACAAAACACGAGCCTCCATGTACGTCCAGCGAGCCACTCCACTACCAAAAAACTCCTCCACCGCAGCCCAGTTTTCATCCACTTGAAAATAAGAGAAAACTCCTCCTAGCCACCAAGTTGCTGCCCTTTTCAGCCACTACGTTGTAGCCTCCTCCACCGTAAACTGTTGCCCTCCTCTTCACCATCGAAAATAGCCCTGCACCAAAACCACCTAGCCTCCATCTCCCTCGTAGGACAGAAGCCACCAGACATGTGGCGCCCCCAACTTCCATGTACGGACACACACGGAAATCGAGACACCCGGGATGATGACAACACGGTCACGCACCCCATCGACATGTGCTGAGTGTGTGCAATGCAACACGTGTACAATAAAATACGCAGCGGAACGGTAAAGTCAAATAACTAAGTACCAGAGTTTAATACAATATCAGAGTACTGAAAATCCACATGTCAACATAATACAATTTTCTTGTTCATAAAACAACCTCAAATAAAAATACAAATACAACATAGAATATGATCTTCAACACAAAAATAGCCATGTCCCTACTCCTCAGGCGGAGCCGCATCCTCGGGCTCTGCCTCATCAAAACCTGCACCGAAATCTACAGTTCCACAAAAATGGAACCGCAGGTAAGTAAAACCCAGAAAACTCAAAGACAATAAATATATTTAAACAACCAACTCTATGCATGCTCATGATGACCCAAGCGTAAAAACCCGAGAAAAACACATTTCTCAAAAACACAATTTTCTCACTCACGCCAAAAACACCATTTGGCATTGATTAACAAATCCAGGAATAATTCCTTTAATTCCAATTTTAACCGTATGCACCATGGCCTCCCCTAGGGACCATCCACATACTCTGGCTTCCCATCTTCACCCCACGGGTAACGACCGTGCAAGTGATACATGAGTGATGCCCAGTTCCGCGCCCACCGCGTACATAGCCAGGCATCCTCTGACCCCCGCCAGCCCGAGGAGTCACGGAGTCGGATCGAGAGCGCTACCATCTCGTCCAAGTCCCGGGCAAAAGCCCCAGGGGACGACACTCAGTATATTCCGCTCCCGAGTGTCCAGAGGAGCTCCACCGAGATAATATCCCATCTCGGCTTGGGGGTGATACACACGCACCCAAAAAGCCTTAAATATAATTTTATAAAACACACACGCACCCACGCATGCGTGCACAATGCCATGAAATCAACAACCAACAGTTATCAGCTCAATCAGATAACCAATTCACAGTTTATAAAACAAGTTAGTGCAAAAATATATTAAAGTCTTAAAAGTCTTTTGGAGAAATACTTACAGTGCTTTAAAATAATTTACGGAGGATCACGGAGGAACTGGAAGCACCAAATCAGCAACTCCACAGTGTAAAAACACTGTGGCCGAATACACTGTAAACCCAAATTTGCACGGAGTCAAACGAAGACTTGAAATTGATAGGGTAGGGCCTATTGAGGTCGGTGAAGCTAATGGTAGTGAAAGTTGGCCGTGGGTGGCGGCCGAAATGGTGGTTTAAGGCCGAGAATAGCAAATCGGAAATGGAGCTCGCACGGGCGGCTCCGGCGACGGATCGGGGCTGGGTTTGGGTGGAAAAGCTTGGTATTGGGCCGGTGAAGAAGTGGTGAAGAAATGGTGGCCAATGGTGGCCGGACGGCGGCGGAACGGCGAGGAGAAGCCTACGGCTTCGCACGGCTCTCGGAGGCTAACGGCGGCGCGGCGTGGGCTGAGATTTGGAGGGGTAGCTCGCCGGCAGGTGGGGAAGCCGGTGGTGCCGGCGGTGAGGGCCACGGCCGGCCGGAGGCGGCGCCGGTGGCTTAAACTCGATCGGACGTGAGAGAGAGGAGAGAGAGAGTGACGCGGGGCTTGGGTGGTCCGACGGGGAAGAAGAAAAAAAGAAAGAAAAGAAAAGAAAAGGAAGAGAAAAAGGAAAGAGGAAAAAGAAAAGATAGGGGAAAAGAAATGAGGTCCAATCCTCACCACTTTCGAGTCACAACTGATCCTCAAAACATTATTTTTAAACCAGTAAATTAAATAAAACAAAATAAACTCAAAACTAATTAAAATAAATATTAAACTCCAACAATAACATACTTTAAAATAAAAGGCAATTAAATTGCATAACACTAATTAAAATAAATTAAACGCAGTGAAATGCTTTAAATAAAACAACAATAATTTTAAAACCCATAAACGAACCAATTTAAATCAAAGATCAATTTAAATCTGAAATAATAATTAATAAGAAGAAAGCCCAATAAAATATTATAAAATAATAATTTTAAAACTCCCAAAATACTAAAACTAGAGGATCAATCATTAAATTAATTAAAATAATCCTTCATTAAAATACACTAAAATACGGGGTGTTACAAGACACATGAAGTGAGGACCCCAACCAGCAACCAGGAACCACCCAAGTGTTGTCCTAGCACCACCTAAAAACAACACGCAAACCTCCTTGCACAACCATGTAGAAGTCAGCCCTTGTTTTTGCTCCATCAAAATAGAGCAACCCCTTATCGCCTTGTTCTCAACCCAACTCAGTGCCACTAGCCATGATAAGGGAGATACAACTGCACCGATCACCTCTCAGGTTCGTCGTCCTCCTCTAGGTAAGCCACGTCCGACACTGCCTTTTTTAGTCTCTATCACTCACGACCATTTCTCTTTCCCTCCGTCCAGCTCACTGCCCCATCGCGACTCCTTCTCTCACGGTGAGTCTTCGTCGCAAGGTCAATTATAAGGTGTTTGTTTTATGTAAAGCTTCTTACGGGAGAAGATGGGTTTTATGATATTCAAAGTTTGCCCTTTGACTTACAAGCCAAATCATAAGGTGTTTTAAACTTACATTTCGGTTGGGTTGGGTTTACGATGGGCTTAGTGTGATTACAGAAAATTTTTATGTTATTTTATGTGAGTTTCGTCCCACTTTATATTAGTCAAAAAAGTTTGTTTAACAAGTAATAGTTAAGGAGTAAATTATATGCAGTTGGTATTAAGGTCTAAAGAATTTAGAGTTTATGTCTTGGTCAGAAAAATTGAGTGAAAATGGATGTATTCGAGATTTGATGATATTTTAGGGTTACGAGAAATTTAGGTTTTTAGAAAAATAGGTTACTTAGCTTTTAAGGTTGAAGTATTGAAAAATGTGTTAATTTTGGATGTTTATGGAAATTACGTGGAGAAATTCAGAAACAGCCATCATTTCAGATTTTGACCGAAACAGCCATTTCGCCTGGTATGAGAAGTGAAATTTGAAAGCTGAGTTTCTGATTTATGGCATTTGCGTAATTTATGTAAAAGTGCAGGGGCATTTATGGCATTTAGTCTTTAGGGTTTTTACTTCCTTTTTTTTCTTTTTTTCTTCTTTGGTTTGGAGTGACTGGCCATACGAGTTCTTTCCTGCTTTTCATCTTCCATTTTTTCTTTTGGCCTACACAGTAGCAACTCAACTGCTCAAGGGATCCAAGCTTTCACCAATCCTCAAGGCTCCAAGCTCAAGGCCTCTCCTGTCCCTCCACCAAAGACGCAAGCTCCTAAATGTAATCGGTATGTATTTTTTTTCCTTTAATTTTTGTTCCATTCCTCTATTGATTATTTTAGATTTTCTATGTTTGGACTCTGGTAATGAAATTATGAAACATCATGTTGTACGATTCAAGGAATAAAGCATCTCCCCTATGCTAAAGAAAAATATTAAAAAAAAAAAAACAAATTGATGGCATTTCCCTTTCATTCGCAAGACAGCATTCAATCCCAAGTTTCCCAACCCATATATCATACGTAAATTTTTTATATTATTATTTAGGCTAGGCTGATGAAATTTTGAAAGAAGTGGTAGCCTAGCCACACAATAGTTTCCTAGCCACACAATAGTTTCCTAGCAAACAAAATTCACATCCTAGCAATCTGTGTTGAGATCTCACAACAGAAATTAGAAAACTCCCCCACCGAGAATGTCTATTGTGAACCTTTATGTTTTCGTGAGAACTTTCAGAAATTGTGATCAAAATCTAAAGATTGGAATTACAACATTTTGTAAAATTTGTGAGATTTATTAAAAATAATAATGATATATATGTCTCAAATGTACAAATTTTGTGTATTTTATAAAATATTGACCCTACTATGAAACACTTTTTTATTTAATGGAGTTCGCATTTTTGCTTACACAAAATGGGTGCATTTAAGATTTATCCCTAAATTCTAAACAAAATTATGTTAAGTTCATTTTGAGGCCTAGCTAGTTGTATGGAGTTATAGACATGACTTTGTGTCATTCTGGATTAATGTCCTATCCATATGGAATTTTACGTGCATCTGTTAAGTGTTGAACACTTGAATTTGAGTAAATGTTGAATTATGAATTATTATATAGGAGTATAAAAATGTCTAGTTGTCAATCAACTGGTGCTACATCCACAACACTTACTCCTGTGAGATGAAAAGATCCAGCAAGGGCCTATGCACGTACAGTGCCAGGGACAAGAAATAATACTGAATGTGTCTACTGTAATAAACTAATTAGAGGTGACAGAATCACTCGGTTGAAGTATCATCTAGCTAGGTTCCAGGCAATGTAGAAGCATGTAGAAAGGTCTCTGATGATGTAAAATGGCAAATGAAGGAGTTGCTTAATGAAATGAAAAAAAGTAAAGAAAAGAAAAGAAAAATAAGCTTAGAGATTGGAGGCCACCTAGATTTAACATTTGATGATAATGATATTGATGATAATATTGAAAGACACTATCAGAATTCAAAAGGTAAAGGAAAGGAAAAAGAATGTGGAACTAAAAAGTCAGTTGGGACATTCAGTAAATTTTTTGTCCCAAGAACAACTCCTGGGTCTCAACCTTCCATTAAGAATACTATGTGTTCGAATGAGATAATTGACAAAGCAAAAATGGTTGTATCACATTGGCGGTGTGATGCTAATCTACCTTTCAATGCAGCTCAATCCAATTTTTATCAACCAGGGATAGATGCCATTGCTTCCATCGGACCAAAATTCAAGGGTCATTCTTTATATAGTTGAGAGGAAATTTGTTAAAAAATCCTAAGAATGAGGTTCAGAATTATCTGCAAAAAATTAAAAAGATTTGGAATGAGACTAGTTGTTCACTAATGGCAGAGGGTTGGACAAACCAGAGGCAATAACTAATAATCAACTTTCTAGTTTATTATCTAAAAGGTACAATGTTCTTGAAGTCTATTGATACATCATGTCTTAGAAAAGATTCTGAAACATTATTTAACATCATTGATGAAGTTGTTCAAGAAGTTGGAGTTGAGAATCTTGTGCAATTCATAACGGACAAAGATGCAAGCTATAAAGTTGCAGGAAAAAAGTTACAGCATAAGTATGGTTCTTTCTACTGGTCCCCTTGTGTAGCTCATTGTATAGATTTGATGTTGGAGAATTTTTCTAATCCTAGGCATTTTCCTATTATTGATGAAATTATAAAAAAGGCAAGAAAGATAATAAAGTTCATCTATAACCATGCTTGGGTGTTGGCTTTGATGAGAAAAGACTTCACCAAAGGTCATGATTTATGTCATCCTGCAGTCACAATATTTGCGACAAATTTATTAAGTATCCAATGCTTACTTTTGTTTAAGAAATAGTTTAGACAAATGTTTACTTGTGATAAATAGATTGCATCAAGTCATTCTAGAAGCAACGTATGGAAGGATATAGCCCAGATTGTTCTAGAAGATAGAGAGTTTTGGACCAATGTCAATTTATTATGAAAGTTAGTGAGCCTTTGTTTCGAGGTCTACCACTTGTCGACGGGGAAGAGAAGCCTGCAATGGGATACTTGTATGATATAATGGAAAGAGCCAAAGAGAATATAAAAGCGAGATGCAATAACAAAGTTACTGTATTCATACATTAACCCTGCAATTTACTATAACCCTTACTTTAAAAATAAAAATGATGTTTCAAGAGGGTTTATGACTTGTATTATAAAGATGGAATTTGATCCCAATAATTAAGACAAGATCATTGAAGAATTTGAATTGTATAAGATTGCAGAAGGTGATTTGGACATTCTTTAGCAATCCGCTAACGTGAAAAAATTAATCCAGGTATTATCATTTATCAATATCATTTATTAACTAGTGTAAATTTGTACTTTAATTTTTGCTTTATTTTTTTATTTAAATTTAATTAATAATTTGTAATTGCACTATTGTTATAGTTGTATGGTGGACTAATTTTGGTCACGAGGTTCCAACGCTTCAAAAGTTTGCAGTTCGAGTATTAAGTCCTTGTTGTAGTGCAATTGGATGTGAAAGAAATTGGAGCACATTTGAGTTTATTCATTCAAAGAAGAGAAATAGATTGGAGTATAAACGTTTGAAGGATTTAATATTTGTTTGTTATAACTTGAAGTTGCGAGAGAGGTAAATTTTTTCAATACTAATGTTTTTTACTGTTGAAAAATATGTAACATTTTCACTTATGTTTTACTTTTATTTTGACAGGAACATAAAAAAAAGGAAGAGATGCTTTGGATCCAATTGATTAATATGAAAATTAAGGGTTTTGTTCTGAAAATGAGTACATATGCTTATTTACACAATGAGTTTACAACAAAGGCACTACAAGGTCAATATGGGAAATTCATGCCCAGGATCAAAATCTGCACTTACCTCACACACTCATTCAACACTTAAAGAAAAAAAAAAAAAAAAAAGAATCCTCTCAAATCCGTAACCCCTTTGCTGCTTTGCATCTCAGGCTTCGCACCTTAGAATCAGAATTGGAGAGAGCAACAATCTGGAGAGAGAAACCAGCAAGAGCACTGGAGAGAATGAGAGAGGGGAGCTTAAAAGGAACCAAGAGGCATGAGAGAATGGCACGTCGGGATTTTTGGCAGAGTCCAAAAATCACTCTGAACTTTTAACTTCTAATTCTATCAATTTTGGTTTTTCCTTTCTCTGGATGATGAATCGGTATTTTATTTGGTTAATAGTTTATTTTCTTACTTGATGGAAGAGTAATTTCGTGACCTAGGTCAAAGGGAACCTTTGGGCAGTTGGATTTTAGTTGGAAGCTTTGATTTCTTCTCGGTTTTAACTTGTATTCTGCATAAATTTCTGTCATTCTTATAGACACTGGGATTAGGGTTTCTCTGCATCTTCTTTGATCCATCGTTGATTGAAGGCACAATGAATGCTTAAGGGATACAGACCCTAAACCCGAGTTGTATGTTGATTTTCAATTTGATGAGAAATCTTGTTGAGATTATTCAGTAAATGTTCTATGTGGTTTAATCATATATATCATCCGAATGCTTTTGTCATGACTGGAGTAGCATTTGACAATAATTGAGGAATGCCAAACTCCCCTAAAATCCCTCTGTGTAAAGGGAACCCGAAGCTTAGGTACCTTTTTGTCTAAAAGTTTTCTTTTCAAAATATTGGTCTTGAGTTTTAAACTTGTTTTTCTTTATCACTACAGAGAGTTCAATTTCTTTAGTTGTTTGTAAAACCTTTACAAACTATTTCTTTAGTTTTAAACTATTTTTAAAACCCTTGAGTTTTCTGGTATGAACAATCTAGTCGAACTTACGAACATACCTAGTGATTGAAAGATCTTTGCCCATCTCATAT
This sequence comes from Pterocarya stenoptera, assembly GCA_003123785.1. Taxonomy (NCBI): domain Eukaryota; kingdom Viridiplantae; phylum Streptophyta; class Magnoliopsida; order Fagales; family Juglandaceae; genus Pterocarya; species Pterocarya stenoptera. The sequence goes on from QEOT01001766.1 coordinate 119,781, forward strand.
TTTACATTCTTTCCTCTTGTTATTCCAATAAACATTTGCACAGTATTGAAATTTATCTTAATACCTATGAAATCAACCTTGGGACTCTCATTATACAAAAGCAAGACACCTTCTACACTTGGGAGGTAATTTAAAAGAAGAACCAGCAATCAACCTTGAAAACATTGAGTTGATAGAAGAATGAGTGGGTGAAGACTCTGAGCTTATTGATGGAGAAGACATAAATTGGATAAGTATTGAGGAGCCATTAAACTCACTAAATTTGGAAGACGATGATGATGATAGTGACGTTGATGGTGATGGTGACGTTGATGAAAATATTTTGATTAACATTTCAAATATTAATCCTTATTGTTTTTTTGACGAAGATGAGTGATTTTATTTTAATAGTTAAATTGAGAACTTATTTAGTTTTATAAGTATGTATGTTATTAAAATTTAATACTTGTATTGAGAAGTATTATTGAGTTTATGACTTATTTTATTGTTATTTTAGAATATAGTTTGTGTATATATATAATTTATTAGTGTATAGATTATTCCGAAACGGTATCGGTATTGAAATATTTATCCGAAACGATACACGAAATGGTATCGGTACTAAAATATTTCATTCTAATGCCTTGACCGAAACAGCCACTGGTACGAAATTCAAAACTTTGCCTCCCCCACCACATCCTCTGTTTTGAAAACCACCGTGAGCCATAGAGTCCTAACACTATCATGCACCAAACCTGTCCTTTGCCTCAACTGTGCACGTCCACCACAAACCCTCACATGGTAGTCATTTGATTTATAGTATATTTTTTATCTGTTTACCTTTAGAAGATATTATATTTGTGAAACTGAAATGATGTTTTCTTGAATTGGACAGATTTTCTATATATATTAACTATATTAATTATGGTAGACTTAGAAGAAATGGGATGTGGTTGTGATTGTAATGGAGTTGGAGGTGAAGTATAAAGATTGTAAAATATAGGATTTGTGTTATTTGTTCAGTGTGGAGTTTAATTGGACCTTGTTTTGAGTATGTATGTGTAGTTGCATGATATGATGTTTGATTTGATGGACTAAGGAAGTTGTAGTTGAGCTAGCAATATTTTATAAATTGGTAGGTTTGGTGTATATGGAGTTTATATGTGCAAGAAATTGATAGTATGAGCATATTTGTATTTATATATGCTGATTGTATTGATTGTGATAATTGAGAATAAGTAAATGTGTAATTGTGATGGGTATGTGTTATGTGTGAAGCAATGGATTGGTGGTGTAGTTTGTGAAGTGTTGGGATTACTAATGGTATTGCATATAAAGCTCATAAAGCTTTGTGATTGTGTTGCATAGATGTATAAATGATATGGACAGATTTTATGCATGAAATGTGTATGTTTTAATAAACGATGAAGAATTGAGGTGGTGATTGGAAATTTGTTATTAAGCATGTGTGTTTGTGTTGGGTTGTAATTGGAAATATGTATGTATTACCAAGAGGCTATAAGTTGGCTAAAGTGTTTGTGAAGGTTGGGTGGATTGATTTATATGGGTAGTAAATATGTTAGTATATGTTATGATTTGAGTTGGGTATATGGAATGATGGAATTTGGTACCAAATATTGAAGTGATATATTGCTTTGGGTGAGTTGTATATTGAGTTTATTCAGTGATAGATTGAATATGTGTGTTTTCTATTTATTGTTAATAGGCTTATTGATTGAGAATAGTACTTGTGAAGTGAAGGGGATTAATGGGCAGTTTGTGATGTGACTGTGTAGTATGCTTTATAAATTGATAAATTGAGTATATGTATGAATTTGAAGGGATTTCTAGGCTGTGTTATATGAACTTGGTGTATGGTGTTTAAATGGAGCAACAAGTATGTTAGTAACTTACTTTATATAATTAGATTATGTATATGGAAGTGTGAAGTGGAATGATACGAATTAATACTAAGTATTGAAGTGAAATTCTTGGTTGGGATTGTTGTTGATGTGGGTTGAAGCTGGAAAAATCAATTGTATGTTGGTTTAAGTGGCTAGACAGATTGTGTTCAAATTGGGTTTCTTGCATTTTATGTTTTGGTGAAATATGCATGATGTATATTGCAAGATGATAATATTTTGGAAGTGCACAAGTTCTATTAAGTGCCATAAGAATTGTAGAATGACACCCTTGGAAGAATTGGTCAGATTTGAGTATGTTGGGTGTGCCAAGCATGAACAATGGTTGTGTGATGGATTTAGGTTAGGCTCAAATGGTAAATGAATAGAGTGTGTATCTTGGTGTTTGTGGTATTCATTAGATAGGTTTAATGGTTAATTTTTAAACTTATTTATATTGATGATCGAGTATATAAGTGGTTTGTAATTGTATGGTTATGTTTGGTTTTTAGGTTATGCTTCCTAGTTGATTGTATTGAGACGTTGTTATGAATGTATGAAGTTTGGATTGAGATGACTTGTCATGATGTGCTGGGATTAAATGGAATTATAGTGAAGTTTGAAAAACATGACAATGTTGTTGGTTTTTAATTAGATAGATTTTGTATATTTAATGTGTTGACTATAATAAATTATAAAGAGTGATATATTGGGTTGACTAAGGAAGCTTGTATTGAATGTGTGGTATGTGTATGAAGCTTGTAAGCTTTGTGAATGTGTGGTGTAGGTGTATAAATGGTATGGACAGATTTCAGGTATTGGGTGTGTTGGTTTGGATTGCAAGGGAGTGGATGGTATGCATTTGGACAAATTTGTATATATTAAATGTATTGAGTATGGATGAAACTTGTTAAAACAAATTAGTGGGTTGTATATGTATGTTTGGTTTGGATTGTGTAATATGTTTGTAGGTAAGGAAGCGAATGGGAACTTGAGTTGATGTTGGATTGGATTGTATGTGTATAGAGGATAGGTATTGTATTTGTCATTTGGATCCAATAGTGAAGTGTGATTAATTTGTAAAGCTTGTTTGATGGTTTGGAGGTTAAAGTGAAGCATATAAGCTCACTTTATTAGTTAGAAAATAAAATTAAGCTTTTAAGTTCCTAGTCTAGACTTAGAATTTATGAAAATGGTTATAATTCAAGGATTGAATGATGACTTGTATAATAGTTGTACGCTTATGAATGGATGTTATATGTAGTACTTAGTGTATTTATGTTCCATGAAATAAAATAATGATGTTTATGCTTTATATTATAAGATGATGTTTTATGAAATGAAATGGACTGATGAATGAAATGAATGAAAAGGAAATGAATGAATTAAAGGAAAAGAAACGAAATGATAATGTTTATGCTTTATATTATAATATGATATTTTATGAAATGAAATGGATTGATGAATGAAAAGGAAATAAATGAATTAAAGGAAAGGAAAGGAAATGACAAAAAACAAATAAATGTTTTAATGTATGAAACTTCGTAACAGCCATGACTAAATGAATTAATGATGTTACCAATGGATTGGGCAGATTGCAATGCCAGGTAAGTAATACTAGTAGTGCACCCAGTGCTTCCCCTTGACTGAGGGATTCCCAACCTACGGCCACAGGCGGAATCGGGCTCAAAAAACTACTAACCCCAAAATACCAGGCATAACAGTGTTTATTGGCTAAAAGAAAAGTGATAAGAATAATTAGATGTATGAAATGTTTTAGTTTTCTCTTGAAGGAATGTACAAGGTGGGTAATGTTTTGAAGAATGAAAATCTTTTTAAAAGAAAAACCTCACCTTGTAATGTTTTCAAAGAAAAAATATGTTTTATGTAAATTATGTAGAGGAATGATAAATGTATGAATGAAATATGTGTTAGTATATTTTTACAATATGAAGTAATGCTTACTAAGTATTCGAATTTTTTTTTTTATGTGAGCCCCACCCAGAAATAAAATGAGGACGAAACGTCAGAATGGACATGACCTAAAGAAAAGGTGACAGAAGCCTAGGCATTTTATGTAATGTATGAAATCACATTTTGTAAGATGGACTTTGTAATTTAATTAAGTGAATTCTGCTGCAAAACTCTCTTTTAAATTTATAAATGAAACTTTCAAATTTTAATTGAAGAATCCTTTATATCCTGGGAAGGAAATTGAAAAGACTTAAAAAGTTCAATAATTCTCGTATCATTTTTCTAAAATTATTTTCTAAAATCTCACCACAATGACTGGTGTTATATCTATGACTGTAAATATCATTTCTCGAATGATAAATGAGAGAGAAAAATATGAATAAAAATATTATAAAGTAAAAATATTTTTACAATATTTTTTTAATATTATTTTTATTTTAAGATTTGAAAAAATTGAATTATTTTTCTTTAGAAGTTTGAAAAAGTTGTAATGATTAGATGAAAAAGTTCAAAATTTGAAATTGAAAAATATTTATATTTGAGTGATATTTGAATGTTGAGATGAGATTAATTCCATCTCAACATTCAAACGGGCCTAAGATTTCTAAAATATCTAAGTTAATCTTTTTCTAAATAAAAAACACCCATTTTATTTTTCAAATGTAACCAGTCATCTACACAAAACCATGTGGATGATTCGACCAACCCTAATAACAAAAGATAACGTTTTGTAAAAAAAATTAAAGAGCCGATAGCCACATGTACAATAGTAGTCTCGTTCGAAGTTTATTATAAACCCTCACTTATGGCGGAGGAATACCTTAGTTACAACTGAATACCTTGGAGATTACCAATCAGATGTCTAGGAGATTACAAAAATTCTCCCACCAACCCAACCAAACAAAACCCAAGCATGAAAATTTACAAACCCAACCAAAACAAAATAATCAAAGAAAAAAAAAAAACCAACCAATAAACCAAAGTAAATACATTCATACTCGAAAATAAGAGATATCTATTTTTTCAACCCGTGTAATACCTTTTAGATGTAGTGGTAAACCAAGATGTCCTTCATAAATAATATTCTTACCCAACTCGCATTCTCTAGCAAAAAATCAGACACACTATTGCCTTCCCTATATTGATGGATCACAACAAAGTTAAACCCTTCAAACTCCCCCTTTAACTCTTCCCAATAATTCCAAAGGTACCATAATGTACATCCCCCTTTCCGGAACCAATCTACCACAATATGAGAGTCGGTCTCAATAATGATATTAAAAAATCGAAATTGTTTACAAAGATGAATACCCTCTAACATAGCCTTTAGTTCTGCCCCATTATTCGTCCCATTTCCAAAATGATGAAAATGCCTTCATAACCACACCATTGTTGTCACGGACAATGCCCCCACCACCCGAATTACTCAGATTTCCATGGCAACTCCCATCGCAATTTAATTTCACCCAACCCGCAGGAGGTCTAGTCCAAGTAATTATTTTTGCAACTCTCTGTTTCATACTTGGATGTTCCACATGAAATTCTTTTAGGATTTTAATATCTTGTCTTGATAACTTTTGGATAGAGCTGAGATTACCAGCCAAAGAATTAATCCAATACCAAACATCTCTCCATATTTTCTCCTCATTTTCCTGCATTGCTTCCATCTAGCCTTATACCTTTTTCTCCATAAACACCATGTAATGAGGCAGGGGATTAAACCAATTATTGTACCTTTAATGGAATATTTCTTTGCATAATAAAACCATATCATAATTCTAGTTTTCCACGTCCAGTGCTTCATAAATGGGATTTCCATCACAACACTTGCACAATACCAAACACCCGAGGCCATACTCCTGAAGATAGGACGTGGTCAGTTGTTTCAGGGGCTCTTCGTGCACAACAATCACAAGCTGAAGCAATATAAATACCCCTGCTCTGCACTTTATCATCCACGGGTAGACATTTATACCACACTTTCCATAAACAAATAGAGATACGTTTTGGTATCACACTATGCCAAAACCATTCATGATGCAACGTAATCTGCCCTCTACTTCTTACCACCTCCCACGCCGATCCTATAGAGAAATTACCATCTAGCACAGGCTTTCATATAAACACGTCCTTTCCATTTTTTCCAGCCTGGACGTTTAATAAAATCTTGACAGTTATTTTCTCACCAACTAGCTCCAATAACATATCAGTGTTCCAGGAGTTATTAAGCCAACAATCCTTAATACACAATTTAAAATTTACCACAGCTTTAGCCCTCACAGATAATTCTCCATAGCAAGCCATTTATCAAACTAGAATGATGCATTTCCACCTCTCACCATTATTTTAATGTTTTCCAATACTTGTGGAAGGCATAACTTAATCGACTTCCAAAATCGTGAATCAGTAGGCCTCTCAACATATACAGATATATGCATATTACGAAAATATTTTGTCTTGAAAAACTCAGTCCACAAGCTATTACCCGTTAACATCCTGTAAGCAAATTTCATCTGTAGTGATTTTTATACATCTTTAAGCTCTCTCAAACCCATTCCTCCTTCTGAAAGAGGCTTGCATATTTTCTCTCAAGATTTCCAATGAAGCGCTCGCTTACCATCCGACCCCCCCCCAGAAAAATTGATAAGTTTTGTTATATATAAGTCGGTGTGTTAATACACCACTAATAATGAGACACATTATAACTTTAAAAAAAATTAAAATACCAATTTTTTTTTAGCATAACTAATTTGGAAAGCCTCCACAACAACAGTGTATTGGATGTGTTAAAAAAATGTGTTAAATAAACGTTCTCATAATTTATGGCCTATGCCTATTTATTGTCTGAGAAAAATGAGTAAGAGAAAGCCAAAGCAACATTGTTGTTACCATACAAACTAACGATAATCAGTTAAGTAGGATAATATGGACTTGTTTTTTTCACAAAAAATTCTTCTCATCAGTCACTATTTACAATCTCACACCTTACACCTTATGAAAAAGTTATAGGTGTGGGGTGTGAAAATGTATAATGGCTGATGCATAATGGGATTGTAAAAAGTTTGTTGAACTTTCAATTGTATTACTACTTTAGTGTTGACCCGATAATGGGATTGTTTTTACTTCAAGAAGATAAAAAAACTCTGTTTGATTTTTTTTTTTTTTTTCTTGCTATCATTTGTGTTCATATTAGAAATTTAGGAAGTTACCAACTATTCTCTTCGCGCACGAGTCTAAAACCTTTCAATGTGATAACTTTGTATATGAAAAATATTTGGAAGCATCATGCATTCAATATGTGATTATTAATGGCTATGGCGAAGAAGTGTTGGCTGCAATCTTCCATCTTGTCAAGCACACCATTAACGAGAGAAATGTACTACACAAAAATATAACTGTTCTGCTGCCATTCTTGGCTTTATTGATGATTTCTACATTGGTTTGTAAATGTTAGGGATCTAAACGGGTAGTCGGTTTGAGTCTGCTAATAATGCTCTCAACTGACTCATTTCTTTTCACTTTGTTTTTCTATGGCTGACCTTTTGTTCTATTTACTCTGAAGTTCTGGCATGTAATCACAACTCTGCTGAACGACATTATGATTTGAGCTGTGTAAGAACTTGATAAATTACAAAATAAAACCAAGTATAAATTACAAAATCAGCCCAAACTAGTGGGTTGATGGGGAAGAATAAAATTGATGGATGGGGATTAAAAAATGAAGAGAAATTTCCTAAAACACCTCAATCAAATAAATGATGGATTGAGGACCCAAATAATCCTCGCAGTCATTCTTGCTTCTGAAGCCCTAAACTGCCCACTAAATCTCAGATCAATATTTCTTTTGGTTTTTGTGGGTTTTTTTTTTTTTTTTTTTTTTTGGGTAAAACCAGCAACTAGATATCATATTTCTTAGGCTGGCGCCACTGAGCTATAGTTCTGGCCAATGAGCCGACGAATGAGACTTTGGGAGGAGCTCCTTTCTTCCCATATAAATGCTTTCCTCCCAAGTCCGTAAAAACTGGACCCATTTCCTTGCTTCTTTCAATCTGCAAGAGCAAATAGAATCACTACTGTTCAGAAATTTGGCAAAAACAACTATGACTAATACAAGGGTTGGTTCATAGTTTAACTCCAATGTTCTGTTTTTCCCTTTTTCCAACTCTCTAAAACTAAAAAAGTTTCTATATAAAGGGGGAGGGAAAACAATTGAGATGTACCAAAATGAAATAAAACCATAAATGACTCTTCAGCTTTTCCAATTTACCTCAAAAATTTTCCCGAGTGGTTTACAGTTTAGAAAACAAAATGAGAAAATAAAAATAAAAACTACTCAAAAAGAGAACATATGGATGTCAAAAACATAACAAGAAGGGAATACTTTTCATCTCTAGGCCTCTGGTAAAATCCACTTTTGTATGTACACTGAGCACTACTGACATTACATGAAAATGAAGATAAGCATCTATTCCTCATATTGCGCAGCATCAAGATCTTGCATTATACAATAGATCATAAAACGAAATACTATTCGACTGGAGAAAAACAAGTTTTTGGAATCAACCGTTAGACCTTAGCCAGCTTACCTTGCTTATCTTTCCATTCTCCAAATGATATCGGATACCAGACCAATTGATAGACTGAGAAAAATGTGAACGAAATGCAGAGATAGTGTATAAAAAGTTATCCACTAGCATCGCAATGAATACCTGCTTGATTGGAAAAAGTTCAATTACATTAGTAACTGCTCATCATCACCACGATGTACAAGGTCAAGCAAATCAAATTTTTTTTTTTTTTTTTTTTTTTTTTTGGGTGCTTAAGTTCAGGGATACCAGCTTGCAATTATTGTTTCTGAAAGAAGAGTTAAAAGTACTTACACGACCCCAGTTGTAAGAAGCAAGTGAAAGTCGGGGTGCCTCAGGGGATAGCATGTTGCACAAGTGAACCTCTATCCTTGTCAAATTCCACATTGAAAGAAGTTCTATCGCAGTGCATGTGGCTAGGCAGCTTACTAGTAACAAGCCTAAAAAAAACAGCTGTTATATTGTATTTTCACAGAGACAACTCCAATTTTCAGATTAAAAATGCACGCTTTTCACAAGCATTAATAGTGCACTTCTATTCCTTGAAGTTGGTAACACAAATATTTTATCAAGAATTGCAAAATGGAAATGTGAAACTAAAATGGGCGCCACTTTGATTGGAAATAAGAGATTCTCAGGATGTGTGTGGGTAGTGAGATCACCCCACTACTATTCATTATTTTATTGTTACTTTTTTACCTACTTTTCACTACTATTCACTACTATTTAATATTTTATCATTACTTTTTCACTACTATTCACTAATCATCTGAGATCAACTCACTACCCAAACACCCTTAAATTGAAATTTCAGGTTGCAATAAGACAATACCTACATCGCCTGTGAACGCAACTGAGATTGTAAGATTCGTTAGTCAAGAACTACAATATAAACAAAGTAGGAATGTGGGGCAATTTTTCCTATAGAGTGAATAAATTAGAAATCCTACTTTTACTGACCCAGCATTAATGGTAATTAATGTTGGAAACTCTACCATCGAATGATTGTACAAATTAACAATATGAAATATTTGAGCAACAAAACTTCATCCTGCAAGGAAGATCCTGCAAGTCGATCTGATCTAATCAACACTAACAACCCACCTAAAAAGGGAAAGTAGTGTGCTCACCACCAGAAGTCAAGGTAGTTTCCTCAAGCGAATACCCTTTAATGTAAACTCTAAGTGCTGCTGTGATATGAATCATAGACATAAAGTATGGTGCAACAAATCCCCATGACAGGTAGCAGTGGGAAGTAAACAAAGCACGATTCATTATCCAGTTAACCTTTGTTGTATATGATTCCAAAACAAACGTTTGCTTCCTCAAGTAATTCCAATACCTACACAAGAAGCCAAGAATAAAAACATGGAAAGGAGTGAAATAGACTTTGAGTTTACCAAGTGAAGATTACAAACCTTGGTAAAGTAAGATCGCTCGCAAGGGGATGAGGAAATACGGCAACAGGAGGTGATGTAATGAGCCTCTTATGAGCCCCTGGGAAGGAAAAACATCAACAATCAAACATAGAGCCCCTCTGCATCGCGTAGGATAGAAAATTAACACAGCCACGCCCAACAATTGATGAGAGCCATAGTCTGGAACCTTGTCAAAGCTCACCAAACTCGTGGGAGAACAAAGTTAAGAACATTTTGACACTTCAACCACCAAAACTATATACGCACCAGATATAGAGTAACTTATCAGGAATAAAATGTCTGATAATGACCAGGATTTCCAACATGACAATAAGTAGTGGATTGAAAACCTAAGATTTAACCAGAAGCACTACAAAACAGAAGTCTAATTTCAGTGCTTTCGCGTGCCGCACCAAATTGGTAGAAACAAAGGTTCACTATTATGTAATAAATGAGTGATCTGAACAGCCGCTACAAAGTCGTGGTTTGTGTAGATAAACAATTCAGAGTCTATAAAATGACCTGCCATGAGAAAAATAATAATATTACTGATTTGTTCAATACCAGATATAGCTGCAAGAGTCATATCATCAGAGTATCCACCATCTCGAAGTCCAGAGACCACACCATAGCGATCGAGTCTAAAATCATCGGCATGCATCTGGAAACAATGTAAAACTGTTAGAATATCCGAATTATGTGAATGCAGCACCAATAGAGAGTAATATTTGGTTACCATCATGCACCCTCCCCACAGAAAGAATGTTTTCCCACCAGTAGCAAATCCCATTGAACAAGGCTGTTAGAGGGAAAATATATGTCAGATATGCATGGTTTGAAGAATTCAATAACAAAAGCTGACAACTGGATGTGTTATCTACATCAGCCCACTACTGCAGACAGTCATTGATATTCAAAAGCCCTATCCCAGTAGTTGTGATAAAAATATTCAAGAAGACCCACGCCAGACAAAATTTATTATGATATTTGGTTATTCTCTTGCTACATAAACTTCATAAGAGAAAAAGGAGCTAGTTTTGAGACAGTTTCTGGGACAGATGACTGCGAAATTGTTGCAATAAATCAAAATGACAGACATTCCCTTGAATATTTGTTATGACCAGTTGTTCACTTATGCTGCCAAAAAAATTTTGTAGTAAAACATAACCGCAACCCACAATCATATGGGCCCCAAACACTCACAAGAGGGTAGGTCTAAGAATTCAAACACAGGAAAACCCCACTTGTCTACCATGTAGTGGTTCCTAAAGAGTAGAAAATGAAGAGATCACAAAAATGAGAGACCATCTTCCATGACATTAATACAATTAGAATTTCTGAATCAGCCACATTACAGCATTTGGAAATTATGCACTTCGGCTATAATTTTTCATTAAGGTAGGAACCCTAGCTACAATGCCAAGCAAACCCAGGCTGAGGTTTACATTTTTCAGGTTACATGTACTGCCATATTGAAATAAAGGCAGCCCTACCACAAAGTACAAAACATGACAACATATGCGTACACATACATTAAGAAGCTAGGGAAAAAGAATACATAAATGAGGAGCTCATAGATAAAGCCCTACCATATGGTATTCATAGATGCAGTAACTCCCTAAACTTCCCGAGGGTAAATCCAGGGGGTATCCAGTTTGAATGAATATCTATAATCAAGACAAATGGAGTTAAGAACATACAAAATAGTATATATCCACAGTTTAGACAAATGCACTCACAAGCATAAAGAATTACACCTATATGAACTAACATCAATACAAAAAATCCACTAAAATCACCCGGAATTCAAATATAGGGCATTTGGTAGGTAGATTACAAAATCATACATCAGGATTCTTTTCCATCTCAGCAGTGAGGGCTCCAATCGAACCAGGATGCAGCCTAACATCATCATCCAAAAATAATACATACTTGGTCTCGCTATGCATTTTCTCCACTCCAACCTGCACAATAGCATTATATTATATATGACTGAGTGCTCTCAATATACCATGCATTCACTTTGACATTGGCAAAGGCCATACGCCAAGTTGTAAACTTGTTCCATACCAACTGATTATGAATTTTCTGACTACAAGTCGTTGATAACCCAGCTACAATAACCTTAGCATCAACTTCATCCTGTGCATAATAAACATGCATAAAAGTAAGGAAGGATAGCCATGGACAAATTCACGAGGCACCCATGTATTCATTAAAGATATTAAAAGACAAGGTTTTATATTATGTATCCAATCACTGAGTACTCCTCTGGGAGTTTCTTCTCAATATAGCCAGAACCAATGTAAAGAGAGAAGCATAGAATATATACCTTGAAATCTGATATTAACAAAGATACAGCATGGTAAGCAGGGTCATCTATACTTTCCACCACAAAAAGAAATTCTACGGGACCGCCATAAAGAGAAGTGATCTGCATCCATTCATGAGACAGGGCAATGTAAACGCTGCTTCAGATGAATAATATATTTGCAATTAGAGGGGAACACTTCAATGTAAAATGTAAATGTAAAGTTTGTTATAGGTAAAATGTAAATGTAAAATAAGTACAAGGATTTTAAATACAAGTATTTAAGAAGAAAACAAAACATGGAAACATAGTTAACATGCTCAAGAAGAAAGTGAACAGAAATAATATAGTCATTCAGAAATAATCCTTTATCCATACAAAGTGACACCAGGGATGTGTGCAGATGTGTGATATGTTGTTTATCTTGACTAATTCATTTTCCATTTTGTTTTGAGAAAAACAATGAGCACTTGTTTAATCACAAGCACACACTGACTTATCAAGAAATTAAAAGCGCACGCTAAAAATGCAACAATAAGAGAATCACCTGACTTCTCCAATTGTGTAGATTGTGTTCTCCAAAACCCTTTAAAGGCATAACAACTGACACTCTGGGCAGATTGACCTGCTTGGAGTGCTCAAGTTCATTAACATCATGATAAAGAAAGGCAAAGCTATTACCATGCCGTATACTATCCTTCATTTGATTGATCTCTCTATTCCTGCAAGAAAGAAGATGTTGGAGATACCTCAAATAGAAACTATAAGTTCTCTTCTTTTTTTTTTTTACAAGTAAGAATTTTATTAATAGAAATCTAGGCAATGCCCAAGTAGAAATGATAAGTTTTCATATAAATGATAATAGGTATTTAAGCATAGAGGTCATGTCCCGAAATTCATCAACAAATTTAATCCATTGAATTCTGATACCTGACATAAGCTGCAAAAGCCCACCCAATAGCAAGAGTTAAGCATATTAAGCATCCCTACAGGACAAAAATAGATCCAAATCAATACTAGAGGCTTTTGGTAAATTTATCATAAAGCAACGAGAGGATGAGGGATGAACTACCACAATTACAAACAACATATAAAATAAATAAGTAGTTCCCCTATGGATATGCTATAGGTAATCCAAAACTTTATTAAATAACACAAAATGCATGTCCACGTATGCAGGATGTATAAGAGACAGACACTTATTTGTAGTTCCCCGATGGATATTATTGAAGACTACTACACATTAATAACGATTTCAATACCCAACTTTCGTACAAATTGTACTTTTTGCTGATATACCACGGATGGAACTAGACAATCCATACTGATAGTAGCGAGTATGCAAGACATCTGATCTTTACAGTCCTTATTTCGGCGAGCCAATTTGTGTTTTCAGTCTTAATTCCATCTAAAATTTAAGTAATTATTTTTGTTTCAACTCAAAGAATTTCAGGCTTAGTAAAGCGTTTTTTTAACCCATGCAGTTCAAACTTTTTATCTCCTTACTTGCACATTTCCACTGACATGAATTCGGTATAAACGAAGTTGAGAATCGCCTCGGGTATCGAGAACTACAGCAGTAATACCACAACCAACAAACAATTTTTAAAAATAACACAAGAAAAATGATTATAAAAGGCGACACATTGTCCTTGTGGCGAACCCAATAAAAAGTTGACACCAATATCTGTCTCAAAGTTAAAAGAAGGCGTTCAAGTTCTGCTACCGCAGTAAGATGAGCTATCCAGATCTGAAACTAGTGTAATGAAAAGCTTAACTGCTTCTTAAAAAGAACACACAAATTGTTTAGACCACAGGATAAAGAAAGAAGGATACTTTTGGTCTCAGCAAGGGAAAAAGTGACAAAGTCAACTTTAATCTTCCAAAAATCACAGCTTGGTCAATTAAAAATCAAGGAAAACATAAAAAAATAAATAGCCTCCGTTTGTCAGCTGTGACGATTAAGCAAACAAAAGGAATACATCAGACTGTAATTGTTTGGATAGAGAAGGAAGAAAACGTACGAAACTGAGCCAAATAAAACAACTTGGATTCATTTCGGCCAAATAAGGCGATTAGTCTCTCTTCCAGACATGAAACTCACAAAAAAAACGCACGAAAATGACAATTTCCCATCCCTATTCCTCACCCACAAACTTCTCGACAGCCAACCAGTTATGGATCTGAAAGGAACACACGAAGCGCAAATGCGAAGCGGAGGGATAAACAAACCTGGATCTGAACAAAAACAGCGAGAGGACTACAGAAGGATGTGCTTAGTGAGAAGAGGAACGAATCGAAAGCGTCCAATGTAGGCATTGTCGCTCCCACTATCTCTCAATCTCTTCCAAAGATAAATTACTCTTAACCCCACCGAATATGGCAAAGACAAAGGAAAATACAGCCTTAGATTTCGGCGAAAAGAGTCTTCTCTCTATCTCCCCCCCGTTCTTCAGATCGCCATGGACAGAGGAAGAACAGAGAGAGAGAGAGAGAGAAGAAGAAGAAAAGACCGTTAGATGGGTTGTTATTTATAGGTAACAACAGAGAGAAATGGGGGGAGGAAGGAATGGAGGCGTGTAAGGTGGCACGTGTGGATTGGTTTAGTATTTTCCTTTTAGGGAAGAAGATGCTGCTTTGTGATCCGTATCTTCTTCTTCTTCGTTTGCTGTCGCTTTTGAAATTTTTATTACAGCCTCACCTTTTCGCTTTTGTCAACCTTCTTTCTTCCTCTAGATCTCTTCTTTGGTTCTAGTTCTCCAATCAAATCCCTCTCCAATTTTTTAAATTTAAAATATTTTTATTCAATTTTTTTTATTATTTTTTAAAATTTAATAAAATATATTAATTTAAATTATTTCATTACTATTTAAAAATAGAAAAATATTATACATCAGTCATTATTCACTTTCATAGAATATAAAAATATTTTTCATAAAATGTGAAGTATAAAATAGTAAATAATAATTAATAAAAAGAATTTTCTTAAAGATAGTCTAATTTCTTAAAGATATATAATTTTGTTAATAGTGTATGATATTGTCTTCTCCAAAGAGGGGTAAAGAAAGTTGAAACGTGTACGCTAATTGGAAGTGTTAGTCATGTATTAATATTAATTGATTTTTAGTTGAATATTATTAAATATTTGACCAACTTGGGAAGAAACCATGGTTGGACTTTGGGAGCAACACGAAATTTGCAGAAAAAAATAAATAAAAATTATGCATGAAATCTACTTTAAGGATTATGGCTGATGTGGATCCGTGGAGTATAATTGGATTCCAAATTATTCTATTTAATTCTCCTATATTTTAAGACCTTTTGCACCCATTAATCAATTCAAAAATGGTTTACATGAACATGTTAGTTACGTAGCCAAGGATGACAAGCAAATGACCAACGGAATCCACGTGTCTAAAACCCGGTTGACTAGATGGTTTAATTTGACTATTCTTTGTGAAAGGGCTTTTCATTGACATGACTTAAATTTTTTACTCATCTTATTGTGTTAAGTTGAAGTGTTATTATTAGATAATATTTGAGATAAACTAAGGAATTATATTCCAAGTACTTAAATAAGTAAGAGTATTGCCATATATATATAGTTATAGAGTGTGTAAGTGCTGCGTATTCATTTTGAAAAAAGTGAGTAAATATGAGATTCATATAAAAAATTTATTTTTTAATGATAGATCTCATTTTTTTTTCTAAAAAAGTACGTGACGTTTACACAATTCATGACTGTATTTAATATTACTCAATAAATAAAATCGACATGACTTGGAAAGCAAGTTGTATGGCAGGCAATGGGCTGTCAATGACTTGGTTAGCTTAAAGATGCTATATTCACAAGGCAGGCAGGAGAATGTTAGGAGTTAGGAGTTGGAAGGGACCAAGGAATTCATGCATGCATACACAAATACCACGTCACTCACATGCTTTGACAGCTCTGCTTTAAAAAACCATGTTCTCAAAGAGATGCTTTGCCACAAGATGTAGGTCCATTTAGAGCATTTTTGTGGGTCTACCGCGCGCGCCGCATGCATGCATTATTGTTCATCAGACTGATCTATTTGGATTGCCTGATCTGTAACCTAACAGTCTTCTTGACTTAAATCATACATTTCCTCCTCTTTGAAGTACTCATACATAGAGTTTGTATATATTTTGCAACCTATTATCTAAAGAAAACTTTTTTACAGGCATTATTTAATATTATGAAATTAGGGTTCGTTTGGATAGTGAGATGAGATGAGATGGTTTTAGATGAATTAAATAAAATATTGTTAGAATATTATTTTTTAATACTATTATTATTTTAGAATTTAAAAAAATTGAATTGTTTATTATATTTTATATAAAAATTTTAAAAAATTATAATGAGATAAAATAGGTTGAGAGTGTCGCTGTATTCAGACAGGGCCTATTTTGTATATCTCTTTTCAGATTGTAAAAAATGTTTGAGATAAAAAAGTGTAGATCGAAAATCTTCTTCCCTCGATTACTACCCCTTTTGAAAATTATTTAAGACAATTAGGTTTGACTAAACGAGATTTAAGATGCTAGAATTAAATTAAATTTTCTTATATTAATTTATAGTTTCTTCTATTTATTTTTCTGCCTAAGCTATTAATTGGTTGCAACTGGTTAATCTCTTACCTAAACTTCTCACATTGCCAAGCTTATGAGGTAATTATGGAAAAGTCTTCTTGTAAGCGAGTTCGCGTATCAAATCGCGTATCAAATCGCGTATCGATGTTGACATTTAAGTATCTGTTTAATGAAACGGTACGAATTGAAGACGGAAATGATTTTTGTGAAATAAAACACCTTCTTTTTCTTTCAAAATTTTTCTTCTTTTATTTTTTTAATAAAAAAATTATATCAGTATTGATACGCAATTTGATATATCAAATCGCTTGTACATAACAAACCTCCAATTATTCACTATCAACTTAGTTAAGCCTATGAAAGGAACTAAATTGGTTGGGGACCATAGTTGCAGGAGTGATGGAGATTGCCCCTGTCGGGATGCAAAAAGTACAACCTTTTTATCTGATTGAGATTATCTGCTGCCTGTAAATTTTGGCAGACTACATATACATGTCTGCAGGCATACTTTTTGTTTATTTCCATCTAGATTTTATCAGCTAGCATGCATGTCAAAACTAACACAGCCTAGGTACATCTACAAAATAAGAAAAATAAATAAATTATATTTGTAATTAAGGTGGCAGGAATGATATGTATAAAATTCTTATCAAGAGTATGATGATCTGATCTCATTTTTTAAATAAAAATTTCAATTCAAAACTGCTCACTCCTTATATAAATATATATATATATATAAATCGGATATGAGTTTAAAATTTCGCATTCACACTGAAATCATCGAATTGGGATAATTTCTGTTTTATCGAATTATTTAAATGTAGTTGCAAGAAATGTTTTGTCAAAAACATGTACACTCTTCAATTAGTCAAGCATCCTGTAATTATGCCATGAATTATTCATGTACTAACAGCTACCGACAAATAATACCAAATTCATTTAAGGGGAGGGAAAAAGGATGATGAACAGTAATAATGAACCATGTTCTTGTTCAAAATAATAGGGAAGGTGGGGTCATAAAATTGTGAGTAACGTAGATCTCATCTGTTAGTACACACTGCTGTATCTGAATCACAAAGATTCGTAATTAAGGAGCCTCCACATAATATTGAAATATTGGCAGTACAGCTTCCCGTTTCTCTCTGTCTCTCCTGCTTCCCGTTTTCTCACAGAGCAAGCTATCATAGCGTCACCACTGAGAGAGGGGGGGGGGGGGGGGGGGGGTGGAGCTTCGTCTCCTCCCCCTCTCCGATCGCCTAACCTTAGTCCATGAGTTTTTTTTTTCAATATTTTTGTACATTTTCTGGTAATAGTAACAAGGTGTTCTAATCTGCTATTTGTCAGTACTCTTCAACCGCCACGCGCCACTCCAATGGTCTCCCCAGCTGCCGATCTGTTGAACAGTGGAAGAAAACTGTCCATACCAATGACGCGTGTGGCTCACACACCCCTTACAGTGCGTGTGAGTTTCACGTGCTGCCGCGCCGGCAAGGGTTTCCAGCCACCACGCGCGACACCATCGTGGCTAGCGACCTCGGATCTGTCAGATCCGCGTGCTTCATTCTTGCTCAGTTTGGTGCGTGTCCTACACGCGCCACTACCGTCGATGGCGGTCCTTCGCCGGTGTATCGAGCCATCTTCTAGTTGCTATTCTCCTATATTCCTGCTTTTCCTAACCAGCGATCAAGACGACATGGTCGTGATAGTCTCTTACATTTGGACCAGATCAACAAAATGTAGCACACTCCTGACTACGGCGTTTAGTCGTAGGTTTATAGTCTGTTTATCAGACTATGTTAAAACTGCTTTTAAGCGGCATCCCCTTGTAGGGCTGAGCACCGACCAATTAGGAGTCGGTATGCTCATCCTCCGACTCCGACTCCGACTTTGTCGGAGGTCGAATCCGACCTCCGACTCCGACTCCGACAGGCACATCCTCCGCTCCGACTCCGACTCCGACTTGTCGGAGCGGAGTCGGATTTTGGATTTTTTTTTCTTTTCTTTTTTAACATCATATTTG
>QEOT01001766.1:139186-273265 GCA_003123785.1 Pterocarya stenoptera
ATTAGTATTAGTATAAATATTAGTATTAGTTATAGTGATTAGCATAACTATATATTAGTATTTGCTATAGTGATTTTAATTTAGTATAACTATATAATAGTATTAGTATAACTATATCACTGATAGTATTAGTATTCTAATACTACTAGTATTAGTATTACTATATCACTATAGTTAATAGTATCATATAGTGATATAGTATTAGTAACTAATATTATAGTGATTTATATAGTAATTTATATATAGACTTAAAGTTGATTACTAATAGTATTAGTATTAGGCCATAAATACTAAACTATTATTAGTCAATTTAGTTTATATATATTATAGTATAAATATATTATTTAACTAGTATATTATTGAGTTTAACTAATTATATAAGATATAGTTGTATAAAATTTAAATGATTAATATATAGAAAAATACATATATTTTTATAAAATATGTATAAAATCGGAGGCGGAGTCGGAGGGCGGAGTCGGAGGCGGAGTGTCGGAGTCGGATCGGAGCGGAGTCGGAGTCGGTTCATTAACGACTCCGACTCCGACTTATCGGAGTCAGAGCCGGAGCGGAGTCGGATTCGGAGTCGGATTTTCGAATTTTTGCTCAGCACTATCCCCTTGTGGGATTGGGTTGGAGTCATATTTTTGACTTACCCCTTTTTATTTTATTTTTATGTCTTTTTGGTGTTACTTTTTGTTTGATTTGGGAAGATTGTCGGGGACTCCCACCCCATTGAATGTTATATCGTTGTAACCGCTTAGTTTATCTATGTAATATACTAAACGTGTTTAGAAAAAAAAAAAAAAAAGAAAAGAAAAGAAAAGAAAAGAAAGAAGGAGCCTCCCACATGTCACACCTGTTACCTGTATATATAACTCATTTGTGAAGATGGGGAAGAAGAAAATGATGGGAGCCCAAATGCTACAAAAAGTGGGGCACATGTGCATTGATTTTCTTCCGGGTTGGTTCTGCAATCGTTTGTCAACTCAAAAGGTCACTTCCAGTGTTTGAAAAGGGCAGTGCTAGCCTGCCCATCAGTTTTGACTGTTGGATGTGTTTTTATTTTTTTAATATTATTTTAATATATTTAAATATATTTTTAAAAAATATTAAAAAAATATTAATATATTAAAAATTACTTCCTTAATTATTAAGTAAAAAAATTAAAAAATATTAAATACATGAGCAATCAAAATAAGAGATAAAGTTAGACGACATACTAGCATTTTCCGTTCTGAAAAGATCTGAAAGTGTAATATGTTTCTTCATATTTCTTTATCAGCTTTATTATTCATCATTTCCACATACTACATATTTGATAAGAAAAAAAAAAGTGTGGTGTGTGGAGATGAGAATATAATGTATATTTATTTATTTATTGTACTTTTGAAGTTATAAATTTCACAATTAATCAATAAAATGGTAATTTTATTATCAAGATGGGTATATAGTATATTATCTACATTACTTAAATGATAAGACTTGATTTGTAATATTTAAATTTTAAAATTTATCTTTTAAATCAAACTTTACTATATTATGAATAGTGTGTGGTGTATAGACTTTAAAATAATAATATTTGTTTAGTAACCTTGAAATTACTCCACAATTTGACCATAAAATGAAGCGAAGAAAAAAAAAATCCTTTCATCAATTCATATGATTTGCCTTAATTACAAATTAATAATCTCCATATTAAAATGAAATTTAATCCCTAAGATAATCTTTGTGTTCGTCCGTTTACATTTAGGATTGAAGATGTTGACATGTAAAGCTTATTAATAGATTTTGAACATGTAAAGATGTTGACATGCGGGCGTCCATCCGCCGACGTCGATGACTAATTAAATATGTTGACACATGATAAATAGATATGAGATATAAGTCATATATAATATATATAGCTCACATCATACAAAAATACCTTAAATATTGAGTCATCCAATCATTTAATCACAAAACAATTGACGAATAGAAAACTAAATTACTTTTAGTTTCTTACATTTTTCTCTTTAAATTTTCAATTTTTTGCTTCAAATTTTAGGTTTTTGAATTTTCTAATTATTGTTTAATTCTAGGTTACTCCAGGTCTAAATGTTTTTTAATTTTTAATTCAAGGATAAGATGATTTTCATTCGAACAAAAAGGGATTGATTGTGGACTTTTCAAAATTTTAAAAATTAAAAACAAAAAAAATTTACACTTGTCTTGTAGAATCATGAGATTACTTTTATGAGACAAGCTAAAAAATGGTCGAGTGCAATACTCATTTTCACACCGGCTAATAAGATTTTAATATGTATGAGATGTATTTGTCTTACAATGGATCACACCTTACTGAATCAACTTTATTCATTTCCCCCTTCTCTCCCCTTTCGATTCTCTGCTCTTCCTCTCCCCTCCCGATTCTTCTTTTCTCCTCCCCTCCCGATTCTCTTCTTTCTCTCCTATCCCTTGCATCCTATGCTCTTTCTCCTCTGCGTCGAGTGCTTTGGAACGAACCGACCGAAACCCACTAGACATCCCATTATTCAATCACCTTTTTGGATCACATCTTTCTCTTTCATTTGATTAAATTTTTGAACTACATGAAGACACAACATCCCATTGAAATAAAACATAAACATTAAAATATATATGCTCGTTTCTTATTTGAATATCATTTTGAATAAAAAACTCATGATTTCTCACATTTCCTCAGCAACCAAATAGAAATTACCAAATTAGAATTTAATTTATCTAACCTTAGAGAGTTACAAATTTCTTCAACCGACTAGGGGGCGGGGGGTTTCGAAGGGACGGTGGGACCAGGCCGACGGGGGTGGGGGCATAGTGTTTCAAAGGGACTATTTTTTTCACAGAGAGAGAGAGAGAGAGAGAGAGCACAGTACTTAAGAGAACACAAAAGTTGTGATCTACTTCATGTGGGTCTTTTCAAAATATTGCTGAAAGCCATACGCGGCAGTTGCTTATTTGCTGGTGTAAAAGAACATGTGACACCTGCCAGTCCCAAGCGTCTCCCTACTTTTATATGTACAACAACTACAATTTAGAAGGTTCTTTTTGCGGTATGGGGATTGAATGCTTGAAGGAAGCCAAGACCAACAGTTAGGAAATCGAGTGTCTTTACTAGCAATTGAGTCCACTTATTTATTTATGTATTCATGTACTTGTAAAACTATCTTTTTTAATCAAAGGATTAACTTGATGTCTTATTGGAAATGTGTTTATTTTAAAAGAAAAATTATACTCATCATCTTCACACCACACCACATAATTTTTATTTTTATTTTTTTCTCTTACCAAATGTATGGTGTATGGATGATGAGTAGAAAAAATAAATTTACTTAGGAAGAATAAAAAAAAAAATAATACAAAAACTCTATATACAGTCATTTTTACATACCCCTTGTACACTTCACTAATGTAATTGACTGTTTTATTTTTTTTAATATAAAATAACTATTTTGGCCAATCAAACATTGTAGTAGAACTTGTAAAAAATAATAATAATAAAGATAAGTGTGATGTGCGGTATATGTAAATGATAAGTAACAAAATTCATTTTAAAAATGGGTTGTATCTATTATTTTGAGATAATTGTTTTAATGAATTTGCCATTTTTTGTAGAGAGAGAGAGAGGGAGAGAGAGAGAGAGAGAGAGTCCAACATAAAACCTGAGATCAAATCTCACCCAAAGGATAGAGCTGCCTTTTATTGTGTAGCCCATGATCTCATTGGGCTTTCTGTGGAAAAACAAAAAAATAAAAATAAAAAGCTATGAGATAAGTTGGAGTAGTTCGTCTCAAAGCCTCTTTAACCCAATTAACCCAATAAAAAGCTATTAGATGCTTTAAACCAAGTTAAACCGAGATCCTCTTATTATAACTTTTTAACTACTCTCTCTGTGTTCAATGAAAGGATAAGAGAAAGAAAAGAAAATCAATTATATTTCTCATGTCCACATCAAATCAATATTCGATATTATTGCATCAAGCACTCATAGGAAATCCCAAGTAATTTTTAGGGTAAGGTAAATAATAAAATATTCAATAACCAAGAAGGATCGGTCTCCCATACAGGAATTACGAACACCAAGTGACGAAACAGAGAGTCTCTCAAGAACAACCAAGGCAGCCCCAACTCAAACAAATAGTACACACCAGCCAACATAATAAACTAACTAATAAGCACTAAACCCGCAGCCAATACGCAGGGCACATGGTAAAGGCAAAAATGCTACAGCACATAACAGCAAAAGTCAAGTCAAGTACATCGACTAATCATTTTGCAACCAAGCAAGCAAATAATTTGATATCCTTTTTAAGTCCTCTATCTATTTATTTCTATGGGGGGCATGAACATCCCCCAAGTGAGCAAAATCTTAATTTTAGTGCAGCTGGGAATCTCGTTCAGAATGCTCCCAAGAAGTTAGTTAATCTTTCTGAAAAGAGCAGCCACATAGAGGCTGCCAACATCATTTTTGTCGAGACATTTGAGAGTCCTTTCCCCTTTTTGTGGCAAATAGTACGTACAACCGATTCAGGCAGAGAACGTTAAGAAAATAATAGGATGGTCACGACCACCAATGTAAGGAATGTTGAGGGATGTGTCCCTTTGAACTTGTACCATGAGACAAGTCATCCGTGAAAATACCACCACTAGGAGACCATCATAACAACTTGGTCTTACATTTGGTGAGGGATGTTGTTTCTAATATCCTTCCAAATAGGATTAGGGCTAAATGGCCACTTCAAATTTGTACCCTCAATGATAGTGCTTACTTTGGAGTTCTCTTCCTCCCCGAATTCTTGAGGTATAGTCTTAACACTGATAATCATATCATAACATGGATGGGTTTGCCTTAACTTACTACAAACCTGAAATCACCTTTGGGTTTGGTTTTTGGCTTTATGTTTTGGAGATCAGAGAGGACCATGAGTGAGAAAGACGGTTATTAATACACTGTAAGACTCAGGAATCTCACAGCTGAGGAACAAGTTGAAACTTGCCTGCCAAGGGCAAAATCCTACAAGTCCATCTTCTAATTCTAGCCAATCTTTTACACCAATATTCAACAGTCACACTAGTGCAAACGAGAGGAAATCAATGACATTCCTAATTATCTCATAGGGAATGAATCCATTTTGAACCCCAACATAATACTAAGACTTGACCCTTAGCATTTTCTGCAACCTCAAACATAAAGATACTGTCTTTCCATACTAGGGGAGAGCCATAACACGAGCTAGAAACTTATTAATCTATCAAGAATATGGACTTCATATCACTCCCACAAAAGATCGGAATATTTTCCCTGGAAAGTACCCAACTAGCCCCTCCTTAGCGTTTACAGAGAACTTTACTCTCCATACACATTCCTTAATCCACTGTATTGCCTGCTCAGAGAAAGCCATCGAGCTCAAGAATTTTCATCTCACCAGATTGTATGCTTTAATCAAGTCTGTCCTCAAGGCACCATGAAAAGAACCCTTATTCCACTGGTAATAATCCATGAACTCTTGGGGCGAGGTGGCCGATGAGGGTTTCATTGAGGTTCAGCCGGGTGGCCAACTGTCTTTTACACAAGGTGAGTTTGGATGTTGAAGTGAGTTGAGTTGAGTTGAGATGATAAAATATTGTTAGAATATTATTTTTTAATATTAAAGTTGTTTTGGGATTTGAAAAAGTTGAATTGTTTATTATATTTTGTATTGGAATTTGAAAAAGGTGTAATGATGAGTTGAGATGAGTTGGGATGAGTTGGGGTTCCAAACGTAGAGTGACCGAAGACTCAATACCGACTAAATCAATGACACAAAGAAAGGGAAACAAAAAGATCAGACAGAAATTAAAAAAAAAAGAAAAAAAGAAAAAGAAATAGAAAAAAGAAAAGACAAAATAAACAAATGCTCAGAATCTATGACAAATACTACAGGTCAGATTGGGCTTCTTTTGGCCGTTTGAAAAGAGCAACCCCAAACCCACACACCTTTCTAACGATCTTGCTAAGCAAGGTGGGGCTTGTTTAGCTTCTAAAACTAGAACTACAGTATGTTTCGTGTAGCAATAAATCATGCTTGTAGCACACCATGTTGGAAATTACCAGAAGATACTAGAAGAATAAAAAATTTCCTGACTCAATGAAAGGAGAAAGCTGGCTAATTTTGGTATTGCATTCTTACAAGGAAGAATAGGCAATCAGTGACTCAAAAACTTGTCAAAGCTGCATCTTCTCATATTTCATATGTAAAATAAAAAAAGCAAAGGGCAATATCTGGCTATATTTGCAAACAAGTATTGCATACTTTTGAGAATCTACTTGAGGCAGACCAAGCTTCATCATACTAATGCAAGTTTTTGCATGATTAGCATCAGACAACCTTGCATTAATTTCAAGGTCATAAGGAACAAACAGTTCATTTGTGGACAAAAACAGGAAAAATAACAAGCATAAGTTCAAGTTAAACGTAGTTTTTATGGCAATGAGAGAACAAAGGCAATGCTTGCTTCAAAATGCAAAATGTTAGCACGGAGTAGTTTGCCAGCAGTTTGACTGTGAAGGATAATAGCATATGCCAAAGGTTAGTTATTCACTGGAGAGATGCGAAAGGAACATTTATAATCTGCATACATCCCTCTGGAGACATTTGATTTCAAAGACATATCTCATCCAAGGGCATCATGTCGCTTATTGCCAGAGTAACAACTCCAATGGCAAATGTTTCCAATCAAGAAATCAGAGGGGCATTCAAAGTTGCAAATTCATTAACAACTCTGCATAAAACCCTACAGATGCTGATAAAAAATTTATAATGCAAACATTATAAGTTCAAAAGAAAATGATAAGATAATTATAATGAGCTTGGGTAAATAAACTCGTGCAAAACATTCAATGCATCTGCCATAGGACCTCAGTCAAGAGCATCAGTCAACTTATCTTCGATGAGACACTCGTTTTTGTAATTGTTTCCAATTAAGTGATGAAGAAGGACACCTGCTGCTACGCTAACATTTAAGCTCTCCACAGCTAAAAAGGACCTGAACTCTTCACCTGAGCACCCAGACACTGTTTCTGCAGTTTCCAAATCATTAACTCCACTTGTAGATACATCCACAGGAATACTCCCAGGGATCCTAATCAACTGAGTACATGATCTCTCCACCAAAGGCCTCAACCCAGTACCCTCACTGCCCAAAACAAGAATCGTTGGTGCACCAGGCAAAATCTCATCCAAGGGAACAGCTCTTGGAGAAACTGAACCTCCAAGAACTCGCCAACCATTTTCAGCTGAGGTTACTAGGAACTGCATCATATTCTTACAATACCGGAGCTCCATTAATTCAAGTGCGCCTGCACTTGCTTTGCTCACAACACCACTCAATGGGGCCGAATTCTTGGCACATAAAACCACCCCTGAAGCTCCAAAGAAGTAAGCCGACCTAATGATTGCCCCCAAATTCTGAGGATCTGTAACCTCATCCAAAGCTACCCAAAGAGAACCTTTATCTTCCTCAACAGAAACAGGGTCCAATTCCTTTATTTTTACCATCTCCAATGGAGAAGCATCTAGCACGAGACCCTGATGGGGGCGGTTATCAGCCACCATATTGAGATTATGCTTTGATGCTTCCTTAATGCTTAGCCCAATTTTTTCAGCCATCCTCAAAACTTTCTCAAACCCCCTTTTGTCCTTCTTCTTCCGATTATTTTTACTCAAATCCAACCCTTCTTGGAGGTACAAAGCATAAAATTCTCTTCTTTGAGCTGATAAAGCAGCCAAAACTGGACCAACCCCATAGATCCCTTCGCCAACCATTTTAGGAACTGCTGATTCAGTAGCCTCTTTCCATGTCTTTCTACCCCAATTTTCCTGTTTATTCCACCTTTGTACCTCAGGTTTCTCAGGTCCAGCATTTACATCAACCATTTGCTTGGACCTATGCCTAATCTTATCCCATCTCGGATCATCAACGACCCCTAATTCTTCTTCTTCTTCTCCTTCTTCATCTTCCTCAAAATCTCCATGTCCGTGACCAAAATCACTTTGCCAATCCTCTGCAATGTCTATTCCATTCCTAGCTTCTTCACTCCCTTCGGCCAACTGACCACTTTTCCTCACAAAATTGTCCGCTGCCACCTTCCAAGAAGAACCAACATTTTCTATTATTGTTGCTTCCTCCAATCTTTTTGTCAATTCCTCCCTCAAAGACCTACTGCCCTCTTTCTCCAACCTCTTCGCGGATTCCTCCCAAGAAGTACGACTTGTCTTTGAAGATGTTCCTTTGTCCAACGCTTTTGCTTCTTTATCTCTATTTGAAGCTAACCAAGGAAGAGCTTTTCCAGTTCTTCCCGCAGAGTTTTTTTCACCGCTTCTTCGAGCATACGAACTTGAAGAACTTGTAGCTCTAGTCGAAAGGCAATACTGTATGGCACTTTTATGCCGGAACAGACTCACAACGCTTCTGGGTTTTGATATATTGCCAATTTTCAAGCTATTCCAATGACAACATTTTGAGAAATTTATGGGTTCCATGAAATGGCAATTTTCAAGGGTTAGGACTTTACTGGAGTTCAAATGGGATTTTGGACGAGACCAGTTGGGTAAAGATTGCTGCTTTGCGGAGTGGAGTAATTTGGAGCATCTGGGTTGTGAATAAATCCTTAAAGCCAAGGGAAATGCTTGACTTTTCGTCAAACTGGTATACATTGCAAACACTTTAGAAAATACGACCAAACTTGAGTGTAAAAGCCTTGCTGTTAACCGAAGTAGGATAAAGAAGAAGAAGAAAAACCTGGGCCAAAAACAAACTACTAGTATAAATCTAATGAACAACAAGACTTTTAGGTTGAAAATACAGCAGTGAGTTCCTTATCCGAATTCCATTCATGTATCGCTTTCTATCGAGCGAGGGTTTTTTTCACAAGAGAAGCGAAGGAAACTAGGTCTCAAAAATGCCTCATTTGGTTTGTTTTGGTCCTTTGGATACGAGTCGGCGTTTCAGGTCGGGGACAACACGGTAAACGACACGACGTTTGTATTGATAAAAACGACATGCACTTTAAAAATACAACACGCGTATACACAACGACCGTCTTACCTCCTCTCAAAACTCAACAGAAGAAACCCTAAAGAAACTTCGACTTCATGGGGACGCCGGAGACGTCTAGGGAGCCGTGCCCGGACCGCATCCTCGACGACGTAGGCGGCGCTTTCGCCATGGGAGCCGTGGGTGGCTCGGCCTTCCACTTCCTCAAGGGCATCTACAACTCTCCCATCGGGGCGCGATTCGTCGGTGGCTCCCAGGCCGTGCGTCTCAACGCACCCCGCGTCGGAGGCAGCTTCGCCGTTTGGGGCGGCCTCTTCTCCGTCTTCGACTGCACCATGGTGTACGTCCGCCAGAAGGAGGACCCCTGGAACTCCATAGTGGCCGGCGCAGCCACCGGTGGCTTCCTCTCCATGCGCCAGGGGCTCGCCGCCTCAGCTCGGTCGGCTGCTTTCGGTGGTGTCCTCTTGGCTCTCATCGAAGGAGCTGGGATCATGCTGAACCGGATGTTCAGTGCACAACAACAGATGCCCATGATCATCGAAGAGCCCCCACCTAATATGCCCTCTCTTCCTGGATTCATGGGCCAGTTACCGGGCCTTCCCCAGGTCCAGCCCCCGTTAGAGCCGGCGTCGGCAAGTGGATCTTCTTCGGTTTCGAGTTCAGGTTGGCTCGGAGGTTGGTTCGGCGGAGAAAAGAAGAAAGATTCGGCGGCAACGAGTAGCGGAAGCGAGACGAAGATCTTGGAGAGTTTCGATGCACCACCGGTGCCGAATTTTGAGTACAAGTGAAAACATTAAAAAAAAAAAAAAGAAGGGAGATTTTTGTGGCAAAGAAGAGTCTTCGATCGAAAGTTGTTCAATTTTTTTTTGTTGTAACGATGATTTCAGAACAAGAGAATTTGGGGGTTTGTGTTAGGCATTGTGTCGGACCCGAGTTTTGTGATACAATTGTTGATAGTGGCACTGTAAAATAATGCTTCTTCCAAATGGTACTTATCAAAATTAATGCTTCTGTTAAGTTCCTTTGCTATTCTCCCTGTAACTCACTGTAATGCAGTGGTAATGGTAGAACGAAAGGTTGTTACGATGCAATAAGAACAGAAGGCTCGGTGAATGTTTGATGAAATGTAATAAAGACAATTCGAATGGGAAAATGCTGAATTCATTCATGAAATACGCTGGAACTATTCGAGGTAGTCCCTTCCTCCACTACACATACTACTATGGAATAAATCTCAGAATTCTCAATGCCCTCTGCACAGGTTCTCCCTACTTTTCCAGATAAAGCTACAGTTACCCACCCGGTATGCCAGACAGAACACACCGTTTTGGTATGTAGACCAAAACGCTGTGTATGGCTAAAGATAAAGAAAGTCTATTACAAACTGAAAACATAAAGGCCCTATTAGAGCATCCTCATTCGGTTCTCTATCCCTCTCCATTCCTATAATTTAAGGATAATTATAGGGT
This sequence comes from Pterocarya stenoptera, assembly GCA_003123785.1. Taxonomy (NCBI): domain Eukaryota; kingdom Viridiplantae; phylum Streptophyta; class Magnoliopsida; order Fagales; family Juglandaceae; genus Pterocarya; species Pterocarya stenoptera. The sequence goes on from QEOT01001766.1 coordinate 149,710, forward strand.
TTTGTCTAAAATCTCTTCCCATCCGGTTCCCCATTTTAGGAGAAATGTTTAGGGAATGAATAGTGGTTCCCCATATTTGGGGAATCACTATTCATTCCCCAAATCACTTTTATCAATATTTTATTCATTTTAATTAAATTAATTCTTATTCCAATCATCTACACTTTCTCTTATATTTATATTTATTATAATTTTAAATAATAATTTTAAAAATAATTTAAATAACTCCGAAAATATAAAAAAAATAATATTTTAAAAATATTAAAAATAATTTAAATTCTATCTAAAATATTCATTAGAGTAATAGTTCAAAATATAAGAAAAAATATTGAGTAGTTAAATTTGTAAATGGAAGTGAGAGAAAAAAGTAATAAAGAAATAATAGAGAAATATTATTTTAATAGAATAGAGGTAGGGATAGGGAATGAGATGTAGAAGGTTTTTTAAAGATGAGTAAAATTTAGGAAAAAGTTTTAGGGAATGTACTTTTTAGCTAAATTATAGGAAATTTTATGGGGAATCCAATGTGGATGCTCTTAATTCGAATGCACTGTTTTGGCCTGTAAATGCCAAAACGGTGTGTTTTACAATCTGAAACATAAACTTTAATAAACGGAACGCATCGTTTTGGCTCTACATGCCAAAACGCTGCGTCTAACAATTATTCCTCCAGCACATGTTGTCTAAGTCCCTCTTCAACGGCGTCGTCCTGCTTCACTTCACTTTGCTTCAACTCACATCGCAGCACTCCACTTCACTTCAGCACTTGTCGTCTTCCGGTTAACCCTACGCTCCTTCTCTTCACTCGGCATCATAACAGCTTCTTTCAATGTTGTATTTTGGATTTTGATTGGGACCTAAATTATTTATTGATGGGTTTAACTAGATGTGTTGTTGGGGGCTGGCGGTGGTCTTGAATTGGGGCTATGAAATTGGCTGTTGTGTCTATATTAGTGGTTCTCGAATTCTCGATTGTGCTTGGCAGAAAAGGCTGCATCTTTTGGGTATCTTTGCTAGTGTAATTTCGTATTGGTCTATGCGCACTGCTGTATCTTGGACCCTCTGTGCCACATTGTGGAGTAACCAAGTTGTGAATGCTTTGGTTGCTATTCACTTTGATGTTGCTTGTTAATCATATCTATGTGTTAAGTTTATAATCATTTGGAAAATGCTATACCCTCATCTCACTTCCATCCTACTTTCTTGATACGTATTACCCATCAACATTGAGTTTAATGTTTTCTATTTTGTATGTATTGACATTTTACATTTGTATGTTAATTGGATATGTTCCTTTGTGGTTGTTTCTTTTCTTCATTGATTGCAATTCCCTTGTCATGCTTCCTCCACAATTCATTATGTTCTTTTTCACGGTTATATCATTAAATGATGTCTTCTTTTGAGAAGGATACTCCAGCTATGCGCTACTTTTAACGAACTAGATCGCAATGACTTCTACCATGGTGGGGTTGGTGTATGCTCATAAGGCGGGGCTCAACCTGGCTCTGTTACTGGACGTGATATGGACCAGTGTAGCAGCGTCCAAGTCGCTGGATTTGTACAGAACTAGGGTTTTGAAGAGGGACTTTGTGTGAACCACTTCGTGAAGGGCTTGGGGATTTGCTTGGAGTGTCAGAACATGGATCTGGCTTTGCCAGGGTTGGTTCTGGCTGAGCTGCTCTCTGTTATCAAGGCTCATGGGGAGGGTAAATTGACCCAAGTGCTTATCTGGAGCGGCTTAATAATGTTTCCCTTTCAACCAAAGGCGGCTCTCTCATCTTAGAAATGGTACACCTTTTTTATCTTTTGGGGGCAATGCAGAATATAAATTGTTGCTCATTATCAAATGGACATAGTTATATACTGCATTTGCGCATAAGTTTTGGAGGGAGACTTACATTGTGTCCTTTGTTTGTCATTTCGACTTTATTGTGTGATATTGTTGGATGTTTTAGCAATTATATTTTGTGCTATCATTCATTTTGTGTAATGATGAAGTTTTGGGGAACGGGGATATGGCATTATTTGCTTTAGGATGCTCAACTGTATTAAGCTCCTTCCCTTTGCTTCACCAGTGACCTAGAGGTGATACCAATTATGTGATTCCAAAGTTCTTAGGATTGGATTGAAACTAAGGTGAGGAAGCTTGAAAGACTGTACGAAGATTGTACAGAAGGAAATGAAATGTAAGCTTCTTTAGAGGGGGGAAGCTTTGCGCTTTGTGCTTTGTGTTTGTGGCGCTATACTTCTGCTTTCTTTTGTGGCAAACTGGGATGCAATTTTAGTTTACGCAAGTTCTGAAATTCCTACATATATAGCGACTTTAAATTAGTTGGTGTAGAAATTGATTCCCTAGCAATGCATGGGAAAAGCAGATGCAGAGACAACTTCTGTACAAGTTATGTTTCATGTGTTGAGAAGTGTCATCGTCACTTTATTGTATGGGAGTGGGTGTATATCCCTCTTAGGTCAAACGTTCAGATATGATTCTTGAGCGGCACAGATTCACTGTCTTTTTAAGTTTGTTCTTCATTCATCTTCTATCCGATTCACTGTCTTTTTAAGTTTGTTCATTTTTACTTAAATGTTGGATGACAGATTTCTTTGTTATATCCTATAAGAAATGTTTCTTGCTAGTTTGATATGCTAGTTTGCATTATCTTTAGTGGCTTAAGGAAAAATAAATGAAGCACAAATTGGGCCATGATGGGGTTGGCCTAATCTGGCTATCCATGATGGCCAGGTAGGCCACTTCAGGGTTAGCCCAGATTGGTCCAGCACTGTGGTGGTTGAAACTTGAATGGGGTGATCTAACCATTCCTTATAAATAATTGATCAAGATTTCATTAAAAGAAAGGGAACTAGTGTAACTAAACCAAGTATACACGAGAGAAGAAACAAAATTAGTTAGAACAAGCTTTTGAACAAAAATAAAAATTTTATTTGCAAGTCCATGTGAACGACATATTCCACTCCTAATATGATAGAATTTCATTTGTAGAAAAGATTTAGAAATTTGAATCCTACAAATTAAATCATACCATGAGAGCATAATGGATGGTGTATCCTCCACACTAACTTGTAAGTTGAAGGATTTGAACAAAATCTTTCAGTCTAATATTCCAACTCTATTATGTCAATATTATGCGACATCAAACGCTTTGATGCCATTCATAGGTTGTTGAGTCTTAGACTTTTGTAAATGAATCTAAACAAAATCTCTCATATTTTCCTTGGTGGAGAACGCAGAAGGTCTAGGAATTGGTATAATTTCATACCTAATAATCAAGAATTTAAAACGAAGGGTAGGAGTGAATGTAGGTCTTGCTTTAAAGTTTTATTATATTTAGAACCTATTCAGACATGATGTAGGATTTGAAGTTGATTTCGTCTGGAATTGCTTTTTTTCCCCTCCTTTTCATTTAGGGTTGTTGATAAAGTTTGGTATCGTCATTGATGAGGTGCATATGGGATGTAACTGTTGCTAGAAGTTTTGACACCAAGGATTAGGGCATTGGCATTGGCATTGGCTTATCTATGTGCAAATGCAAATACATGGCATGAGATGGGTTATAAAACTAGGAAAACTCTACTCCCAAAGAGAGAAGCCAACGATTTTTTTTTTTTTTTTACTGATTGCTTTTATTTATTTTTAACTTCATGGTTAAGAAACTGTTCTTTTTATGAGTTTGTGATTTTTTTTTTATTTTTTAATAAATGTTTAAGGGATTTAGAAAAATGTTTAAAAAAAAGAAAAGAAAATTTACACAGTCGAATTCAGTGGGTGTATCATCACCCTAACTAAGTTTTGCTATAGAACGGTCTGGCCAAGTTGGAAAATGATGGATACGAGCTTTCTGCGCACCCCTTGAGCACGAAATGTGACCTGGCAAAAATTAAAACACTGCATTTTGGTGTGGGAAGAGAGAACGAAAAAGAAAACGTCCTCGAAGGTTCATCCATTCCCCTGTAGCATCCCTCCCCTTCTCTTCTTCTCCAATCTCTGCAACCACACCTTCTTCTTCTCTCCCCCTCTCCTCTTCTCAATCTCTGCAAATGACCGTCTTTCAAACTGAAAATACGGCCTTGACTAAGACAATGAAGTAATGATGCATTACTGAGACAAAAAAAATCTTGAATCAAGTTGCGAAAATCCTAAAGAAACGAGAACACGATGAAATGAAATTAGACAAAAACCAATAGGGTGATGGATTAGATGCTAAAACACTACTAAAAGACCAAGAAGTTTAAAAAAGAAAAAGTGGATACAATGAATGAGACATTAAAATTGCATAACATCCTGGGAAGAACGAAATGGCAGTAGAACTTTTAAGAGTTGTATACCAGGACGAAGATGGCTATACAGGAGAAGAGGACTGTGAGAATCACTACGAATCTCCGCTACTGTTGCCTTGAGGCCGAGCTAGAGGTGTCTGCAGCTAAGGCTGTGGACTTCTAGCTCTCTGCTGCTGCGAAGCCATGGCTCTTTTTGCACTCCAAGAGGAACCCCGCAGTTTCTTTATGGTTGTCCTTGGTGTGGAAAATGAAAAAGGAGACATGGAATTTGGGGGAGGAGCACTGCTATACGGAAGCCACCGTAGTGGGTGCACATTTTGCACCCACTACGGTGGCTTCCTCCCCACCTTTCTTTTTTTTTTTTTTCCGCTGCTTTCGTCCCTCTCACTGTTCTTTCTCTCTCATCACTCTCGCTCTCTCACTCTCTCTCTCATCACTCTCACTCTCTCTCATCTCTCTGCAACTCTCTCTCTCATCACTCTCGCTCTCTCTCTCTCTCGCCGCTCTCTCTGCAACTCTCTCTCTCATCACTCTCACTCTCTCTCATCACTCGCGCTCTCTCTCTCTCTCGCCGCTCTCTCATCACTCTCACTCTTTCTCATCACTCGCTCTCTCTTCTCGCAACTCGCTCTCTCTCTGCAACTCTCTCTCTCTCCTCACTTTCGCTTTCTCTCTCATCACTCTCGCTCTCTCTCTCTCTCGCCGCTCTCTCTGCAACTCTCTCTTCTCGCAACTCGCTCTCTCTCTCTCATCTCTCTGCAACTCTCTCTCATCACTTGAGGACACGCAACTCGCTCTCTCTCTCATCACTTTAATTTTAAATCTGGTAAGGACACGTAATGTGTATAGTGGTTTCTCCCAAACAGTGACTTCTACAAACATTAATTCTTGGGGGAGACGTTTTTGCAACGTTGGAACCGTCGATTCGCTTTTCTTCTTCGTCGAGGCATTTTCATTGGTGTGCACAAAATGCCATGTCAGCAGTGTGCGCAATTCGCACGTGAAGTTGACTGAGCAAAGCGGAACTCAGGTAAGTTAGCCCCGCGACGCACATTTTTTTTTACTCTGACTTCGCGTATCAGTATGACAATATTTTTTAAAATTTTTTAAATAAAAATAAAATGATTTAAAAATAAAACTAACCCAGTATATAGTTCAAAAATTAGGAAAATATCTCTTATTTTCTCTCTTGCAATAATCTAGAAGGAAATGAAAACTCATGCCACTCCGTGAAGATCTTCTGCCATTGCGATTATCATCCACTCCAAAAAGCAACACAGCAAGTGCTCAAGTTCCAATATAACAAAATTTAAAAATATATAATAAATAACCTGGAATAGAAGGCTTTTGGACACAAATTATAGAACGAGAAAGAAAATGAGTTCCGATAGGCAGCCNTTATCATCCACTCCAAAAAGCAACACAGCAAGTGCTCAAGTTCCAATATAACAAAATTTAAAAATATATAATAAATAACCTGGAATAGAAGGCTTTTGGACACAAAGTATAGAACGAGAAAGAAAATGAGTTCCGATAGGCAGCGTCACATTTTCGGCAAAATTTTATGAATTGTCTGTAAGAGGGAGCTGAAAACGGAAAGCATATGGCATTTAAAGGTATTTTTGTTTGAAAAGTACGCAAGCCCGTAAGCTTTCCCTGAAAATAAAATTCAGAAAACTGGCTCAAACTGAATCAGACCAGTGTGTTCGGTCCGTACCAGTTTCGTTTTTTCAAAATCGGTTTCAAATCGATCTGGTTTTGATTTTGGTTTTATTTTTTTACACTGTACTAGTTCATAATTATTTATATGATTTTTTATATTATATATTATATGCTAAATTTCTAATTAATATAACATAAAATTTTAAAATCTTAAAATTCATGTATAATAATCTAATAACATAAAATTAATATAACATTTGATATAATATATAAATTTCAATTTTATAACATAAAATCTTAATCTTAATCTTAAACATGAACATTAGTATTAAATATAAACCTACTTTTGATATATATATATATATTATATTAAGGATAAATACATTTTATGGCACAATAAATTATAATATATATATTTTTTGATAAATACATTTCTACATATTTAACCATATACACTCAGATAAAAGTTGTATAGTGTAACATATATAAATATGTTAGGCACTAACCTATAGTATTTGCTAAGCATAATAAGTTTATCTTACTAATTATTAATTATACTATATTATTACTAGCATATAGTATTAGTAGATAACTATATAATTTATTTTTAAATCAATTTTGTATTTAGATTTGTAAAAAAAGATAATAAAACTGAAAACAACTGTAGCTTTACACGTTGGTAATTTTACAAAATAATGTACAAAATAAAAAAAATCATTTTATACTTATCGTGGAAACTGTCAGGACCCACTCTCTGGCCTAACCGTTCCATATATTATTGTATTTTTTTTTTTTATCTTTGTGTAATAATTATATCTTGAATTTTCTGATTCCAACCCATTTTGACTAAAGAGATCAGATGAGCAGCACATGCTTGAGTGCTTGCATGAGTGGTAGTGGAAGAAAGTGCGTATACAACCAACAAACTCAACATCATCCAAAGCAAGTGGGGTTTGGCACGTACCAATCATGTTAAACACTCTTATGGGTAGATGGATAGTTCTTAGGAAACTGGCCTCTTGGTTCTAAACATATGAGTATATCTACTTGGCAAGGATGGAAAATTCCAGCCCCACTGTTCGTATCATCTCATCAAAGACTCTAGACTAAACTTGCAATTATTGCTCAACGAGAGTTCCCTTTCTGTGGAAAATTTTCAGATGTGACAGTTTTTGAATTTTCCTTGGTTTGATGTTTGAACGTCCCACCATTGGATGTGTATTTTTCTCATCTTTCTCGAGTTTTCATCTATTTATTAGCTCATTGTTGAGATCGGAGTTCACACCAGAGCAAAAGCCATAGCCAAAAGAACTCAAACCTCCTGTAATGACGAAAGCAGCTCCAATATTTATCCATTTCTCTTTCTACGTCACTTTTTTCCTCTTTCTGACCCATGCAAACTCCCAAACTCAAGAACAAGGAATCCTACTAAACCTGAAACAACTTTGGGGAAACCCAGAATCTCTCAGACATTGGATTCCAACAAACTCCTCCTCCCATTGTTCCTGGCCTGAGATCACTTGCTCCAACGACTCTATCATTGGATTATCCTTCAGAGATTACAATATCAGTGGAATAGTCCCACCCTTCATTTGCAACCTCAAGAACCTCACAACATTTGATGTTTATAACAACAGTTTCCACTCAACGGAGTTCCCGAGAGCTCTCTACAACTGTTCGAAGCTGGAAATTCTTGATCTCTCGCAGAACTACTTTTATGGTGCAATTCCTGATGACATTCACCGCATGTCTCGGCTTCGAGAGCTCAGCCTCGAAGGCAACAACTTCGACAGTAACATCTCAGCATCTATCGGGCAGTTGAAAGAATTGAGGAAACTCATGCTTGTCCAGTGTTTGTTTACTGGTTCTTTCCCGCCAGAAATTGGAAACCTGACCAATCTCGAGGAACTAGGATTGGCCTATAATTCTAAAATGGTGCCAACGTTGCCTTTGGAGTTCGGAAAGTTGAAGAAGCTAAAGTTTTTATGGATGGCCGGGACGAATTTGATCGAGGAAATCCCAAACACGATTGGAGAAATGGCAGCTCTGGAGCATTTGGATTTGTCACAAAATAACTTGACCGGTAAGATCCCTGATAGTTTGTTTATGCCAAAGAATCTAACGATTGTTTACCTTCACCAAAACAAATTGTCTGGAGAGATTCCTCGAGTGGTTGAGGCTTTGAACCTCGATGTCGTCGATCTCTCAGAAAATATTTTGACAGGGACAATTCCCGATGATTTTGGAAAGCTCAGAAATTTGACGGATCTAGCTCTGTTTCTCAATCAGTTATCTGGAAAAATCCCAAATAGCATTGGTCGTCTTCCGAGGCTGATAGATCTCAAGTTATTTAACAACAATTTTTTAGGGAGTTTGCCTTTTGAACTAGGGAGGTATTCTATGTTGGAAAGGCTTTGGGTTTCAACCAACAAGCTTACAGGCCAGCTGCCAGAACACTTATGTGACAACGGGAAGTTGGTGGAAGTGGTAGCTTATGAAAACCGGCTCGTTGGAGAATTGCCCAAGACGCTTGGAAATTGCAGCAGTTTGGAATTAGTCAAGATATACAGAAATAAGTTTTTTGGGAATATTCCAAGTGGTCTTTGGACATCATCAAATCTGAAAATGTTGATGCTAAGTGATAATTCTTTTACAGGCGAGCTTCCTAAGAGATTGGCATGGAATCTTTCACGATTGGAGATGAATAACAATAGGTTTTCGGGTAAAATTCCACAGGGAGTGTCTTACTGGAGGAATTTGTTGGTTCTCATGGCTAGTAATAACCACTTCAACGGCACGATTCCTCGAGGTCTTTCTCATTTGACAATTCTTTTGCTTGATCGAAACCAACTTTCGGGCTCCCTTTCATCAGACATTAATTCATGGAAATCGCTGAATACTCTAAACCTCAGCCGAAATGCAATCTCTGGACAAATTCCAGAGGAACTTGGTTCCTTACTAGTCCTCACTGAATTGGACTTGTCAGAAAACCAGTTGTCTGGCCTAATTCCATCAAAACTTGGCCTCTTGAAGCTCACTTCACTCAATCTGTCTTCAAATCATCTGACTGGAAGCATCCCAAGTGAATTCGAGAATGATGCATATTCCTATAGCTTCTTGAATAATCCTGGTCTTTGTGCTAATAGACTATTTCAATCCCTTAACCTCAAGAATTGTAGTTCGCGCCACCAAAAGTCGAGCAAAACTTTTGTTTGGATCATATGTTTGGTGGTAGCAATTCTTCTATGTTTATTTATTTCATTTTTTGTGAGCATAAATTACAAAAAAAGAAAGCATGGATTGCATTTGACAAGGAAGCACATCTCATTCTAGAAGCTGAATTTCACAGAATCATACATTTTGTCAGGATTGACAGAAAATAATGTGATTGGTTCTGGTGGATCAGGTCAAGTATATCGTGTTGTTGTTCATCATTCACGTGATATTGTTGTTGTGAAGAAGATTTGGAATAACAGAAAGCTAGAATAAAAGCTTGAAAAAGAATTTCTGGTAGAAGTCAAAATTCTTAGTTCAATTCGACATGCTAACATAGCGGAGTTGCTCTGCTGTATCTCCAATGATAATTCAAAAATCCTTGTCTACTCTTATCTGGATAACCATAGCCTGTATCACTGGCTGCATAGGAAAAGGAGAGCAACAACCTTTTCAAATTCAGTCAGCCATGTTGTCTTGGATTGGCCTAAGGGGTTGCATATAGCAGTTGGAGGTGCCTAGGTGCTCTCCTATATGCACCATGACTGCTTACTACCCATTGTTCATTGAGATGTGAAGTCAAGCAACGTCTTTTTAGGTCACAATTTCAATGCACAAATAGCTGATTTTGGTCTAGTAAAGATGTTGGTCAAGGAGGGAGAGCCGACTACAATGTTAGCCGTGGCTGGCTCTTCTGGCTACATAGCTCCAGGTGTGTGACAATATAGATTTTCAAGTTTCCTTTTATTGATTATGTTTTCCTCTTTTTCCATCACCAGAAGTTTGCCTTAGTTTGTGTTGTTGAATTGAAATGCAGAGTATGCTCACACGACAAGAATTAATGAGAAGATCGATGTTTACAGCTTTGGGGTTATCCTTCTGGAACTAACAACCGGAAGGAAAGCCAATGATGGTGATGAGCATACATCCCTAGCCGAATGGGCATTGGGACACATTCAAGATGGAAAACGAATACTTGATGCCTTGGATGAGGAGGTCAAGGAACCTTGTCACTTGAATGAAATGTGTCATGTTTCAGACTTGGACTGTATTGTACTGGCACATAGCCTTCTACCAAACTATCCATGAAAAAGGTTCTCAAGTTTTTGCTCCAATGCAGCCAGCCAGTTAGAAATGGAGAGAAGAATGTGGCAACTGAGATGTTTTTCCCTTCCTAAGGACTTCAAAGCCAAATGAGGATGTTGAGCATTGTTCAAGAGAAATAAAAGACTAGACCCTCTATGGTTTAGGGTTGAGCATCGACCAAGTCGGAGTCTATATGCCCATCCTCCAACTCCGAGATGTTCCTCTACTTGGACTCCGACTCCAAATTGTCGGAGCGGAGTCGTTTTTTTTTTTTTTTGGTTTTCAACTACATATTTGACACACTTTTTTAAAAAGAATTTTTTGTGTGAGCTTTAAAATTTAGATTTGTTCAAAAATTACAATCTAAAGTAAATAATTCACTTTTGCTTCAATTTTACTAAAAACATAAAAAAATAAAAACAAGTAACATACTAACATGCTTAAAAAAATAAAAAAAAATAAAAAGGAATAATAAATAAACATCCACTCTCATCATCCATCATCCACATCCAACTAATCACTACAAGAAACATCGACACCCATCATCCATCAACCACATCCAAAATCATCGACAAGACCACACCCATCATCCACATCAATCATAATAATATTTTCTTACAATGACTACAATTGCCATTTTCTAAGTTCTAATTCTGGCAAAAAAAGAAACCCAACATTTTCTAAGTGCCAACAGAATTAAATGTTTCCAACAACAAATATAATTGCCCAACAAGACAACAAATGAACCAAAATACTTTAAATGTTCCAAGTGCCACACTGCCATTCCAACTTCCAAGTTGTGTCTGAAAGAAAAATATGAAAAGATTTTAGTTAGAAAAATATTTTTGGACCTACATAATATATCAATACAGGAAAATCAAAAGCTGATGTCTACTAGCTGGCCAAAAGCTTCATGCAATTTTCTTTTTGAATAGATTAAACCTATCTAACTCGTTTGAGGTCTCATGTGTCCTTTGAACCTTTAGCCCTTTGGTCTAAAGCTAATAATAATAGTGCAACAAAGCTAGCAACATCATATCCAACATGAGCAATATATAACAAAACAACATGTTAAGAACATCACAACCTCAATCATAGTGCTATTGCCAAGTAACTCAAACCTCAATTATCTTCACGAAGTAAGCTCGCCATAGTGGCTAATTCTACATTAAGATATTAAAGTATAGGACATTAGTATCACAAAATGTCAAAATCAACATATATAACAACTAAACAAAATCTCTAAATACTTTACCTGAGTCTAACTTATAGCTCTTCGCATCATCAATTCTATTCGAATAATTTTTACCCAAGCATATAGGAGTGGACTTCAACCAGTTTTGCGTGCACACAAGAGCCTCTTCAATTCTAGGAGCCAAAGAACTCCTAAACAGATCTAGGACACAGCCTCCTGTGCTAAATGTAAACTCAGATGCTACGGTGGTGATCAGAATGGCCAAGATATCTCTCGCCATTAGAGCAAGAACTAGATATTTAGTGGAGTTGCCCTTCCACCAAATTAAAATTTTGAAACTCTCCGTAGGAACCTCAACATCAACAAATACTATTCTATCTTTGGCTTACAATCCATCAAGGATGCTGATTTCCGCTCTTTATGGAAGTCTTTCAAAAAGGCCAAGGGATCAATTGTACAGGTACTACTACTCCCCATTGAAGCACTACCTTCACTACGAGGAGTTGACTTAGACCTAGTTATGCACCCATCACCAAATGTAACATATTGTATATACAAATATTCCATATCGGTAGTGCAACAAATTCCTCACCCCTCTCATTGCCTAATGTTTGGTTGAACCAATAATTTTTCAGGGGCTCTCCTATATGCATTGTGACAGATCGCTACCCATTGTTCATCGAGACCTGAAGTCAAGCAAGATCCTTTTAGATCTCAATTTCAATGCACAAATAGCTAATTTCGGTCTAGCAAAGATGTTGATCAAGGAGGGCGAACTGGCTACAATGTCAACTGTGGCTGGATCTTTTGGCTACACAGCTTCAGGTGTGTGACAATATAAATTTTCAAGTTTCCTTTTATTGATGATGTTTCCTCTTTTTCCATCACCAGAAGTTTGCCTTAACTTGTGTTGTTTAATTGAGATGTAGAGTATGCTCGCACGACAAGAGTTAATGTAAAGATCGATGTTTACAACTTCGGGATTATCCTTCTGGAACTTACAACTGAAAGGAAAGCCAATGATGGTGATGAACACACATCCCTAGCCGAAGGGCAATGCGACACATTCAAGATGGAAAACCTATAGGTGATGCCTTAGATGGGGAGGTCAAGGAGCCCTGTCACTTGAATGAAATGTATCATGTTTTTAGACTTGGGCTCTATTGTACTGGTATAGTGGCTTCTACCATGCCATCCAGGAAAAAGGTTTTGAAGGTTTTGTTCTAGTGCAGCCAACCAGTCAGAAATGGAAAGAAGAATGCGGAAACTAAGATGCTGTTTTCCTATGGAATTCAAAGCCAAATGAGGATTCTCAGCATTGTTCAAGGGATGTGAAGTTGGAGCTGCCCAGGGGCTCTCCTATATGTACCATGATTGCTCACTACCCATTTTTCATTGAGATGTGAATTCAAGCAACATCCTTTTAGATCTCGATTTCAACGCACGAATACCTGATTTTGGTCTAGCAAAGATGTTGGTCAAGGAGGGAGAACTAGCTACAATGTTAGCAGTGGCTGGCTCTTTTGGCTACATAGCTACAAGTGTGTGACTGTATAAATTTTCAAGTTTCCTTTTATTGATGATGTTTTCCACTTTTTCCATCACCAGAAGTTTGGCTTAGCTTTATGTTGTTGAATTGAAATGCAGAGTATGCTTGGACAACAAGAATTAATGAGAAGATCAATGTATGCAATTTTTGGATTATCCTTCTAGAACTGACAACCAAGAGTCAATAATGGTGATAAATACACATCCCTAGACAAATGGGCATTGCGACAAATTCAAGATGGAAAACCTATAGGTGATGCCTTGGATGAAGAGGTCAAGGAGCCCTATCACTTAAATGAAATGTGTCATGTTTTTAGACTTGATTCTATTGTATTGGCACATAGCCTTCTACCAGGCCATCCATCAAAGCAGTTATGAAGGTTTTGTTGCTGTGCAACCAGCCAGTCAGAAATGGAGAGAATAATGTGGCAACATAGATGCTTTTTGTAATACCAAGTGCCCAAGCTCAGGAAGAGCCCAGCCCAGAAGACCCATAGGATGTCGTTTTCGTGAAAGACTCCTTCTCCTTTCAGTTTCTTCTTCCCCGAACCCATGCTCCATCCCGACAATTTGTTTTCCCCCCGAAATCTTCTCCTCATGTTTTTTGCTCCCCCATTTCTTCTTCCATGACTCAAGGCTCTGCCTTACACCACCATAGACCAACGCTACCCCAGCACCGCTTAACACCAACCCGCAAGCCTCCACCCACAGCGCTACCCCTGCATGCACCAACAACCCTCTAGTCCACACTAACAGTCATCCCACACAAAGCATATTGTGGAAACCACCTTGCGGTAGCACCACCCTTGTTGGAATAGACCAACTGAAGCCTCTGTTTTGTGAAACTTAGAACAGATCCATCTCAACCATGATCATAGCGCACTCGGAGAACCGACGTGAAGCCAACTACCGCTTAGTCTTAGGCCACCCATTGTTCAACACCCAATCAACAAACCACGTTGGAAACCAACAACAAGCACTTCACGACCATCGCCCCTTCAGTTTACACGTTTCTTCCCCACATCACCACAACAAGAACACCTGCACGCAGAAAACCATGCAACCTCATGCCGCTGCCATGTCATTGCTTCGCCATCAGTACCCAAGCAAAGGAACACCACCTCACGCCTCTCACACCCACAGTCTTCCAGCGCATGCACCACCACCAAGCAAGCCTCTCCCACATTCCCTCGGTTCTAGCCACCACTTCGCATTGGGAGCTTCACACTACCGCCACCTTGCACCGTGAAACCCAAGCCACCATCGCACGCCAAGAGGCCTTTGTTTTCCCTTGCCAAAAAAAGAGCAGCTCCCTCATCGAGGTGCTTAAGCCACCACTCTCTCTCTTTCTCTCTCTCTGAACTCCACCACGTGCCACGGAGGAGGCCACCATGATTTCATCTCTGCTAGTCGTTATATTTCCTTTGGTTAGTGCCTGGTTTCCGCTAGGTGAGCATCTGCTGCATAATCTTTTTCTCCTCTCATGTGTTGACTTTTTTATGAGGACATTTAGCAGTAGTGCTAGTGTGTGTAATTACCTCAAGGCCATATATGTGTATTAGGGTTTGATGGGTTTGAATGTTCACGTGCTTTGGGCTTGATTTTGTGAGTTTCTAGTGAGCCCAATTTTATGAGGAAGTTGATTTCTTAGGCGGTCTTGGGTTTAATTATTTCTAGAAATTAGTATGCTATTTTGTTTTGGGTTATGGGCTTAGAGGTTTACAGGCCATGGGTGGATATCATGAACATAATATGTACAGTTTGGTATCAAGATCACCTGTTTGCACGATAATATTCTAAGACCAATTTACGAGTAATATGATCTTAGGATTTAATCGTTTGGAGAAAATTATGCGAAAATCAAAGTATTTGGAGGAATTGGTATTTCAGTGTTTGAGGATTTTAGATGTTAAAGGAACATATATTCTTTCATTCTTCGGCTTTAATTATGAAATATATGTACAATTGGAAATTCACACAAGTTATGCAACTATTTTATAGGTAACGGTTGATATTCATTTAGCACAATTGTGAGAAAATTCAGAAAAGTTAAAAAGTAAAGGTAAGTAGGGTTTTTATGCTAGACTTTGCATAAAAAAATGAACTGATGTTGATTTTATGAAAAATGTGCACGATATGTTTTGAAAAGAAATGTGAAAATAAC
Organism: Pterocarya stenoptera; assembly: GCA_003123785.1. NCBI lineage: Eukaryota > Viridiplantae > Streptophyta > Magnoliopsida > Fagales > Juglandaceae > Pterocarya > Pterocarya stenoptera. The sequence continues at coordinate 164,874 of QEOT01001766.1, forward strand.
CTCAGTTATGTGTTCTGCATTACTCATAAAATCTATATAAAAGAGAAAGTGTTTTCTAACATGACTGGTATAGACATGAGAAATATTTTGACATGCTGAAATGTGCAAAAGAGCGAATATGAAATTTGTGAATTTTGTACATGTTATATGAAGATGCTCTAAATCCGTTTCGTTTATGTGAAAATGATAAGAAAATGTTCAGGTTTCTATTTGATATGATATGACATCTGAAAAATCTTTGGCATGACTTTTTGATCCTATTTCTGGTTCTAATAAGATGGCTCTAATTTGTTATATGGTTTGTATCAACATCTCTGATATGAGTACACCCACTTGAGAAAAAAAGTGATTTTTCTGCATGTTCTTTTTCTATGAATACTTGGGGCTCTGAGAATGAATAAGGAAAAGATTCACATTCTGATACTACCTGGTTTGGCCACTGGGGATAAGACAACCCTACCATGGGGCTTAAACATGGTATATGATATGTTATGATGATATGATATGATGACATGATAAGATGAAGATGTTCAGTTATGTTATGCCAGAGGGTCTTTCACTATGAACTGTTTGAAATGTCGCTCTAATTTTTTGATAACACATTTTCTCGATCTCCATATTGAAACTGAAATGTTGTGTTTCTGCATTCTAAACTCTGTGAAAAGGCTCACGTTTACATACTAGTATATGTTCTCTGCTTACTGAGTTATTGATAATGCACCCCTTATCTCCACAATATCTTTAAGATAATTTGAATATTTTAGCTAAGGATCAAGACTAGGAGTATGGGTGAGATGATTTAAGCATGGTGGATTAGGCTTAGAAGGTTGCTATGATTATCAGAAGGTTGATGTTTATTTTTGAAGTTTTGTGGTATTTTTAGATTATTTATATTGGATTAATTGATCGGAAACAGTGAGATCTATGTGTAATCGAGAAATTGAAGTCTATATATGCACTGTGAGATGTGAGTTTAAGTAACAGAAAGTAACTCTCTCCCCCTTTGGGACTAGGTCGTTACACTTTTCCTTCCTAAGAATTCAAGGCCAAATTAGGATGCTTAGCATTGTTCAAGAGAAATAAAAGATCAGATCCTCTATGTTTACTAAAAAGAATTGAATGGTGAAGTTATTACTAAAAAGAATATTTTGGAATGGAATTCCACTAAAGCACAAGGGCTGAATTCCATGATATTCTTTTTAGTAATAACTTCACCATTGTGTTTGCACTTTCATACTAAATTATCCTCTGTTTCACTATACTTCGTCCTTTCATTCCCCAATTTTTGAAACCTTTTTTGTTCTTCAAGCCTTTTTTTACCATTTGCTTTACTCTATTTTTAATGAGTAATTACGTTTAATTAAAATGACAAATACAAAAATTGATATCCTAAATAATTCCCTCGTCACCCCAATATGTCACCACAAAAGCATGGCCAAAACCTGAGATTCTTCACGCAAGTGATTATCACTCTTCTTAAACTGGCTTGCAAGGTCGACCACATGCTCAAAGGTCCTATTGGAAAACTTACGAACTTGAAAGTAGTATTTCTTAGGTGCTAGGCAGGCTACTTAACTGAAACAATTGAAGGAACTTAAAAGTAATTTTTCTTAGTAAACAATGGAATGCTTGTGTGAGCGCAGTAATCCCCTAGAAATATGCTAGGAATTCGCGGGGTACTATGAGGGGAGTAATCCCTTAGACCTGGGGTGGGCCGAACGAATTGGCCCAGGACGCTTGGGTAGCATGGGCTAGGCTGACCTAGAAGGCCCATAGTGGGAAGGGGTAGAAGATGTGTCATGTGTGGGGACCGGTCAGAGGTATGGATCGCCCCTGATCACCCACGATCAAGGCATAAGGGTCAAATCAAGGTGTCATAAAGACACTGACACCCAGGTGCTGAAAGAAGCACAGATAGAAGCGCCGACAACTCAGGAGCAGGGTGTCAGGGACCACCCCTTGTGCTCGGGTATTGACAGGCATGGGGTCCTACCATCTGACGAAAGGCTGACATGGAACGCGGTAGGAAGGGATGCAGGCGACACCCCCACGACCCTACTGACAGGTATGGAAGACACCTCCTTGAATCCCACTTGCCAGAAGATCACATTGGCCAGGTATATAAATACCCCCTCACACCCTCAGGGGGCTCTCTCTCTCTCTCTCTCTCTCTCTGATTTTGAATACTTTTCTCTTTCATTTGCTTGGTCACCCTATACGAACAAGTGACTTAGGCATTAGGAGTACCAAGGTGCCCCGAGCCCCCCGTTGTCTATCTTAATAGGATCCAGACCAAGCTTAGAGGTGTGGAGTTTCCCAAGTTGTGAAACACGACTTCAACAGTAGCACCGTCTGTGGGATCTTTTTCTTTCCTATAATAGCGTGTCCTTCGCATGCCAGCAACGACGTGCTTTCAAGCCTCACACTGTGAAGAAGAACAACCTAAAACAATGGAAGCAAGAGTCAACGAACATTGTGAAATGATATGGAAGCTGATGGAGGAGGTGACGGCTTTCCGCCAGGAGAATGCCTCCTTGTGGAGAACCAACAGGGAATTGGAGAGAGGCGAGCATAGCCATCACTCCGTGTCCCATTGAGTCCCTGAAGTAGGGGTAGCTGAAGAAGAGTGGCGCAGAATGCACCTCGAGCTCCGTGAACTCTGGGACAAATAAGCTGAGATGGCCAAACGGATGGGTACGATGACCACGGTGGACCAACTGCTCACCAGCACGAACCTGTCATATAGCGCTGAGGTTAAGGCAGTTCCCCTTCCCCCAATATTCAAAGTTCTACATATAGATGCATACGATGGGTCCAAGGACCACTTGGAACATCTGGAAACATTCAAAGCCCGCATGGCCCTTCACGGATTCCCGGGAGAAGTCGCGTGCAGGGCGTTTCCTCTCACTTTGAAGGGGACGACAAGAACATGGTTCGGGTCACTACAGCCAGATACCATTGACAGCTTCACTGAGCTGGCCTGTCTCTTCCTGATGCAGTTCATGGCAAACAAGAAATTGAGGTGTCCCATAACCTATCTCTTGGTGGTGAAGTAGTGAGATGATGAAAGTCTGAAGTCATACCTCTCTCGGTTCAATAGGGAGCACATGACAACAGACGACTAGGATGAAAAGATCACCATGGAGGCTCTGGCCCCGTATCCCCTTTATGACCAAAATCGCGCGAAAAAACCGTTAAAGGAGTTCATGGACCGAGCCGACAGTTTCATCAATGCTGAAGACATGCTCTGAGTGCTGACGGCCCCTTGGAAGACCGAGTTTGATCAGGCAAACAAAAGAGCCATCGAGCATAGCATCAGTGTGGGCCGGGAAGGTAACAAGAAGAAGGCATATAAGAAGCGCAAGGAAGAGCAGCCTGCTTGCGGACGGGTCGGACCACGCACACACTCTAGTATGGCCATGGAGGCTGAAAGAAACCCAAGCCCACAGAGAGAACAGCAACAAGGTCTGGCCCACCCTGAATACTGCACCTACCATCGCACTGACAAAGATCGAATAGAAGACTACTTTACCAGAAAGTAGAAGATGGAGGAATTAGAAGCACTGCTAGACCAACAGGGTGACAAGTAGGACGCCTGACAACCCTATGGTCGCACGCGGCAATGGAGAAGTGAAAGTCCAGCAAGGCAAAGGGTGGGAGGATGCCCTAGAGTAAGTCCACACCGAAGAGGCTCGGCCAGAGGGATGATCCTGTGGGTGAAATCTGAACGATCGCAAGAGGATACGCTAGGAGAAGGACCACCTTCTCGGCGTGGAGGCCCCACGCTAAAAGGGCCTGGTATGAAGAAGTGTTCACTGCCAACAAGGCGATGTCGAGCTCCAAGAGCCACTGGAGGGGACGATCATAACCTTCATTGAGAAGGATGAGGAGGGCATCCTCCACCCTCATGACGACGCCTTGGTAGTGACCTTGCAGATTGCCAACTACGCAATGAGAAGGGTTCTGATCAATGATATTCTATTATGGGAAACCTTCGTCTGAATGGGCATCACCTCCAAACTTTCCCATGTTCACGCAGCCATAACACTGAGTAATGCCTCCCACACTAATTTCCATCCCAAATCTCAACTCCCTCTCTTCTGTTTTCTTCTTCTTGGTCTCTCTTTCTCAATTTTTATTTTCAAGTCCCCTTCTACTCTCCTCAAACCGCCATCCTCCATCTAACACAACCACCCCCACCGCATGCTCCTCTGCCAACAACCTGATCTTCTCCGCCGTTAAACACCATGGAAATAGTCCAGGCGCACAGCCAACTCAAGCACAAATCTCTATTTTAGACAACTCAAAACAGAGCAACAAACCTCCAATTTCAGACAACCACCCTCATCCACACTGGAAGTTAAACCACCCTTGACAGATCCTCAAGCCACTGCACCAACATGGCGCTGGTTGCACCACCACGGAGACAGCCGTAAGTCTTGGTTGTCCCTTACAGCAAGCCAAGTTACCCCACACCAATATCAAACTTAGCTGATCATGTATGCATGACCCTTTTAAGTTCCTCGTGAGGCAGCCCATCGAACGTCACCACCCAACCATTGTCAACCCACACACGAACACTATTTCCTAGCCACCCTGCCCAACCACCTTCACCCAATGCAACCTCTGTTCTTGCCCCACACGAAACTGAGAATCACCGTGTAAAATCAACACAACCCATGCGAAGGCCCTTTGTGTTTATAAAACAAAAACAGAGCAAGTTTTCTTACTCAACCCCCCATCGTGCACTGTTGCGACACCACCATTGGAAGGTTCCCACGTTGCTAAGTGTTTCAAGGATACACACCGACGAATCACCGTAGCCCTTCACCTTCACGCTTCACACTCGATAGCCACATGGACGTGCCGACGTCAAGCTTCCTCTCTCACGTTATTTCTCTCTCCGTCTCTGTGCTCTCCCTATCTATCTCATCAATTGTTCTCCCCCTACCACGGTGCCCTGCAGCTGCTCCCAGCCACCGTGTTGTCGTTGCGTTGCTGCCTCTCGCTCTCTCTCGGTAAAAATATTTTTCCCCCAACATCTAGCTCTTCTCTAGTTTTCTTCTTTCTCAATAAACGTATATTGCTTTGTAAAAATTATTTGGGCTGAATTTATCTTAGATAATGGGCTGTTTACGTACTGGTTTCTATTTTTTGGAGTGGGTTATGTTATATTATTACGAAGTTAAACCTGTATGTTATTGGGTTGGACTTGGGATCTAAATTATTTTGGGTTGGGTAATATTTTTATTGCGGCGACTCTTTCATTATTTTGATTGGGTTGGGTTTTATTTTCTTAAATAGATTGGTGATTGAGTTGAAATTAGGTTAAGTAAATTAAGTGGATATTGATGGTATTTTAGGGTTATGAGAATTTTAGGTATTGAGGAATTAAACAAGTTAATTTTTAGCACTTCAGGTTTAAATATCGAGATATGTGTTTGACCGAAAATTTACAGAAATTACGTGATTATTTTATAGGTGACGATTTATATTTGTATGGCATTGTTGAAGAGAATTTCTGAAAAATTAAGAAGTCCAGGTAAGCGGGGTTCCTATGCTAGATTTACATAAAAAGAAAATAAATTGAGGTTGGTTTATAAAAATGTGCATGTTGTTCTTAAAAAGAAAAGGTGAAAAACAACCTTAGTATATGTTTTGCATTCACTCATGAGATATGTAAGAAAGAGAAAGAAATATTTTTGACATGAATAGTGTAGACATGAGCAATATTTGACATATTTCTGAAATGTGCAAAAGAGCGAATATGAAAATTGAGATTTCTGTACATATGATATGAAAATGATTTGGATCTATTTTTTTGATCAAATGGAAATTATATGAATATATTCAGCACGTGGTTTGATATGATATGGATATGAAAAGCCTTTGGTATATTTATCTGTTTTGATTCTGATTCTAAATATGGTTCTAATATGATGATACTGGTTCACGTGATATGATTGGTACTAACATGATATAATATGATATGATATGAGTGCACCCACTTTGGAAACAAAGTGGTTTTTTATGTGTTCTTTCCTGTGTGCCCACTCGGGGCTTCGAGATTGAAAAATGGAAAGTTTCACAATATGATACTGCCTGATTAGGCCACAGGGGATAGCACAACCCTACCACGGGGGTTAAACATGGTATATGATATGATATGATACGATTTGATATGATATGATAAGATGAAGATGTTCAGTTATGTTATCCCAAAGCGTTTTTTTAATATGAAATAGATCTTTGGATACAAACAATTGTTTTTTTTTTGAATATGAAAAGGGTCTTTGAATATGAAACAGATCTTTGAATATGGACAGTTGGTTTTTGAATATGAAAATGGTTTTTTTTTTCAAGAGCGAGCAATCACCTGTTCAATAGTGACGTCCTCCCGAATTTATTAATGAAACCCTCACTTATGGCAGAGGAAAACCGTGGTAACAAAACAAACCCTTAACAAAACAACTTCACAAAAACCAAGCCCGAACAATTCCCTAGACAAGCCTATGCAAAAATGAAAAGAAAAAAAAAACATGAAAATATCAAAAACAAGAAACTTAACAACTTCTCAAGGAAGGGAGCCCAGATGAATCCAACCTGAGCAAACCACGCAAGACTGGAGGTAAAATAGAATTATTATTGTAGACCAAAGTAGCACCATTGGCACCCTCCTTAGCTAACCAATCCGCCACCTTGTTCCCTTCACGAAAGACATGCTGAAAATGACAATTAATAGATTGGACCAAATCAACAAATTCGTCCCAATAATCCTCTAGATACCAAACCCCGCACCTCCCTCTATGCCACCAAGACATAACCACCATCGAATTTATCTCAACAATCACATTAAAAAGGTTAAGTGTCTTACACAAACCATGCCATATAGAAGTGCGAGAAGTTTGGCTTTATTATTAGAACCAACACCAATGGGAGAAGCGAAAGCTTGCACAAGCCGTTCTACATCATTTCGAATGACCCCACCAATATCACTAGAACCCGGGTTGCCAAGGTTACTACCATCTGTATTCAATTTAAACCATTCCAAAGGTGGTTTATTCCGTTTGACAATAGTGCACGGCCTATTTTTTAAAGGGATGGTTTTTATCCGTAAAGTCTCAAGAATCATGCCATCAAAACGAGACAAACTGTAAGAATTATCAGCCACCTGACCAATAGAACCAATCCATACACAAATAGATTTGACAACAGCTTCATGTGACTCCAAAATACCCTCCATACGAGCAAGGCATCTCCTTCTCCAAAGTCTCCAAGTAACTATGACAGGCAAAAGGCCAACCAAAACACCCACTTGTGAATTGGTCTTAGCACACCGGAACCAGGAAGAAACATGGTGGTTCCAATTCCTACCAAGAGGAATTCCAAAAAGATTACCGAAATAAGTCCAGATTTTTTTTGGAAAATCTCCCTGAAAAAGAACATGATTAATGTCTTCATATTGACTGCAAAACAACACTCATATTTGGAAACAATAGGAATGCCAATACGGTGCAATCGATCATCCACACTCAACGCCCTATGCCAGGCCTTCCAAAAATGGATAGACATTTTTAAGGGAAGACTCTTATGCCAAATCCAAGAATGCTAGTCAAGAGAAGAACCTCGGACTCTAATACACTGCCAAGTAGATTTAGTGGAAAACATGCCTGTATCGGTTTGGGTCCAGACAAGAACATCCTTTCCAGAATTATGCCCAGATAAAGAAACTAGAATATCATCAACATTTTCCAAACCCACCAGGTTCTCTAGCAAGTTCATGTCCCAACTGTCAGATAACCAACAATCTTTAATTCTTAACAAAGGCTGACCACAATAGGCAAGTCATTAACCAAGGGGCCATTCTCCCTCCATTTATCATACCAGAAAAAATTATCACCTTCTCTAAGACGCCATTTGGAATTATTCAACATCAAAGGAATACAGTGAGCAGCCATTTTTCAAAATCTCGTGCCTTTATCAACATCAATAAGAAACCAAGGTTTCGATCCCACATATTTTGCCTTAAAAAAAGTTGCCCAGAGAGAGTTACCTTGAAGAAGGTTCCAAGCAAACCTCATATGCAAGGCTGTCTGAGTGTCCTGGAAATGCCTCAAACCGAGACCTCCTTCTGCCACAGGCTTACAAATATGTTTCCAAGCCACCCATTTCTTTTTATCTCTTCCATTAGACTCCCCCCAAAAGAAGGAACTCATAAGCCGGTGAAGCTTATTGATTACTGATTGAGGGACCTGTAAAACATCAAAAAGGTGAAGGGCTATACTAGAAATAACATGACGTAACACAACCAGTTTCCCTCCTGCAGACAAAAGGTGCATTTTCTAGCCACAAATTTTTTGCCTCACTTTATTCACCATGACTTCAAGATGTATTTGCTTAAGACGACCGAGGATAATGGGCACTCCAAGATATTGGAATGGAAACTGCCCCTCCATGAAACCAGTACTATGGAGAAGACGCCGCTTACGAGTAGAGGAGATTCTATTCGAACAATACAAGGCAGACTTTTGTTTATTAATAACCTGTCCCAACCATCTTTCATATTGACCCAAGATACTTAGAAGCACCCGGACCGACCTTTGGCCCCCATTAGAAAAAATAACCACATCATCAGCATACATAAGATGAGAAATAATAGGCGTACCTTTGGCTTGATGGAAATGACCAAAGTATCCGCCCTCACACTCTGATGAATCAGGCGGGAAAGTATCTCCTGCTGGATAATAAACAAATAGGGGGATAGAGGATCACCTTGTCGAAGACCACGACCACCCAGGAAAAAACCTTTTATTGTCCCATTCATCATAACAGAGTACCAGGCACTAGAAATGCAAAAGAAGATCAATTCACAAAATTGAGGTGAGAAACCAAACCTCAACATGACCTTAATCAGAAAATTCCAATCCACCCGATCATAAGCTTTTGCCATATCTACTTTTAGCATAATGTTACCCCCATGCTTCCTTTTATTAAGAGAATGAACCATTTCCTGAGTAAGGCTTATATTCTCAAAAATACTTCTACCTGGAATAAAGGCGCCTTGCTCTAGAGAAACCAGACGAGGCAAGAGACTAGATAAACACTTCACAATTATCTTAGAACAAAGTTTATAAAAAATTGAACAAAGGCTGATAGGATGAAACTTGTCAAAACCTGTTGGAGCATCCACCTTTGGAATTAAAACCAAGTAAGAGGCTGTAAGGAACTTGGGAAGACACTTAGAAGCAAAGAATTCTAGCACTGCATTCCACAAATCCTGTTTGACCACCTCCCAGCAACTCTTATAAAAACTCGAGCCAAAACCATTAGGACCAGGAGTACTATTAACCGGAATAGAAGACAAAGCATCAAATACTTCCTTTAAAGAGGGCGCACAAAAGCAAAGAGGCATTCTCCTCCATAGAAATAACCGGATCTATAAGACCCTCAAAAATAGGTTGCTCAGCTGGTGGTTCACCCTGAAGAAAAGCTGAAAAATAATCAACTGCACCTTGGTGAATGCTCTCCGGAGACTCAAACACCAAATCCTTCGACCTCATATCAAGAACCCGCTTACGCCTTTTATTGGCTAAACAAGCATGAAAAAATTTGGAATTCCGGTCACCATCCATTCCCCATTTAAGCTTTGCCATTTGATTCAAATGAATTTCTTCCCGACGCCTCCAAGTTGCCAATTTCGCATTAGCCACCTGTAACTCTCTATCAAGATTATCATCCCAATTTGTTTGAAGTTGTGACTCAAGCTCCGCAACCTGAGTTTCAAGAGCAGCAATCCGACCCAAAGTATGACTAAAGACCCTTTTATTCCATTCCCACAAGGCAATCTTAGTCTATTTTAGCTTCATAACCAGAGTCTGAATGGCTGAACCACCTGCACAAGAAGACCAAGCCTGCCGAACACAATCAAGAAAGTTATGATGTTCCACCCACATCTGTTGAAAATGAAATGGGGTTGGACCATAAGAGAAAGGGTCTTGCTTAAACTCTATAAACATAGGAGCATGATCCGACATGGAGTGAGACAAATAAGAGCAAATAGCATTAGGGAACAATGAAAGAAAAGAGGCATCCACCAGAGCACGGTCCAACCGTTCCCAAGAACGAGCAAGCCATATTGCCCATTGCACCAAGAAAAGGTACTCCCCTTCAATGCCATATCAAGCAAAGCCCCCTGGTGAATCTAGTTATTAAAATCCTCCATAGTTGTAAGGGGATGAGGCCTACCTCTTCGTCTCTTTGAAACATTCTGGATAATATTAAAATCACCAACAAACATACACGGGTTAGAACCCATATTCTGAATACTCAAAGAGTCCCACAAAAAACGCCATTCGGCCATGGTACATTTTGCATAAATAACAGTAAGCAAAAACATTTCAGCCCCTTCACCTACTTGGAGAGAGATATATTGCCCTCCCATTCGAACCAAACTCACTTCCAGGGTACTATCCCAAAAAATCCAAATTTTCCTCCCCTTAACCTCATTAGAAAGGAAATTGTTAAATTTCAAAACACGTCCCAATCTTCTAGCAACATCAAGGTTTTGAAAAGGCTCCAAAGAGCAACAAATTTTGGTCTCAACCGACCAAGCAACTTTTTTAATCTACCTTTGGAGGTCCCAATACCCCTAATGTTCCAAACTAAAATAGGATCAATCATTAACCAAGAAATTTAGCAAGAACCCAAGAAGAGCTTCTCATTTTAACAAACTTCTTTTTCTTATATTTTCTTTTACCTTCATTGGCCTCAGATTCAGTCAAGTACTCCTTATCTTGTGGAAAAACTTCTGGGCATAATTTTGGCTTTGGTTCAGAAATACAATCTTCCACAATCGGGTGTGCCTCATCTAGTTCCTCTTCTGGTTCATCTGCTTCTTCATCCACAGCCAACTCAATTTCCTGAGTACCAACAGGCGTAGACTCCCTTTCAAAAGCCACCTGGACTGGTTCGGAACCAACCACAGATTGAAAACCCACCATAGAAATGTCATTAACGACCAAAACCATAGCAGTACCTTCAACATTACTCACCGTGGCATCCTCTGTTTCCGGAAACTCTGTTTCATCTTCTGTGGCCGACATCACACGTGGTTCAACAACGCACGCTGTATCAACCTCTGTTTCAGGAACTGGTATCTCCTTTTCAATATCATTCACCTGCAACATAGGTGCCGAAGCCACAACATTCTGTGAATTACCCCCAGTAGTGTTCGTCAAAACATTTTCCAGAATTACATTCGGAACCACAACTGCACTCGATACCCCACCTGCATTCGGAATCACCACACCACTCGACACCACAACTGGCTCCCCATTCACAGCCATCTCTCCCTGCCTTTTCTTCCCTACTCGATCATTCCCCAACTTCTCCTTTTTATCAGCTCGACACGTTTGTGAGTTGTGTCCTTGCATTTGGCATTTGCAGCAGTACGCAGGAAGTGTATCATAAACCACCTATTGTTTTCTACTTGATGGCAAACCCGGTGCTCCAATCCAGAAATGGGATAAAGGGTCTTTGGTAGCATCCACCTCAACACACAACCTCGCCCCATCTGTTCTCGTGGCACACCCCGACGAATTATCTCGAATAATAAATGTGCCGATAGGGGCCATGAGAATCTTCAAAAAAGCTTCACTGTAAAAGTTTGGAGGGAGTCTCGAGAGTGATATCCAAACCGGTACCCTAGATGGTTCATCATCCTCTGTGAAATCTGGAGTCCAATGAAAAGCCCGATAGAAACTACCATTTATCTCACACACATCTCTCGATAGAGCCTTCGTGAAATCGGCCTCAATAGTCATATGAACAAAAACATGCCTCTGCCTACGCATAGAAGAAAAAACCGGAGAAGCTGAGAGGCCCCAACGATTATGTATGAAAGCACGGATTGCATCCAAAGCTAGACGCTGCTTCAAAAACTTGAGAATCACAGAAAAACGGAACGGTTCTGTAGACATGGAAATCTCCTCACGTGAAAACTAAAAGTAGACTTCTCTATCTAGCACTTTCGGGGCTCTAGGCGGCAGTAACAACTTAGGGATGGGCTGTGGGATAGCAGCCACCAGGTCGGCAAAAGAAGGCCGCCCGGCGCCACCATTTGTGGTTGCCAAGCAGCCAGCCGTAGATGATCACGCAAACAACAAAGCGGCAACCCTAATTCTCACATATGAAAATGGTCTTTGAATATGAAAAATGTCTTTAAATATGAACAATTGGATTTTGAGTATGAAAAGATTGAAATGCCGCTCTAATTTTTTGATAACACGTTTATGAGATCTGCATATGAAAATAAAATGTTTTGTTTCTACATACTGAACTTTCTAAAAAGGCTCATGTTTACATACTAGTATATGTTCTTTGCTTACTGACTTGTTGATAACTCACCCCTTATCTCCATAATATTTTTCAAATAATTCTTGGTGGTACAGTTGGGGATCAAGACTAGAAATCATGTATAAGGCTACGTGAGCATAGTGGAATAAGTACAAAGAGGGTACTTTGGTTATCTGAGCATTTTATCTATGGTTCTGTTTTGCTTTGTCAATTGGGCATTTTGGAAGGTTGAGGTTTATTTTGAGATTTTGTGGTGTTTTTGATTATTCATTTTGGAGTAGTTGATTTGAAACAGCGAGTTGTAGTTATTGATAGCTTAAGAGTCTATGACTATATGATTGAGACATGATTTTGAGCGACGAGGAGTAACTCTCCGACCCCTCTGGGACCGGGGCGTTACAAGTTTGAAGCACCAACTCGGCAAAGGTTCTTGGCTTGGCATGCGACGTAGGGGGGTTGGCTGTCCCGTGCAGCAGCCATGCACGTAGAAAAAATCAAGCCCTTGGCTCGAACCCTTACAAGATCCAAGACCCTATCTTGGAGAAAACTAAGACGCTAGTTGCTGGTATAATGTCAAGTGAGTAGCCAAAACTTTTGGTGCCCCTTCACAGTCTCTTTATCACATTTCAAAGACTCTTCTTCATTTTGCCACATGTATAATAATCTAATAACATAAAATTAATATAACATTTGATATAACATGAAATAAATATTAATCTTATAAATCTTATTATAACATTTGATATAATATATAACATAAAATTAATATAACATAAAATCTTAATCTTAATCTTAAACATGAACATTAATATTAAGTTATTAATATAAACCTACTTTTGATATATATATATTATTAAGGATAAATACATTTTATGGCATAATAAATTATAATATATATTCTTTTGATAAATGCATTTCTACATTTTTTATCATATACACTAATATAAAAGTTGTATAGTGTAACTTATGTAGACTACAGTAGTATAGTTAAATTTAATACTATACTAGTATGTGTTAATTAATATAATTATTATAAAATAATGTACGTATACTACAATATAAATAGACTAATAGTTTTATTATATGTAACCATCATATTATCACTAACATATATAATCAAATATATAAATATGTTAGACACTAACCTATAGTATTTGCTAAGCATAATAAGTTTATCTCACTAATTAGTAATTATACTATATTATTACTAGCATATAGTATTAGTAGATAACTATATACATAGTTTTTATATCAAAATATCACTATATATATAGTATTAGTCTGTGCAACCTGATTTGAATGGTCTTTTATCGTTGGTGGTGAATGAGGAAGAAAATCTTGCTCTTTCTCAAGATCCAACGAAAGAGGAGGTTTGGAAGGCAATTTCGTCTATTCCTAAGTATAGTAGTCCAAGGCCAGATGGTTTTGGTTCTGGTTTCTACCTTGCATGTTGGGAGATCATTAAGACGAACGTGATTGAAGCTGTTCGCGATTTTTTTAACGGTAACCCCTTACCAAGATTTTATGCAGCTTCTTACATTGTTCTCATTCCTAAAGTGTAGGATCCTCAGAGCTTTGACAAGTTCAGGCTGATTAGCCTGTGTTCTGTGGCCTATAAAAATTTTTCTAAGATCCTTGTAAACCGGTTGGCTAGTTTTCTTCCTCACATGATTTCTTGGGAGCAAGGTGCTTTTGTTCCGGGGCGTAGTATTTTTGAGAATATTACCTTAGCACAGGAAATGGTAAATTCTCTTCATCAAAATAGCAATGGTGAAAATGTAATGCTAAAGATTGATATGGCTAAGGCCTATGATAGAGTTGATTGGTCTTTTTTATGTGCTGTCTTAAAGGGGTTTGGTTTCTCGGATCGATTTTGTGGATTGGTGGAGGCTTGTGTTGGGTCACCCTAGTTTTCGATCATGATGAATGGAACATATAAAGGTTTTTTTAAACCTTCTCGTGGTTTACGTCAAGGGGATCCACTTTCTCCTTATTTGTTTATTATTATGGTAGAATTGGCTCTTTTTCTCATCCTAGAGGGGCCCCTTTGATCTCCCATCTCCTTTATGCTGATGATCTCCTTATTTTTGCAAATGGAAAGAAGGGATCCATTCAAATGCTCTTATGGTCTTTGGATACTTATGCGAGCTGGTCGGGACAAGCTATCAATAAGGATAAGTCGGCTCTATTTTTGTCCAAGAGGATCAATTTGTCAAGGAAACGTAGCCTCCTGAGAATGATTGGATTTCTGGAGGGAGTTTTTCCAACTACTTATTTGGGGGTGCCATTGGTGACAGGGCGTCTTACGGCAAGAGCTTTGGAGCCTTTGGTGACCAAAATTCAAAACAAGGTTGCGGGGTGGAAGTTTAAGATTTTGTCACAAGGTGGACGTCTTACTTTACTTAGACATGTTTTGTCTTGCATGGCAACCCATCTTTTGGCATTTTAGAATGTTCCCAAAGTTATTCTTCTCAAGATTAATTCCATTCTCTCAACTTTCTTTCGGGGTGAGTACAATGGCAAATCGAAGAAAAAGTGGAGGTCTTGGTCTGCGATGTGTAAGCCCATTCGGGAAGGAGGTCTTGGTCTTTGAGATTTTATGGAAGTGTAGCGCTCGTTGCATATGAAATTTGCATGGCGTTATCCTTAGATAATCTTTGGACTAGGTTTTTTTGAGCTAAGTACGTAAAAGAGGGGCATCTTGGTACGGTGGCTTCAAATGCAAATGGTTCGCGCTTTTGGAAATCAATTATGCAGGTGTTTCCAGAGACTTATGAGCATTCGAAGTTGAGGGTCAAGGAAGGTAAAATATCCTTTTGGCATGAACGTTGGCTATTGAGTGGGCCATTTAGTGTCTCTGTTCAGAATATTGTTAATCCGAGTCTTTAGGTCAGGGATGTCTGGGTTGGCAATAATTGGGATGAGCATGCTCTAGTGGATTTGCTTGGGGAACCTAGAGCCTGGGAGGTGTTTCGGTCTATTGTGGCGGGGAAGGAGGGGCCTGATGTTTATATTTGGGAACCAAGTCGGGATGGCAATTTCTCTACGTCTTCTACGTGGGATATCATTCGGGTTTGTGGTGTGGAACTTCCCTGGGGAGATTGGCTCTGGCATAAACTTCTTCCAAGGAGAGTATTGGTTTGTGTTTGGAAGGCATGGTTCCAGTGCCTCCCAGTGGATGCTTGCATTATGTCAATGGGTATCCCCATTGTATCCCGGTGTGATTGTTGCTTGTCAGGGTGCTTTGAGTCTTTGGATCATGTTCTAAGTGCTGGCGATATTGCTAAGGCTATTTGGCATAGGGCATCGGTGGCCTTAAGAGTTCAGTGTATGGACTCTTCTTCATGGCGCTCACGCGTATGTTCGTGGTTCAAATGTGCTAGCCGCTCTTCACAGTGTGGTGTTTTGGTTGGTCTACTTCCGTGCTTGATAACTTGGAGGCTTTGGGTCCATAGGTGTAAGGCTAGAATGGAATCGATTTTTGAACCGGCTGAGTCTGTTTGGCTTGCAGTGAAGTCTTGGCTAAGTAGTATTTCAGAGAATGTTTCTAAGCACAGGAGTCTTTCTCCGAGTGATTGTGATATCCTTCGAGCTATTAACGTGCCAATCAAACAGGTTATCGTTCGGTGCCCTCGTGCAGTGGTGTGGTGGAAACCAGTGGCAAGTTGGGTGAAATTGAATGTTGATGGGAGTTGTAGGGGAAACCCGGGTTCTTGTGGAGCAGGTGGGGTGATTAGGGATCATTTTGGTAATGTTAAGGCTGCTTTTTCGGAACATCTGGGGTTTGGTACTAATAACGTTGATGAGCTAAGGGCCCTTACCAGAGGAGTGGCTGTTTGCAAAGAGTTTGGCTTTTATCATGTGGAAATTGAGAGTGATTCTTTCTTACTTGTGTGCTGGTTGAACTCTAAGGACTGTAATTTGTGGTATCTCTAGGACTATAGGGAGGAGCTTCTAGAGAGTCTTGAAGGCATGAGCTATTTAAGTTCTCATATCTTTCGAGAGGGAAACTGTGTTGCTGATTTCTTTGCTCGCCAAGGTGAGTTCGGAATTAATAGAACGTATGGAGGGCCTGATGTTTTGCTGCAGCATTTAAGGGGCATGGTTAGACTTGACAAGAGTGGAATGCCGTCTTTACATCCTTAATATAGTTTGTTGAGTGGTTCTCTTTTGTCTGGTTTTTGGTCATTGTTAGGACTGTTTTTGTCCGGTATTTTTTGTTTCTCTATTTTTGGATTTTTGTTTTGCTTATTTTGATTTGATATTTGGGATGGTTTTATTGAATATTGTAAATCCCAATTGGCCTGACTGTTTCTACTGTATTCCTCCGCCATAAGTGAGGACTTTTTAATAAAATTGGGGGGGATCACTCTTGGATAGGTGACCTTCATCTCTTTTTAAAAGAAAAATGGAGACCAAGTCAGGTCTGTTATCTTTGCTGCAATGGAAATTCTTTTCAATGGTTCTTCTGAGGACCTGGTTGATTTTGTACTAATGGTGTGGGCCTTTTGGTTCAGAAGGAACAGGATGGTACATCAACATATTGCTTTACTTCCTCAACAAGTTATTGGCTTTGCTATTTCGAAGAAGTTGAATAGAGCATTGGTTAGTAATCAGTCGGGGCTTACTAGGTCTAAAAATCTGTTGTACAGATGGTTGCCACCCCCTGCAGACTTTCTTAAACTTAATATTGATGGGGCTCTTTTCTTTGATTTTAACAAAGCTGGTATAGGTGTTGTTCTGAGGAATCACATAGGTGAAGTGCTAGTGGCAACTAGTAGAGTTGAAATTGTTTTTCTAGAACCAGAACAGATAGAAGCTGTGGCTTTATTAAGGGGACTTCAGTTGTGCATGAATATGGGTATCACTAAGCTAGTTATCGAAAGTGATTGTTTGTTCTTGGTTGAAGAGGTCAACAAGATATCTGAGTCTAATGCAGCTATAAGTTCTGTGGTAGCAGAAGTCAAAGTTTTGATGCAAACATTCTCACAGTGCAGTATTCAACATAGCATCAGATTTTCTAATGGGGCTGCCCATTGACTTGCAAGATATGCCTGGTCCATTGAAGATATGTTTATTTGGTGGAATAGTGTTCCTCCTATCATTGAGAATGTAATTTTCATTGATAAATACTATTGTAACCTATCTCAAGGTGTTTTGCCTTGATGAAATGAAGTAATTTCCTATATAAAAAAAAGGTATACTAATACTAATAGTGATAGTTTAGTTATATTATACTATAGTTATAATATTATAATATCATAGTATATATGATATATATGCTAATACTAATTAGTTAATCTCACTAATAAGTTAGATACTAGTATAATTAGATAATAATGAATTATTATTATATATTAATAATAAATTATAAATTCTAATAATTGAAATTTGTGTTGAAAAAATTATAAAAATCATAAATCAAAACAGAAAAAATTTGACTGAACCGGACTGGAACCGGAAGTGTCGGTTTTGGTGATGAATCGGCCTGGTATTGGTTATTCAATTCTCAAAATTCATATATACCGATTTGATTATAAAATAGATCTAAAATCGGATTGAACAAGACTAGTTGCACCCTTACTCTCTTTTGATTTCTGCAAGGCCGTAAGCTCTCTTTACAAATTTCAAAATTTCTGGTGTTTCCAGAAACACCATTGATATGAGTTCAGGCTTTTTGACTTCCAAAGAGAACCCTAACATGAGTTAGGCTTTTTTACTTCACCCCTGACATGGTCGGGGAGACATCACGTGCACCCCAAAGCTAATACACCAAGGCTGTTGCCAAGTGTTTTTCTAACATCCTATCTAAAGGTTATGTTAATTCGAGTCAGGTCTTTGTTTTTTTCTCGAAAAATCAACTTGAGTCGAGCCAGTCAAGAAAATATGTCCAAGTTTTATATGAATGTTTGCCATTCTTTCTTGCGAGGCTTTAGGCCGTGCTTCTTTCTTGCTTGCTTTAAGCCGTAGTTGTTGGGAATTGTTTCTTTCTTGTGATGGTTTAGGCCATGTTTGGGAATAAACAAACACACTGCAGATTAATTAGTTGGTTAATACTCAACTAGATCAAGCAGTTGTATGCTCCTTATGCAATTTTTCACACATAATACTACATTTTCCTCATTGGTTTGGAAGGGTTTTGTCACGTTTGGTTTACTTGATTTTGAGAAAAGAAAAATAGAGAATAATTTTGAAATTTCTTAAATATAATATTATTAAGTTTTGTGAAAGGAGAAAGAATTTTGAATAATTTCTTTTTAAATCAATTTTGTATTACACTTATCGATGGAAACTGTCAGGACCAACTCTTTGGCCCTTGCCGTTCCATACATTATTGTATTTTTTTTTTAATTTTTTTTAATTTTTTATCTTTGTGTGATAATCATATCTTGATCTTTCTGATTCCAACCCATTTTAGGGGGTTTGTGGAAAGCATTGGCCCTTGACTAAAGAGATCAATGAGCAACACATGTAGTCGCTTCATGAGTGGAAGTGGAAGTAAGTGCGTATACAACCAACAAACTGAACATCATCCAAAGCAAGTCAAAGTCTACCAACACCTTCCACGAGTGGGGTTTGGCTGCTTTATTTAAAAATCAAGACTTTCAAGTGACTACAAGAACAAATATACCACAAAATCGATTTTTTCGGTAAAAACAAAATACTTGAACAAAATACTTCAAAAATTGAACAAAATACTTGATATTGGCCCAATCAACTGTGTCCGGTGCACCGAGCCCTCTTCTCCCCCCAACTGAGTCCAGCAAAGCATACCTTATGCCCCCATCTTCGACCTCCATCCTTTCGAATGATGTTTGGTACTTCTGCGCTACATCCAAAATCATGTATGTAGAGTTCCATAGAGTCAGAACGTCCGGTTGTAACATACTAAAAAATGGGATCTTAAGTTGTTCGACTATTGCCTTAAACTGATGGAGCTGTTGGGGGGAAGCCCTCACATATCTAACAAGGTTCTAGACTTTAATAATGGAATCATCAACCTCCTTGAACCCTTCAAAAACTATGAGATTGATGATATAGGCACAACATTGAATATGGATAAACTGGTTCTCAATAATGATATCCCCCTTTACAGTCATATTTCACCTGAATCAATTAATGACAGTGTCATTCGCACTGGCATTGTCAACTGTGATAGAAAGCACTTTTCTGATCCCCCAATCCTATAAACAATCATCCATCTCCTTTTCAATAGATGACCCCTTGTGATCAACAATTTCTTTGAAGCCAATAAACAGCTTCTGCAACGTCCACTCACTATTAATAAAGTGGGCTATGATATACATGTAGCCCAAATTTTTTACGGAGGTCCATGTATTAGTTATAAATAACACTCTTTGGCCTGTGGTGACAAATATTTCCTTCATCGCTACCTTCTCCTTGTCATGCATCTTCAAACAATTGCGCATCATAGTATATCGTGAAGGCATGAAAAATCGTGACTCTAAAGTGTGACAACCCGCCCCTTTTTCTAGTAGGCCTCTTATATTTTGGAAGCCCCAAAAGTATTATAATTGTAGAAAAATCATTTTATCTAAATGATTTTATTTATTTAAGAATATTATGAGATTTAAATTATGTTAAAAACTCTCTTAAAAATATTTAACAAATTTCATCATTTTAATTAATGATGAAAGAATAGTATTTTATAATATAAAGTTGATATTAATTTATGATATTGCATTTATATTTTATCTAGATATTTTAGTTAGTTTATTTAAGTGTTTAATGTCCACCATTGGATTTAGGTTAAGAATCCTAGATGAAGGGCCTAGATTGAATACCTAAGAGGACTAGATCCCTCATTTTCCCTTTCTCCTCTCTCTCTTCCCTCTTACACTGCACGTCTTCCCCCTCCCTCACCCGATCTTTTCCACTTAGCCCAGCAGTGCTGTCGGCTGCCATTGTCGCGCCGCACCACCACCACCTCACCGGCCTCCTCCTTCTCCATTGGACCTAGCCTCCCTTACGCCTCCCTCTCTCTCCTCCTCACCGAATCAAGCCCTGAAACAACCCCCTCTCTCTCTCTCTCTCGGTTTTCTTTGTTGCCACCGCAATAGCACAGCCCACAGCAGCCCCATACCTCACCGGACCACCCCTCTCTCAGTTTTCTTTTTAACACTGGACCAGTTCATATATATAAATAAATAATTTTTAATGATGTTTTTATATTGTATATATTATATGCTTGGATTTTGGACGTACGTGATTTTGGCCTTCTCGTGATTTATGGGTTTCAAGTCAACCTCTAAAAATAATTAAGCTTGTCCCATAAAATTTTCGGCCCATTATCCATTGGATCCATTAAAAATTTTATGCTAATTATCAAGCTCAAGTAAAAATTCATATACCACCAAAATAATTTTTTGGCCCGTAGGCTACTCCAAAACAACTCATTAAATTTCAAATGAGCTTTTCAAACATATTAACCCAAAAGAAAAGTTTTATAAAACTTGAAATTAGCTTACTTTTGATGCTGGGTTTGGGTGTTACATTTTATAGTATAATAAATTATAATACCTATTCTTTTTGATAAATACATTTCTACACATTTGATCATATACACTGGTATAAAAGTTGTATAGTGTAACTTATATAGACTATAGTAGTATAGTTAAATTCAATACTGTACTAGTATGTATTAATTATTATAATTATATAAAATAATGTACACTCATATTTTTATAATGCCATGTTAGCATCAAGAAAATGGCAAATACATTATTGATATACTTTATCTTATTGGTGGAAACTGTAATTTTACTAATTTTACAAAATAATGTATAAAATAAAAAGAAATAAAAGCAATTTTACACTTTTATTGGTGGAAACTGTCAGGACCCACTCTCTGGCCCAAGCAGTTCCATAAATTATTGTATTTTATCTTTGTGTAATAATCATATCTTAGATTTTTCTGATTCTAACCCATTGGCCCTTGGCTAAAAGATCGATGAGCACCACATGTTGTCAGTCAATGCTTGACTGCTTCATTGAGTGGTAGTGGAAGAAAGTGCGTATATCAACCAACAAACACAACATCATCCAAAGCAAGTCAAAGTCTACCACCATGTTCCACGAGTGGGGTTTGGCTACTTTATTTAAAAATCAAAACTTTCTAGTGACTAGAAGAAAAAATATACCACAAAATTGATTTTTTTGGTGAAAACAAAATACTTGAACAAAATATTTTAAAAATTGGCCAAAATATTTGACATTGGCCAAATCAACTATGTTCGACACATTGAGCATCATTCTCTCACAACTGACTCCATCATCTTCCATGAGTGGGGTTTGTTTGCTATATTTAAAAATCAAAACTTTTAAGTGCTAGAAGAACAAATATACCACAAAGTTGATTTTTTTCGGTGAAAACAAGGATTTTAAGCACGTACCAATCATTTTAAACACTCTTATGGGTTGCAAAGTCAATAATGACACAAAACAAGGGGAGATGGATAGTTCTTAGGAAACTAGCCTCTTGTTTCTAAACATATGAGTAAATCTACTAATCTTGTTTTAAAAAGGATTTTTTTTTTCTTTAAGAGTACACTGTTTTGGTTCTTATTTACTTGGCAAGGATGGAAAATTCCAGCCCCACGGAACGTAACATCTCATCCAAGACGCTGGACTAAACTTGCAATTATTGCACGCTCAACGAGAGTTCCCTTTCCGTGGAAAATTTTCAGATGTGACATTCTTTGAATTTTCCTTGGTTTGATGTTTGAACGTCACACCATTGGATATGTATTTTTCTCATCTTTCTCGAGTTTTCATCTATTTATTAGCTAATTGTTGAGATCAATGTAATTCCAGAGCAAAAGCCAGAGCCAAAAGAACTTAGCCTCCTGTAATGACGAAAGAAGCTCCAATATTTATCCATTTCTCTTTCTACGTCACATTTTTCCTCTTTCTCAGCCATGCAAACTCCAAGACTCAAGAACAAGGAATCCTACTAAACCTAAAACAACTCTGGGGAAACCCAAAATCTCTCAGACATTGGATTCCAACAAACTCCTCCTCCCATTGTTCCTGGCCTGAGATCACTTGCTCCAATGACTCTATCATTGGATTATCCTTCAGAGATTACAACATCAATGGAACAGTCCCACCCTTCATTTGCAACCTCAAGAACCTCACAACATTTGATATTTATAATAACAGTTTCCACTCAACGGAGTTCCCCAGAGCTCTCTACAACTGTTCGAAGCTGGAAATTCTTGACCTCTCGCAGAACTACTTTTACGGTGCAATCCCCGATGACATTCACCGCATGTCTCAGCTTCGAGAGCTCAGCCTCGAAGGCAACAACTTTGACAGTAATATCTCAGCATCTATCGGGCAGTTGACAGAATTGAGGAAACTCATGCTTGTCCAGTGTCCGTTTACCGGTTCTTTCCCGCCAGAAATTGGAAACCTGTCCAATCTCGAGAATCTAGGATTGGCCTATAATTCTAAGATGGTGCCAACGTTGCCTTCAGAGTTCGGAAAGTTGAAGAAGCTAAAGTTTTTATGGATGGCCAGGACGAATTTGATTGGGGAAATCCCAAACACGATTGGAGAAATGCCAGCTCTTGAGCATTTGGATTTGTCACAAAATAACTTGACCGGTAAGATCCCTGATAGTTTGTTTATGCCAAAGAATCTAACGATTGTTTACCTTCACAAAAACAAATTGTCTGGAGAGATTCCTTGGGTGGTCGAGGCTTTGAACCTTGATGTCATCGATCTCTCGGAAAATAATTTGACAGGAACAATTCCTGATGATTTTGGGAAGCTCAAAAATTTGACAGGTCTGGCTTTGTTTTCCAATCAACTATCTGGAAAAATCCCAGATAGCATTGGTCATCTTCCGAGCCTGATAAATCTCAATTTATATAGCAACAATTTTTTAGGGAGTTTGCCTCCAGAACTAGGAAGTTATTCTATGTTGGAAAGGCTTTGGGTTTCAACCAACAGGCTTACAGGCCAGTTGCCAAAACACTTATGTCACAATGGGAAGTTGGTGGAAGTGGTAGCTTATGAAAACCAGCTCGTTGGAGAATTGCCGAAGTCTCTTGGAAATTGTACCAGTTTGGAATTAGTCAAGATATACAAAAATAAGTTTTTTGGGAATATCCCAAGTGGTCTTTGGACATCATCAAATTTGAAAAAGTTGATGCTAAGTGATAATTCTTTTTCAGGTGAGCTTCCTGAGAGATTGGCAAGGAATCTTTCACTATTGGAGATGAATAACAATAGGTTTTCGGGTAAAATTCCACAAGGAGTGTCTTACTGGAGGAATTTGTTGGTTCTTAAGGCTAGTAATAACCAGTTCAACGGCATGATTCCTCAAGATCTTTCTCGTTTGACAGATCTTTGGCTTGATCGAAACCGACTTTCGGGCTCCCTTCCATCAGATATTAATTCATGGAAATCCCTGAATACTCTAAACCTCAGCCGAAATGCAATCTCTGGACAAATTCCAGAGGAACTTGGTTCCTTACCAGGCCTTACTGAATTGGACTTGTCAGAAAACCAGTTGTCTGGCCTAATTCCACCAAAACTTGGCCTCCTGAAGCTCACTTCACTCAATCTGTCTTCGAATCATATGACTGGAAGCATCCCAAGTGAATTTGAGAATGATGCGTATGCCTACAGCTTCTTGAACAATCCTAGTCTTTGTGCTAATAGACCATCTCGATCCCTTAACCTTAAGAACTGCAGTTCGCGCCGCCAAAAGTCGAGCAAAACTTCTTACCAATTAATTGCTTGGATCATAGGTTTGGTGGTAGCAGTTCTTCTTGGTTTATTTATTTCATTCTTTGTGAACATAAATTACAAAAAAAGAAAGCATGGATTCCATTTGACATGGAAGCTCATCTCATTCCAAAAGTTGAATTTCACAGAATCAGACATTTTGTCAGGATTGATAGAAAATAACCTGATTGGTTCTGGTGGATCAGGTCAAGTATATCGTGTTGCTATTCATCATTCAAGTGATATTGTTGCTGTGAAGAAGATTTGGAATAACAGAAAACAAGAAGAAAAACTTGAAAAGGAATTTCTAGCAGAAGTCAAAATACTTAGTTCAATTCGACATGCCAACATAGTGAAGTTGCTTTGCTGTATCTCTAATGATAATTCAAAACTTCTTGTCTACGAGTATCTGGATAACCGTAGCCTGGATTGCTGGCTGCATAGGAAAAGTAGAGCAATAAGCTTTTCAAGTTCAGTTAGTCATGTTGTCTTGGATTGGCCTAAGAGATTGCATATAGCAGTTGGAGCTGCCCAGGGGCTCTCCTATATGCACCATGACTGCTCACTACCCATTGTTCATCGAGATGTGAAGTCAAGCAACATCCTTTTAGATCTCAATTTCAACGCACAAATAGCTGATTTTGGTCTAGCAAAGATGTTGGTCAAGGAGGGAGAACCGACTACAATGTCAGGTGTGGCTGGCTCTTTTGGCTACATAGCTCCAGGTATGTGACAATATAGATTTCCAATTTTCCTTTTATTGATTAAGTTTTCCTCTTTTTCCATCACCAGAAATTTGGCTTAGTTTGTATTATTGAATTGAAATGCAGAGTATGCTCGCACGACAAGAATTAATGAGAAGATTGATGTTTACAGCTTCGGGGTTATCCTTCTGGAACTAACAACTGGAAGGAAAGCCAATGATGGTGATGAACATACATCCCTAGCCGAGTGGGCATTGCAACACATTCAAGATGGAAAACCAATAATTGATGCCTTGGATGAGGAGGTCAAGGAACCTTGTCACTTGAATGAAATGTGTCATGTTTTCAGACTTGGACTCTATTGTACTGGCACACAACCTTCTACCAGACCATCCATGAAAAAGGTTCTCAAGGTTTTGCTCCAATGCAGCCAGCCAATCAGAAATGGAGAGATGAATGCGGCAACTTAGATGTTTTTCCCTTCCTAAGGAATTCAAAGCTAAATGAGGATGTTGAGCATTGTTCATGAGAAATAAAAGACTAGATTCTCTATGGTTTAGGGCTGAGCATCAACCAAGTTGGAGTCTATATGCCCATCCTCCACTCCGACTCCGACTCCGACTCCGACTTGTCAGAGCGGAGTCAGATTTTGGGATTTTTTTTTCTTTTTTCAACTTCATATTTGGCACACTTTTTAAAAAAGAATTTTTTGTGTTAGCTTTTAAATTTAAATTTTTTTCAAAAATTACAATTTAAAGTAAATTATTCACTTTTGCTTCAATTTTTTACTAAAATATACAAAAAATAAAAACAGGTAACATACTAACATGCTTCGAAAAATTAAAAAGGACTAATAACTACAATAAACATCCACTCTTATCATCCATCATCCACATCCAACTAATCACTACAATAAACATCCACACCCATCATCTATCAACCACATCCAAAATCATTCACAAGACCACACTCTTCATCCGCATCAATCATAATAATATTTTCTTACAATGACTACAACTGCCATTTCATAAGTTCCAATTTTGACAAAAAAAGAAATCCAGCATTTTCCAAGTACCAACAAAATTAAATGTTTCAAACAACAAATATAATTTCCCAACAAGGCAACAAAGGAACCAAAATACTTTAAATGTTCCAAGTGCCACACTTCCATTCCAACTTCCAAGTTGTGTCTGAAAAAAAAAATATGAAAAGATTTTATTTAGAAAAATATTTTTAGACCTTCATAATATATCAATATAGGAAAATCATAAGCTGATGTATACTAGCTGGCTGGAAGCTTCTTGCAATTTTCTTTTTCAAAAAATTAAACCTATCTAACTCGTTTGAGGTATCATGTGTCCTTTGGACCTTTAGCCCTTTGGTCTAAAGCCAATAATAATAATGCTACACAGCTAGCAACAACATATCCAACATGAGCAATATATAACAAAATAACAGGTTTGGAACATCACTACCTCAATCATAGTGCTATTGCCAAGTAAGTAACTCAAACCTCAATCATCTTCACGAAGTAAGCTTGCCATAGTGGTTAATTCTATAGTAAGATGTTAAAGTATAAGATGTTAGTATCACAAAATGTCAAAATCAACATATATAACAACTAAAATAATCTCTAAATACATTACCTGAGTCTAACTTATAGCTCTCCGCATCATCAATGGTATCCGAATAATTTTGACTCAAGCATATTGGAGTGGACTTCAACCAGTTTTGCATGCACACAAGAGCCTCTACAGTTCTAGGAGCCAAAGAACTCCTAAATGGATCCAGAACACGGTCTCTTGTGCTAAACAGAATGGCAATGATATCTCTCGCCATTAGAGCAAGAACCAGATATTTGGTGGAGTTGACCTTCCACTAAATTAAAATATCAAAACTCTCCGTAGGAACCTCAACAAATACCGTTCTATCTCTGACTTACAATCCCTTGAGGATGCTAATTTATGCTCTTTATGGAAGTTTTTCAAAAAGGCCAATGGATCAATTGTACAGGCATTACTACTCCCCATTGATGCACTACCTTTACTATGAGGAGTTGACTTAGACCCAGTTACGCACCCACCACCAAATGTAACATATTGTTCATACAAATATTTTATATCCCTCTTGAAGAGTGCAACAAATTCCTCATTCCTCTCATCACCCAATGTTTGGTTGAACCAATAGTTTTTTAAGGGCTCACCTATATGCACTATGACAGATCACTACCCATTGTTCATCGAGATGTGAAGTCAAGCGACAACCTTCTAGATCTCAATTTCAATGCACAAATAGCTAATTTCGATCTGGCAAAGATGTTGATCAAGGAGGGAGAACTGGCTACAATGTCAGCCGTGGCTGGCTCTTTTGGCTACAAGGCTTCACATATGTGACAATATGTATTTCCAAGTTTCCTTTTATTGATGATGTTTCCTTGTTCTCCATCACCAAAATTTTAGCTTAGCTTGTGTTGTTTAATTGAAATGTAGAGTATGCTCGCACGACAAGAATTAATACAAAGATCGTTGTTTACAACTTTGGGGTTATCCTTCTGGAACTTACAACTAAAAGGAAAGCCAATGATGGTGATGAACACACATCCCTAGCTAAATGGGCATTGTGACACATTCAAGATGGAAAACCTATAGGTGATGCGTTGGATGGGGATGTCAAGGCCCTGTCACTTGAATTAAATGTGTCATGTTTTCAAACTTGGACTCCATTGTACTGGCACACTGCCTTCTACCATGCCATCCAAGAAAGAGGTTCTGAAGGTTTTGCTCTAGTGCAACTAGTTAGTCAAAAATGGAGAGAAGAATGAGGAAATTGAGATATTTTTCCCTTCCTATGGAATTCAAAGCCCAATGAGGATGCTCAGCATTGTTCAAGAGATGTGAAGTTGGATCTGTCCATGGGCTTTCCTATATGTACCATGATTGCTCACTACCCATTGTTAATTGAGATGTGAAGTCAAGCAACATCCTTTTAGATGTCAATTTCAACGCACGAATAGCTGATTTTGGTCTAGCAAAGATGTTGATCAAGGAGGGAGAACTGGCTATAATGTTAGCAGTGGCTGGCTCTTTTGGCTACATAGCCACAGGTGTGTAACTATATAAATTTTCAAGTTTCCTTTTATTGATGATGTTTTTCTCTTTTTCTACCAGCAGAAGTTTGGCTTAGCTTTGTGTTGTTGAATTGAAATGCAAAGTATGCTCGGACAACCAAAAATAATGAGAATTTCAATGTTTGCAATTTGGGATTATCCTTTTGGTACTGACAACTAGGAGGAAAGTCAATGATGGTGATGAATACATCCCTAGAAAAATGCGCATTGCTACACATTCAAGATGGAAAACCTATAGGTGATGCCTTGGATGAAAAGGGTCAAGGGTGGATATTATGAATTTAATATGTATAGTTTGGTATCAAGATCACGTGTTTGCAAGATAATATTCTAAGATCAATTTATGAGTAATATGATCTTAGGATTTAATCGTGTAATTGTTTGGAGAAAATTATGTGAAAATCAAAGTATTTGGAGGAAATGGTATTTCAGTGTTTGAGGATTTTAGATGTTAAAGGAAAATAGATTCTTTCATTCTCTGGCTTAAATTATGAAATATATGTACAATTGGAAATTCACACAAGTTATGTGACCATCTTATAGGTAACGAGTGATATTCATTTAGCAAAGTTGTGAGAAAATTCAGCAAAGTTAAAAAGTCTAGGTAAGCGGGGTTCTTATGCTAGACTTTGCATTAAAAAAATGAACTGATGTTTATTTTATGAAAAATGTACACGATATGTTTTGAAAAGAAATGTGAAAATAACTCCAATTATGTGTTTTGCATTACTCATGAAGTCTGTATAAAAGAGAGTGTTTTCTGACATGATTGGTATAGACATGAGAAATATTTTGACATGCTGTTTTTGAAATGTGCAAAAGAGTGAATATGAAATTTGTGAATTTCGTACATCTTATATGAAGATGCACTAAATCCGTTTCGTTTATGTGAAAATAATAAGAAAATGTTCAGTTTTCAATTTGATATGATATGACATTTGAAAAACCTTTAGCATGACTTTCTGATTTTGTTATGATCCTATTTCTGGTTATGATAAGATGGCTCTAACTCTATTATATGGTTGTTACCAACATCTCTGATATGAGTGCACCCACTTTGGAAACAAAGTAGTTTTCCGGCGTGCTCTTTTATGTGTGCATACTCGGGGCTTTGAGAATGAATAAGGGAAATATTCACATTCTGATACTACCTGGTTTGGCCACCGGGGATAAGACAGCCCTACCACTGTAATACCCTGCTCCTTCCTTCCTTCTGACGTAAGCAATTACGTCTAATGGGACAGCCCGCTTCTTCTCTCTAATGTCTAAGAGCCCCGTTATGCGTGCCAGATCCCGATGACGTGTTTTTAAAAGATACTATGTGATTTCTAAAGCTAGTTTTGTGTTTTAAAGTTATGTGTATTTTAAATGGGTTATTCTCATCATTATTTAACTAAATAATATTTTAAATAACTCAATTATAATATCTTTGAAGAGCTCCAAAAATATTATAATTGTAGGAATCATTTTGTATAAATGATTCCAGTTATTTAAAATATTACGTGATTTAAATAATGATGGAATCTTTAAATTAATTTAATGGTTTTATTCCCTTAAATATGTTAACTAAGACTTCATCATTTTATAAATGATGAAGGAATATTATTTTAAATAATATTCTATCTTAATTTCTCTCAGTGCTTTTAATTAAATAAACGTTTACGCATTTTCAAATCAGTATTAAGGGTCATCGTTAGATTGTTTTGGAGATCCCAAGATGATGGGTTTTAGGGATAAAACCCCCAGCCCTCTCTCTTCTCCCTCACTTTTCCCCAGTCCTCTCTCTCTCCTCCCTCTCCCTCTCGGCTTGCCCAATATGCGACACCCACTCCCAAGCTGCTCCTGCCCAACTCGGCACCACAATGCGCCGTGAGTCTCACCTCCACCACCGTCGGGATCCCCTCCCTCCGGCGAGCCTCCCTGCACCGGCCTTGCTCCCTCACGCTCTCTCCTCCTTTCCCTTGGCAGTGCACAGCCCGAACGGGTTTAATGGCTACTGCGCCACCGTGTGCTGTCCTCTGGTGCCACCACCTCCATTGTAGCCTCCTCTGCCACAGGCCATCACCCTCTAGCGACCTCAGCCCCCTCCATGCAACCACCTCCCTCCACATGCAAGTACACAGCTCACCCATGCACGGGTTCACTGTGTAGCCTCCTAGTGCCGCCGTGCGAGGCCACCTTGGCCACCGGACACCACCATGAGCCTCTCCTGGTCTCCCTCTTCCTCCTCCCGTAGACCCATGACCGGTAGCCCTCTCCTCCACCTCCCGATGTCTCCCTCTCTCACCAACGGGTTAAGCCACCTCCACCGTCGTACGCCGCCACCCACGGCGTGTGACTGCTTTCTCCGACATCCTCAGGCCACCATCGACCCATCCGACCACCCACGGCCACAATCTGCCACCCATGCATGCACACTTTCCCCCACTCTTTCACGGGCTATCCTTCACCCACGGCTCAGATCCACCACCGTTGACCACCGTGCCGCCACCACCGAGCCTCTACGGCTCCACCAGCAGTCTCCCTTAGCCTAGCCCAAGCCTAAACCACCACTTTAAGTGGTGGTTAGCCACTACACGTGATGGACAGTCACTGCGCGTGACTGACTGCCATTGTACATGGCTAGATCCGCTGTGATACGCCACCTTGCCACCATAACATCGCCACCTTAGGCCCTTCCAAGACCACACCTAGCTATCCAAATGCCTAAATAGTCTCCGTACAAGGTGTAATCACCTCGTACGTTCCTTCCGACGTTATCGTTGTAACGGTCAACAAGCGACGCACGGGTTATCCCGTCGATGGTACTCTCTATCCCTCGTTATTTATGTTAGATGCTAGATGGTTGGTTAGGTTGTGGACTGTGCTGTTAGTATTACGGAGTAGCTGTGTAGTATGGTGGTGTGGACTGTGACGTGAAGTGTTGGGCATAGTTGGGAAGTGTGTTGTGTAGTGTTGTAGGTTGTGTTGTGAAGTATGGCTGTAGTCCAAGGTGACGGGTGTTGCCGTGTAGTCGGCCTATAGCTGAGAGTAAGTGCGAAGTGGTTAGAAAGTATCAGAGTAGTGCAGCGGAAGCATGACTGGGCAACGTCACGAAGTGACGTGGTCAATCATGGAGTTGTGCTGTGATGACCTAGGATGTATGTGAGATGACGTGACAAGGTCAGAGTGTAGCTTGAGAATAGTCTCGAGCTATATGGTGTGCTTAAGATGTAGTTATAAATGGAGTCTTATCGTCTTAAGTGTTGGGATGAACTGTCTAAAGGGACGGGTAGCACGAAGAGTCATGCTAGCCTGGTAAGAAAAGGTTGGTATCGGAGTATGGCGCTTGCCCTACGAGCCTATGACCAATGTACAATATGTTGGTCTTAGGTGATAAAGGGGTAAAGTACGTGTGTTCTGGCTAGACACACGTGCTGGACGGATTCACCATATGTAATGGGTAATTTGTCCTAAGCATGGTTAGACGGTGCTTAAGCCTCAGAGTGGCCTGGAGTCGTGTGACGTGTATGGATGGTCATGAGAATTAGAGTGAGCTAAGATACATGAGGGTAATGACGAGTGTACTGTCTAAGAATGGGATGCGTGACTTAGTCGGTTTAAGTCATGCGTCGGAACGTGGTTAATGAGAAGAATGAGACAGAGGTCTTAGTGTCTTAATCTTAAGGTGAATCATGGGTTTACCCTAGTGAGTAAGCACTCGAAGTAGAACGTAAGGTTGAAAGAAGTAGTGACCGTAAATGGGTCCCCAAAGGTTTTATCATAGTACTGGACACGTAAGAGCACGGGATAGAAGGAGAGTGTTCTAAGTAAAGCATAGCTCTATTTCTAGTTCAGTTGCTTATGTACTAGATAGAGAATAACTTTAAGGTTATGTGTATGCATGTAGGTTGCCATCTGACATGCGCATGAATGGACTGCTTGGTATGAAAGTAGCATGGAGTCTAGGTAAGTGTTACGTTCATGCTCTTCTAGAGTTTTCTAAAGTATAAAAAAAAAAAAGAGAAACGCTTTTCTTCTAAAAGATGCTTTACGGAATGACACGAAAGATGTTTTTAAAGAAAGCATGCTAAGTATTGAAAGGTATACGTATGTACGGCTCCTCCTCAGCAGTCCCTTTTTATGTACCCAAAAGTATTAATTGTACGCATGTGAATGGATGACTATACGATGTATCTATTGTACGTATTTTGAAAAGAAAAGAAAAGAAACGTTGAGGCCTGTGCCCCGAGCTTTACACCGATGCTTTGACTGACACGAAGAAAGTGTTTTAAAACTGGTCCCTAAGAACTAATGTTAAAATGCCCATATGAACTGATGCTAAAATGACGAAATGACGTTTTCTCACGAAAGGAAGTTTTCTCTTAAAAAGATGTTTTCCCATGAAATGATGTTTTCTTTGGGCTCACGCCCTCAAACGATGTTTTTCTCATGAACAAACTGTTAAATGGAAAGAAAAGATGATGCTCATGTTCCTGCTC
Organism: Pterocarya stenoptera; assembly: GCA_003123785.1. Classification (NCBI taxonomy): domain Eukaryota; kingdom Viridiplantae; phylum Streptophyta; class Magnoliopsida; order Fagales; family Juglandaceae; genus Pterocarya; species Pterocarya stenoptera. The sequence goes on from QEOT01001766.1 coordinate 197,297, forward strand.
AAAATAGAGCAGAAATGAAATGAAAGGAAAGCTCCAGCTCTTCAGAGCTGACATGAAATGAATGAAAGCATGAATGTATGAAATTACATAATGGCCACATGTATGAATGGAAAGGGGTACCCAATGAATGAATGAGCAGATTGTAATGCCGGGCAGTAGTATTTGGTAGTGCACCCAGTGTTGCACCCTAACGGAATGGGATTCCAACCTGTGGCCACGGGCGAATCTATTGGCCCAAAAAACCACTAACCCCAGCACGCGGGGCGTTACAACGTGCATTGGCCTATGAAAGTAAAAAGAAAAGTAATGTATGAATGCATCACATTCTTCAAAAAATGAAGGCAGTGACGGGGGAAACATTTTACGAAAAGAAAAGCATGTTTAAAGATGAAAACCCCCGTCCACTGATGTTTGCAAATGAAAGCATGTATGCATGTACGTATAGTATGTATGGAATGATGAATGCATGACTGAAAACATATGTTGCTATATTTTAACGGTATGAAGTAATGCTTACTGAGTATTCGACTCATTTTATTTTTTATGTGTGCCCCTCCCCCCATAGGAAGCTAAATGAGCAGTACGTTTCGAGAGGGACACGGCCAAATGGGAAAAGCACGATGGTCTAGGCATGAGGGTTTTAAATGTATGAAAGGCCTTTTTATTTTAAGGTTTATGTTTTCTCCTATAAACCTCTTTTATTATAAAAGTATATTTTATTTTATAACGTAGAGTCCTGCACCCTAGGAAGGACAGTAAAAGGTTTTAAATCGAACGATAATTCCCGTCGTCCTTTTCTAAAATATTTTGTAAAACCACCCACCACAAGGACAGGCGATACAACCACGGGGCTTAAACATGGTATATGATATGATATGATACGATACGATATGATATGAAATGATATGATAAAATGAAGATGTTCAGTCATGTTATGCTAGAGGGTCTTTGAATATTAACAGTTTGAAATGTCACTCTGATTTTTTGAAAACACGTTTTTGCGATCTACATATTGAAACTGAAATGTTGTGTTTTTGCATTTTGAACTCTGTGAAAAGGCTCATGTTTACATATTAGTATACGCTCTCTGCTTACTAAATTATTGATAACTCAACCCTTATCTTCACAATATTTTTCAGATAATTGGAATATTTCAGCCGATGATCAAAACTAGGGAGTATGGGTGAGATGATTTAAGCATGGTGGATTAAGCTTAGAAGGTTGCTATGATTATCGGAAGGTTAATGTTTATTTTTGAAGTTTTGTGGTATTTTTAGATTATTTATATTAGATTAGTTGATCGGAAACAGGGAGATCTATGTGTAATCGAGAAATTGAAGTCTATATATGCACTGTGAGATGTGAGTTTAAGTGACAGAAAGTAACTCTCTCCCCCTTTGGGACTAGGTCATTACACTTTTCCCTTCCTAAGAATTCAAAGCCAAATTAGGATGCTCAGCATTGTTCAAGAGAAATAAAAGACCAAATCCCCTATGGTTACTAAAAAGAATTGAATGGTGAAGTTATTACTAAAAAGAATATCATGGAATTCAACCCTTGTGCTTTAGTGGAATTCCATTCCAAAATATTCTTTTTAGTAATAACTTCACCATTGTGTTTGCACTGTCGTACTAAATCATCCCCCGTTTCACTATACTTCGTCATTTCATTCCCCAAATTTTGAAAACTTTTGTGTTCTTCAAGCCTTTTTTACCGTCTGCTTTACTCTATTTTTAATGAGTAATTTGTTCAATCCTTTGAAGCCGTTACACTACACTAAGGGTAAACATTGTTACGTTTAATTAAAATGACAAATACAAAAATTGATATCCTAAATAACTCCCCCGTCACCCCAATATGTCACCACAAAAGCATGGCCAAAACCAGAGATTTTTCACTCAAGGGATTATCACCCTTCTTAAACTGGCTTGCAAGGTCGACCACTTGCTCAAAGATCCTATTTGTAGACTTACAAACTTAAAAGTAGTATTTCTTAGGTGCCAGGAAGACCACTTAACTGGAACAATTGAAGGAAGTAGTATTTCTTAGTAAACAGTGGAATGCTTGTGTGAGGGTAGTAATCCCCTAGACCTGGGCTGTGCCAAACAAACTGGCCCAAGTCGCTTGGGTAGCATGGGCAAGGTTGACCTAGAAGACCTAGAGTAGGAAGGGGTAGAAGACACGCCTTGTGTGGGGGCCAATCAGAAGTATGAATCGCCCCTGACCACCCTTGATCAAGGCGTCAGAATCAAATCAAGGTGTCAAGAAGGACATTGACACCCAGGCGCTGAAAGCAGCACAGACAATAGCGCCGACAACTTAGGAGCAGGGTGTCAGGGACAACCCCTTGAGCTCGGGTACTTTAGGCGAGCTTGCCTGACCATGGCAACGCATGGCATGGCCTGGACTAAGGTTTCAGTGGTTGCCATGATCAAGCATGGGGTCCTGCCATTTGACGAAAGGCTGACACAGAATGAGGCAGGAGGGGATGCGGGCAACACCCCCACGACCCTGCTGATAGGTATGGACAACACCTTCTCACACCCTCTAGGGCTCTCTCTCTCTCTCTCTCTCTCTCTCTCTCTTTCTCTTATTCTGAATGCTTTTCTCTTTCATTTGCTTGGCCAACCTAAACCAACAATTGACTCAGGCATTGGAGGATGGCGCCTCGAGCCCCCCATTCTCTATCTTAACAAGATCCATATCGAGCTTAGCAGGGTGGAGTTGCCCAGGCCGTGGAATAGGAGATCAACAGTGGCGCCGTCTATGAGATCTTTTTCTTTCCTATAATAGCGTGTCCTTCGCATGCCGGCAACAATGCGCTTTCAAGCCTCACGTCACGAAGAAGAACACCTTGAAACAATGGAAATAAGAGTCAAAGAACAAGGTGAAATGATATGGAAGTTGATGAAGGAGGTGACAGCTCTTAGCCAGGAGAATGCCTCCTTGTAGAGAACCAGCAGGGAGTTGGAGAGAGGCGAGCACAACCACCACTCCGAGTCCCATCGAGTCCCTAAAGTAGGGGTAGTTGAAGAAGAGCGGCATGGATTGCACCTTGAGCTCTGTGAACTCGGGGACAAATACGCAAAGATGGCCAATTGGATGGGTACGACAGCCACAGTGGACTAGCTGCTCACCAGCATGGACTTGCCGTATAACGCTGAGGTTATGGCAGTTCCCCTTCCCCCAAGATTCAAAGTTCCACATATAGATGTATATGGTGATAACATTCAAAGCCCATATGACCCAGAAAGACGTGAGGGAGTTTCCTCTCACTTTGAAGGGGATGATAAGAACATGGTTCAGGTCCCTACCATCTGGTACCATTGATAGCTTTGTTGAGTTGGCCCGTCTTTTCCTGACACAATTCATGGCAAGCAAGAAAAAGAGGCGACCCACAGCCTATCTCATGGTGGTGAAGCAGCAAGACGATGAAAGTCTGAAGTCATACCTCTCTTGGGGTGATGAGCAGCACGCTCGCTGGAGGAAGTAGAAGCACTGCAAAACCAACAGGGTGATGAGTAGCTCACCCGATGACCTGATGGTCGCATGCCACAACAGAGAAGTGAAAGTCCAGCAAGGTGAAGGGTGGGAGGACGGCCTAGAGTATGTTAGCACCTAAGAGGCCCGACTAGAGGGAATGATCTTGTGGGTGAAATTCGCATGATCGCAAGAGGATACGCCAGGGGAGGGACCACCTCCTTGGCATGGAGGGCCCACGTCAGTAGGGCCTGGTATGAAGAAGCGTTCATGGCTAGCAAGGCGGTGTCAAGCTCCAAGAGCCACTCGAGGGGACGATCGTAACCTTCAGTGAGAAGGATGAGGAGGGCATCCTTCACCCTTATGGCGACGCCTTGGTAGTAACCTTGCAGATTGCCAACTACGAAACAAGAAGGGTCCTTATCAATAACGGCAGTTATACCGATATTCTATTACGGGAAGCCTTCGTGTGAATGGGCATCACCCCTGATCGGCTGCGCCTTACCCAAATGCCCCACAAAGGCTTCACCGGAGACATAGTCCAACCAATTGGAGTCTTCACCTTATCCATCATGGCAGGGAAGGCCACAAGGACGCCAGCTACCATGGTGGATTTCCTCGTGGTGAAAGCACCCTCCTCTTACAACGCAATCCTGGGGCGACCAAACCTGAACAACCTGAGGGCGGTGACCTCCACATTCCACTTTAAGATGAAATTTCCATTTCCCGTGGGAGTGGGAAAGATCAGTTGTGAGCAAGTTGTGAACAACCTGAGGGCACGAGAATGCTACATGAAGGACTAAAGCCAGAGGCCAAAGAGGTCTGAGCTCTCAAAGGAGTTCGAGAGGCTACCGACCCACCTCTACCACTGACCTTGACGAAGCTGGATGAGGAAGTTAGGGACGAACAAGCACGGCTGCAGGTTGAGCCCTATGAGCCCTTAGAGTTGGTGTCAATGGACCCACAGAGACCGGAGCAAACTGTCCGTGTGGGGACCAAAATATCCCTTGATCTAACAAGATCTACAAAACTGGTCCTCACCTAGCACCGAGATGTGTTCGGCTAGAGCCATGGTGAAATGCCTGGAATCGACAAAGCAATCATCGAGCATCGCTTGAGTATGGATCCCAAGGCTAAGAAGGTCAAGCAAAAGTGTTGCAGCCTCCTATCCACGGGGTTCATTAGGGAGGCCCACTACCCTGAATGGCTCTCTAATGTGGTCCTGGTGGAGAAGCGAGTGGGAAGTGGAGACTGTGTGTTGACTTCATCAACCTAAACAAGACTTGCCTGAAGGACAACTTCCCCTACCATGCATAGACCTAATACTGGACTTGACGACTAGGCACCCTCTGCTCAGTTTCATGGATGCATACTCGAGGTACAGTCATATTAGGATGAACCCGGACAATGAGAAAAAGACAGCCTTCATCACCGACCGGGGGATATACTGCTACAAAGCTATGTTGTTTGGTCTGAAGAATGCCGGCAAGACTTACCAATGGCTGGTTAATCGAATGTTCAAGGAGCAGATCAGGTGGAACATGTAGGTATATGTAGATTATTTCTTGGTCAAAAGCAGGAAACCCGAGCAGCATATTACTGACCGTCGGGAAGATTTCGCCGTGCTGAGGAGATACCAAATGAAGCTCAACCTGCTGAAGTATGCCTTCAGCACGAGTCGGAGAAGTTCTTGGCTGCATGCCCCTACCGCGAACAATTCACAAGGTCTAGAGACTGACAGGGAGAGTAACGGCCCAAGGAGCTGAAGGAGTACTTGGCCCACCCACCACTCCTTAGTCAGACCAAGATAGGAGAAAGCATGATTGTATACCTGGCGGTAACCCTGAATGCTGTGTCTGCTGTCCTAACCCTCAGCGAGGGAGGGGAGCAACGACCTGTCTACTGCATAAGCCAAGTGTTTCCAGTAGCCGAGGCCAGATACCCCCGAATGCAGATGATGGCATTCGCATTGGTCATGGCCGCAAGGAGACTAAGGCCATACTTCCAAGCTCACCCAATGAAAGTGCTCATTGATGTTCCCCTAAAAAAAGATATTATAGAAACTCAATGTGTCTGGTCGGATGATGAACTGGGCAATTGAACTGAGTGAGTTTGACATTGAGTACCACCCTCACATGAAAATCAATGGGCAAGTGCTAGCAAATTTCATAATAGAATCCTCAAACTTTTCAGAAGAGGCCCCTATTGCACACCAAGGCTAGCCCTGGTAGGTCTACGTCGACAGCTCGTCCTGCCAGGCTGTGGGGTGAAGGGGTGCACATCATCACAGAGCTCAGGGACGAGCAAGACTACGTGATCAAACTTAGCTTCAAAAATACCAACAACAAGGCCAAGTACGAGGCACTATTGGCGGGAATGTTGGTAGCCAAGTCACTAGGAGCCACCGATATCGAGGTAAGAGCTGACTCGCAAGTGGTAGTCGCTCAAGTAACATGGAAGTTTGCCATAAAAAGGGAAAACTGAAGATGTACCTCCAGCAAGTGGGGGAGGTGCGCGACCTTTTCAAGTATTTCCACATCTAGTAGATCCCAAGGGAGGAGAACCACAAAGGAAACAGCTAGGCAAGGGCCACCTCGGGCCAGGAAGAGGCCTTACTTTTGGATCCAATTGTAGCCTGAACGGTTGAGACACCAATTATCGGTACATGGGCTTTCCCACTTCTGCCTCCCGAGCCCTGCTCCACCCACAACCAGTATGACACAAGTCCCTAGACTTGTCGACCTTTGTGCAACAAGCCAAGACCGTGGACTCGCCACGATGTATTTGTTAGGGCTAGAGCCTCACGAGCTCTGCCCCACCCACAGCCAGTCAGACACAAGTCTCTTGACCTGCCAACCTTCGTGTTACAAGCTGAGTGTCTGGACTCACCAGGATGCATCGGTTAGGGCCAGAGCCTCACGAGCTTTGTCCTACCCACAGCCGGTCAGACACAAGTCCCTTGACTTCCTGACCTTCGTGCTATAAGTTGAGTCTTTGGACTTGCCATGATGGATTGGCTAGAACCAGCGCCTCCCGAGCCCTGCCCCACCCACAACTAGTCGGATACAAGTCCCTTGACTTATCGACCTTCGTGCTACAAGTTGAGTCTCTGGACTCGCCACGATGCATTGGTTAGGGCCAAAGCCGCTCAAGCTCTGCTCTACCCACAGCCAGTCGAACACAAATCCCTTCACTTGTCGACCTTCATGCTACAAGCCGAGTTTGTGGACTTGCCACGATGCATTTGTTAGGGCTAGAGCCTTACGAGCTCTGCACCACCCACAGACGGTCTGACACAAGTCCCTTAACTTATAGATCTTCGTACCACAAACAAAAGGAATCTCGGTTGCACAAAGGAAAACATAAAGTGATGGACGCAAGAGTAAAGGAAAGATGAAAAGCGATGGATGCAAGGGTAAGGGAAACACGATCGCATAAAAAACATGAAGTTTATATATATCTTTGTTCGTTTACATTGACGGCTCGAGTGGGCATGGAAAGTACAAAAACAAAGAAAAAAAGAAAGGCAAAATAATCAAGGAGGAGGAGGAGCGTTACGAAATGCCAACGGCATCTGCTTCCTTCACAGGGTTTTAACGAACCAATAGGCTAGGCAGTTGAGCACGAGGGAAGAAATTTGGAGAGCGTTAAGGTTCACTGAGTTCTCCCTTAGGTAATCCCTTAGATGCTCAAGGCCTTCTTTATATCCGTATCCCCAGGCCTCGTACCTAATAGCCGGTGCACTTCGAATCTGGGACCAAAAAGCATCCTTAGCTGGTAGGGTCGAAATCGTGAGGTCTCTAGTCGAGGCAATATCCAAGACTCGGATCAGATCCTCCTACAAGGAATGGATTCGGTTACGGCATTGTTGCACAACAACTCTAAGCTTGCGGACGAACCGTGTGAGCACGAAGTAAAGGAGAAGTAGCCATGTGCATTGTGCGGCTTCCGAAGCCCTCGCACTCCTGAACCTCCGAAGCCTCCCCTGATCAGACTGTAGCTCACCCTCCAACCTCAGGATTTCCCCTATATCCTGGCCTCTCTCCTAGCCAAGGTGTTAGATCTCCCTCATGAGCTACGAAATTTCCTCCCTTGTTGAGCCCAGCTCCTTGTCCTTCGAATTCTTATCCTTGCGAAGCCCCTTGTTCTTTAAGCGCAGGAGTTTGTTGAATTCCCTCAACGTGTCCAAGTCCTCCATCAAACCATCATGCACTAAGGTCAACATGGTTATTTCCTGGTTCGCTTTGCGAACCTCTATGCGAGCAAGAAATGATAGGGAGCAGAGTGCCCGGCTCTCCTCCTCGAGGGCTTACTTGAGCAAAGTGGGGCCTAAGCCTCACACTTGACCGCTTCGGCTCGAGCCCTCTCAAAGCCCGAGCCCATCGCCTAAGCACTTTCACTCCCTGGATGAGAGGATGGTCCAGCACAAGCCAGCATTGGAAAAGATGAAAGGCTCGAGGAACAGTTTCAGGAGAAACCGAGCCCGAGCTCGCTAAGCCCTACTAGCAGAAATAGGTCCCTCCAAATCTTGGGCTCCACGAGGAAAGGAAGGCTCATCCAACAGGCAACCCGAGCCCCAGACTCTGGCTCAACTTGGGCAAACGTCCCCGTCAAGAAATCTTCTCGACCACCCGGGGTCGGGCTCTCCTTGTGAACAATGGAGGTCAAGGAGGAGGTCACCTCCACGACTACGGGCATTTCCTCGATCGCAGGAATGACCCCTCCTACCTAGGGGCATGCCGAATCTTGGGAGGGGGGTTGCAGCCACTTGGTCGTTCGAGACCAAGAAAGACTCGACGTCGAGCTCGGGAGTACCCTAGCAAGGGCGAGGGGATTGAGAAACACGGCGTTGAGGAAAAGGTCATCCTCATTATCCTCATCAACACTAAAAGTTGCTATTGGCGGCAGGACCACAAACATAATGAATGAAGGGTGAGCAGCATCGATGGCCAAGACATGGCAGGAAGAGCTGGATGAGCCTCGATGGAAGGTGCCCGCCAGAGCTTGGGAAGAGGTGCTACCGAAAGTACTCCGAGCAGACCCTGTTGGCACCTGGCAAAATGAGTTGTGAGAGGTACCACGTGGGGGGCCCGACATAGCTAGTTGGGAAGCAGTGTCGAACTTGTTGAATCGAGATCCTGACGGAGGTCGATATGAAGAACTGGCTGGAGCCCCATTAGAGGAACTCGATGGAACATAGCTAGAAGAGTAGGAGGGGTGAAAAGGAGCCCCATGGAGGTCGTCGACTGTTACGATTGACTCCCAGTTCCTCCCAGTGAAACAGAGGATGCGACCTTTAGTTTCGCTAGGTGCAACCATGACAAGACACATGAAGAGAACATGGGAGTAGGGAAGAGAAAGAGACTGAGGAAAGCTTGAAGAAGAAAGAATAAGAGGATTTTAGGAATGGAAAGGCAGAAATGGAAGGAACGAAGGGGGAACGAGGGTTTAAATAAGGGAGTGGGTGATGGTTGGTGTTCGGCAGGCAATGAAGCGACCACAGGTTAGGAATCGAAGAGATGTGACAGTTCTGGGGAAGTGTACGAGGTGATGTGATGACACAATAGCTGCCAGTTGGGTCCGTAGTCGGCAACGCCCACCCGCGGGCATTGCACGCTGGCGGGAAACTAGCCAATGGAACAGCCTCAAGTAGAAGAGCGGAAATAACCGCTCCCAATTTGCATGGGCAGCCAAAATGTCGTGAAGTCGTTTCAAGTGCCCCAAACCGTTGCGTCCCCAGGAAGTCGAACAGGAAGGAGACATGCACGTGGATGCCGTACTCCCACCCCAACTCTACATGTGGACAGGGAGCGACAGTTATGTCGCCAAGGCTTTAATACGACAGAATGTGGGGAGTCACAACTCCTTTTTTTCTTTTAAATTCCTACCCTACAAATATGCTAGAAATTTGCAGGGTATTGTGAGGGGAGTAATCCCCTAGACTTGGGGTGGGCCGAACGAATTGGCCTAGGTTGCTTGGGTAGCATGGGCCAAGCCGACCTAGAAGGCCCATAGTGGGAAGGGAAGACGCACCTTGTGTGGGGACCTGTCAATGGTATGGATCGCCCCTAACCACCCACGATCAAGGCGTCAGGATCAAATCAAGGTGTCAAGAAGGCCACTGACACCCAGGAGCTGAAACTAGCATAGAAGGAAACGCTGATAACTCAGGGCAGGTTGTCAAGGACAACCCCCTGCGCTTGAGTACTGAAGGTAGGCACCCATGACAATGGCTAAGCTGCATTAAATGGAAGACAATGCCAAGCATGGCACGACCTAGAGTAAGGTGTCAGTGGTCGCCACAATTAGGCATGGGGTCCTTTTTTTTTTTTTTGAGTGAACCCCTCCCAATATTATTAAAAAACCTCACTTTTGGCAGAGGAATACCTTATACAGAACATAAAACTCCAAAAAAAATCCATAAAAACCACTCAACCCTCAACCAATATTCTAAGACTTACGCAAATAAGGCAAATTGCTCCTGTCTGTCCTAATAATGCCTTTAAGCAATCTAGGCAAATTATCTGGATACATCCAAAATTCATTACACCCACTACTTCCCATTCTAGCCAAAAAATCAGCTGCCTGATTTCCTTCCCTGAAAACATGTTGAACCCAGAAAATAAGCCTTGATAATATCCAAAGAACTTCCTCCCAAAAATGCTCTAGATACCATAGGCTACACTTCCCATCTTTCAACCAATTTACTACCATTAAAGAATCAATTTCCAGAATAATCTTGTCACCTCCCAAAGCATGGCATTTCCGCAAACCCAACAGTAACGCCCAAAGTTCTGCCTTAGTACTGGTTCCTCTGCCCAGTCGAGCAGCAAAAGCAAATTTGACATTCCCAAATTCATCACGTAAGACACCACCACCTCCCAACTCACCCGGATTTCCTAAGCAACTTCCATCAGTGTTCAGCTTGACCCAATCATGATCCGGTTTATGCCAAGAGACTGCAGTAACCTTCTCTTTTCTACGTAACTTAACAGGAAGTTGTAACAGACTCAACACTTCTCTGTCCCGTTGCCCCAAACCAGAACCTTCCGTTAATCTTAAACCAACCCAGTTGATCCAAAACTTAACAGACCTCCAGACCATGCTAACTGATTCCTTCTTTCCTTCCATTCTAGCCGAGCATCTCCATCCCCACAGTTTCCATGTAAGAATACACGGAATTATCCCAAGCAGATTGCCAACTTGTGAAGTTCTCTTTGTGCGTCTAAACCAAGCCTCAACCGTCATCTTCCAGGACCTGTTACCATTGTAAGGTACCCCCAGAGCATGAGAACAAATTTTCCAGATAGCCGAAGCTATCTCTCCCCCATACAGGACATGGTTCAAATCCTCCAAAGCCCCCTGACAGCAGCATTCACATTTAGATACCATCGGGATTCCAAGATTCCTTATACGTTCATCTACACTAAGACTGCTAGATAGAGCTTTCCACATTAGCACTGATATCTTCTTTGGCAAAGCCGCATGCCAGATCCATTCTGACCATTGAGACTTCGGCATCACCTCACGAACAAGGCTCCATGCATTCTTTGTTGTAAAACACCCATCCGAATTTCCCATCCACACTAGTTTATCATTACCATCTCTTGTGCCAGGAACCGTTGAAACAATTAATTCCTGTTTCTCTTGTCCTACCAACTATCTTAAAACATCCACATTCAATCGAGAACCTTCCATACAGTCTTTAACAAGTAACTTAGTATCTGCCCCAGCCCTCTGTTGATCATATAATGGACCAGAGTCCATCCATTTGTCCCACCAGAATGAAAGTTTCCCTTCTCTGACCAACCATTTCGAATGGTTCAGTACAAACGGCACTTCACGCACTACCATTTTCCAAAAACCAGTACCCCTCACAGGAGTAACTAAAGACATGTGTTGATCTTTCACATATTTGGATTTAACATAACTTGTCCACAAAGAATCTGAACTAATAAGATTCCATGCAAACTTCCAGTGCAATGATCTTTGGACATCATGTAGATTCCTCAACCCAATGCCCCCCTCATCAACTGGTCTACAAATATTCTCCCATCTGACCCATTTCCTTTTTGGTTTACCATCTGCCGAACCCCAGAAAAAGGAGCTAAATATTCTATGTAACTTTGCAATAACCAAATTTGGCACCTTAGTAGCAGCCAGTAAATAAACCGGAAGACTAGAAAGAACATTCCTCAATAGAATTAACCGAGCTCCTGCCGAAAGAAAATTATTTTTCCAACCTTCTATCCTCTGTTGTACCCGTTGCACCAATTCCTCAAAATACATAGCTTTCATCCTTCCTCTTATAATTGGCACTCCAAGGTATTTTGTTGGAAATTTTCCTTCCGAAAACCCCATTATATCCAAGAGCTCACGTCACCGACTAAGTGGAATTTTAGTTGAGAAAAAAATTGATGACTTAGATTCATTCACTTGTTGTCCCGACCACGAAGCATATAAATTGAGAGTAGCTTTGATTTCTCGGGCCGGTTTTTTACTCCCATTTGCAAACATCACCATATCATCCGCATAGAGTAAATGTGAAATACAAGGCCCATTTCTAGGATTTGTAAACCCACCAATCTTACCGTCCGCAAAACCTTGTTTGATAAGCCGAGAAAAAACCTCCTCCACAAGGATGAATAAATAGGGAGACAAAGGGTCCCCTTGACGTAAGCCTCTACCACTCTTAAAAAAACCTTTTGCTGTCCCATTCATAACAATAGAATACCATGGCGTAGTAACACATTGGAGGATTAATTGACAGACTTGTGCCAAAAAACCAAAATCATTTAACACATGTGCTAAGAACTTCCAATCAATAGTATCATAAGCCTTAGCAATATCGACTTTCATCAATATATTTCCCCCTCGCACTGTCTTGTTTAAATCATGCACCAACTCTTGAGTAAGACTTATATTCTCAAAATACTTCGATTAGGAAGAAATGCACCTTGTTCCAATGAAATAATATGACTCAAAACTGGAGATAATCGAGCCACTAATATTTTGGAGCAAATTTTGTACACAACAGAACAAAGACTAATAGGCCTAAATTTTTCAAAAGATGAAGGATTAGAAACTTTAGGCACGAGAACAATAAAAGAAGAAGTATAGAACCTGGGCAATAGAGATCCACGGAAAAAATCACAAACCGCCTCCCTTACTTCTGATTTCACCAATTCCCAACAATGTTGAAAAAAACCCGAACCAAAACCATCCGGCCCCGGACTACTATCTACCGGAATAGAGAACAAAACCTTCTTTATTTCTTCCACAGAAGGTATTCTACATAAAGATAGATTTTCCTCATCCGTCACCTCTGAATGTATAAGACCCGATAACACAGGAGTAGTAATGCCTATACGTTCTTTTAGAAACTCATCAAAATATAACACAGCGGCATCATGTATAGCTTCAGGAGAAGTCAGCACCTGCCCATTAGTCAATTGCGTCTCCCTCACCACAGTTGTCTTACACTGTTTTAAAGCGTTGAAAAACCCAGCATGAACTTCTCCATGCTCCACCCAGTTGGCCTTTGCTTGTTGTGCCAAACGTAACTCCTCCCTTTTCAACCAAGATGATAACTCAAATTGAGAAGCTAGTAAATCCGCTTCCGCCTCTTCCGAAAATCTAGCTTGAAGCCGAGCCTCTCCTTCTGCCACCTTATTCTTGATACGTTTTATCTGATCCTTAGTCCAACCAAAAACATTTTTATTCCAGTTTCTAAGCACGAGCTTAAGACGTTTTAATTTACTAGCAAGAAGCCAAAGTCCCGTGCCACCTGCAGGTTCCTGCCAAAAATCATCATGGAGAGTCCACATTAACTGAAATTTAAAGGACGAAGGACCATATTGTATGCACTGATCTGATACACCCAGCAACATAGGAGCATGATCCGATGTCCTACGAGGCAGATATTTCAACAGCAACGAAGGGAACAACTCCATACAACTAACATTGCAGAATGCACGATCCAGCCTAGCCCAGCTGCGTGCCCTCCCCCCTTGTCCATTACACCAGGAAAAAGAATTGCCACTAAAAGGCACTTCAATCAAACCCCCCTCATCAATAAATGTACAGAATTCCTCCATAGCACCAGGTAATCGAGGATGACCCCCCCGTCTCTCCCCATCATGTCTAATAATATTAAAATCATCAATAACAATACGTGGAAATGGTAATGAGTTGAACGTAAGAAGTTCTTCCCAAAGAGATCAGCGATCCAAATATAAACATTTAGCATAAACCACCGACACCACCATTGAAGAGTTTATAAGCAAAGTAATCTGTTGAGTAGAAACCCCCAAAATACTGACTTCATACTCCTCCTTCCAGAACACCCAAACCTTGCCTAACTGAGTCACATTAGAATAGCACTCCTGAAACTGCAACATATTTCTCCAAATATCTAAATATTTCTCCTCTCTGAAAGGTTCAACAATCACTAAAACCTTAGGCTTATACATCTTAAGCAATGACTGAAGCCATTTTTTCGAGGTACCAAGTCCCCGAACATTCCAATATAAAAAATTACTAATCATAAATCCCATCTCAAGGGCTTGGTAGGAGCCCTGGATGAACTACGTCACACACGACCATTAGCCACACTCTTTGTCACAACCTCCGAATCTGAGAAACCATCCCGCACCTTCCCCAAATGATGCAAACCTACATCTCCATCAGATCTTGAATCTGTTATATCCACATTGTCTTCAACCACAACCACTTGTAAACAGGCTTCCACCACTTCCCCCTCTTCAGTCATAGTGACCTCATGATCCCCCACCTGCCCCTGTTTAATACCACACAATTCTAAATTCACGCTTTCTTTCACCAAAACGGGTGGTAACTCCACGGCATTTACGTTCCCACACATTCCACTCGATTCCCCTATTAATAAACCCCCATCCGTATGTAACGACTTAAAAGTCAACAGATTTCCCTCCTTTTGCTTGTCCATCTCGTCGTCATTTGCCATATGGACTGGTAGTGTCTCTTTTCCTATGATAGATGGCACTTCAACCACTGGTGTACTCTCCTCCTCTACACTCGAGGGCAGAGGTTGCTGTGATAGACCCCCTCCCTCTTGAACAGTAGTATCCTTCTCAGAACTTTTTACTTCAGTCGAAATTTTCAGAATCCAATCCTGTATTGGCTTTACAACGTCCTTTTTCTTCCCTTCCTTAACCACTTTAATAGATGCCTTACAAGTAGACAACTTGTGACCTTGTACCTTACATTTAGAACAGAAAGCTGGTAAGGTCTCATAGATTACCTCTTGTAGAAAACTCGTGGGATTCTTTGGGGTGCCTATCCAAAAAGATTGTAAAGGAGCCTGAGATATATTCATCAGAACACACAGTCTAGCCCCATCCGTCCTTGTTGCACATCGAGTATCATTGTCTCTACATAGAAAAACACCAATCGGAGCCGAAATATTTTTTAGGAAAGCCTCGTGATAAAAGTTAGGTGGTAGACCAGGTAGCTTGATCCATACTGGCACCAGAGCAGGTTCCAAATCCTCATTAAAATCGACCGTCCATTGGAATGGCCTATAACCAATACCGTCAATATCACAACTCTCCCTAGACAACACTTTAACAAAATCATCTTCATTAGAAAACTGCACAAAGACATGCCTAGGTTTCCTCATAGCAGAAACTATAGGTTGATGCCGCAGTCCCCAACGACCATGAATGAACGTCCGAATTTTATCCAACGATGGTCTTTGACATAGGAACTTCAATACAATAGCAAACTTAAACAGAACCGCCGAACGTTCTAGTTCTTCCTCCGAAAACTGCACAAACACTTCTCCTTCAACAATTTTCGGTTGACGAAACGGGATGCTCACCTCAGGAATAGCCTGTGGTGATGAAGAAACTAGTTCTACAAATGTCCGAGCCCCCTGCCGGCGTCAAAGGGCCCAGAGGAACCCCGACGACAGCCATAAACGGAAACTCTCAAGAAACCACAGCAGAGCAAATTTTTTCACCTCTCCACGTCAACAAACAGATTCTTAGGCATGGGGTCCTACCACCTGATGAAAGGCTAACAAGGAACACGCCAGGGGGGATGCAGGAAACAGCCACACGACCCGGTTGATAGGTACGGACGACACCTCCTCAAAGCGCATTCGACAAAAGATCACATGGGCGAGCTGTATAAATAACCCCTCGCACTCTTTGGGGGCTCTCTCTCTGATTTTGAATACTTTTCTCTTTCACTTACTTGGCCACCCTATCCCAACAACTGACTTAGGCATCGAAGGTATCACGGTGCCCCGAGCCCCCCATTTTCTATCTCAACAGGATAAAATTCGAGCTCAGCAGTGTGGAGTTTCCCAAGCCATGAAACACAATATCAAGAGCTTGTATACTATCTTAATTCTTAACTCCAATTAGAAGTAAATTTTTTTGGGCATTTGACTTATTTATTGTCTCCTTCTTACATGAAATGCTACATACAAGCCTGGACATGCAAGCCCTTTAAAAATAGTGGAGCCCACCTGATAGTAAAATGTTCCCTTATTCGTCCTATGCTTCTATTTGAAACTAACCAAGGAAGAGCTTTTCCAGTTCTTCCCTCAAAGTTCTTTTCCCCACCTCTTCAGGCATACGAACTTGAAGAACTTGTAGCTCTAGTCGAAAGGCAATACTGTACGGCAGTTTTTTGCTGGAACTAACTTGACATGCTTATGGGCTTTGATATATTGCCAATTTTCAAGCTCTTCTAATGAGGACAAATGTTTCTTATAAAAATTAATGCGTCTTCAAATGTTGTATTTTAGATTTGTGGTTGGGAGCTTGTGGCGATCTCGAATTAGGGCTATGAAATTTACTGTAGAGTCTAAAATAGTGGTTCTTCATTTCCAGGTGGAACTTGGCAATTTTCAAGCTCTTCTAATGAGGACAAATGTTTCTTATAAAAATTAATGCGTCTTCAAATGTTGTATTTTAGATTTGTGGTTGGGAGCTTGTGGTGATCTTGAATTAGGGCTACGAAATTTACTGTAGAGTCTAAAATAGTGGTTCTTCATTTCTAGGTGGAACTTGGCAGAAAAGGTTGCATCTTTTGGGTACCTTTGCTAGTGTTATTTCGTATTGGTATATTCGCACTACTATGTCTTGGACCCTCGGTGCATATTTATGTGGAGTAACCAAGTTGTAAATGCTTTGGTTGTTTTTCACTTTGATATATCTATGTGTTAAGTTTATAATCATTTGGAATTCCAGATGATACATCATCATCTCACTTCCGTCTTACTTTCTTGATACGTATTGCCCATCAACATTGAGTTTGTTGTTTTTGATTTTGTATGTGTTGACATTTTACATTTGTATGTCAATTGGACATGTTCCTTTGTGGTTGTTTCTTTTCTTCATTGATTGCAATTCCCTTGACTTGCTTCCTCCACAATTCATTACGTTCTTTTTCACGGTTATATCATTAAAATTATGTCTTCTTTTGAGAAGAATACTCCAGCTATGCTCTATTTTTAACGAACTAGATCACAATGACTTCTACCATGGTGGTGTTGGTGGAGGGGACACGGATGGTGTACACTCACAAGGCAAGGCTCAACCTAGCCCTGCTACTGGATGTGATATGGACCAGTGCCGGAGCATCTAAGTCGTTGGATTTGTAAGAAACTATGATTTTAAGAGGGACTATTAGAGTGGGGATTTTGTGTGACCCACTTCATGAAGGGCTTGGGGATTTGCTTGGAGTGTCAGAACATGGATCAAGCTTTGCCTGAGTTGGTTCTGGCTGAGCTGCTCTATTTGTCATCAAGGCTCATGGGGAGGATAATTTGACCCAAGTGCTTATCTGGAGCGGCTTAATAATGTTTCCCTTTCAACCACTAGCGGCTCTCTCATCTTAAAAATGATTCACCTTTTTTTATCTTTTTGGGGCAATGCAGAATATAAATTGTTGCTCATTATCAAATGGACATAGTGATATACTGCATATGCGCATAAGTTTTGGAGGGAGACTTACATTGTGTCCTTTGTTTGTTATTTCTACTTTATTGTGTGACATTGTTGGATGTTTTAGCCAGGATTTTTTTTGCTATCCTTCATTTTGTGTAATGAAGTTTTGGGGAACTGGGATATGGCATTATTTGGTTTAGGATCCTCAATTGTATTAAGCTCGTGCTACACAATTTGTTAGGCAAGCAATCTCCGGAGCTTTCTGTGAACCTTCCCTTTGCTTCACCAGTGCCAACAACGGCTCAAACAAATTCAACGTCAAATGCCCAACATGTAACGGCTTGCCCAAACAAGTGCAAGGCCACTTCCCCTCTATGAATTCTGAAATATTCTTCAACGCCACTCTCCGAGCACCTAAAATATTAGCTGAGAAATAAATTGAAGACTTTTGAGGATATACTAGCTGGGCCAACATCTCTCCATATTTTTTTATCACCCTTCTCAAGTGCCGAATAGATGCTTCACCATCCGCACCCCTCCACAAGCATTAAAATACTTCACTTGGCCCCGAGCAAATGCTTTATGAAGCATCCTAGAGAGAAGTTCCTCTGATAAAATAAAAAGATATGGTGAAAGTGGATCACCTTGATGTAACCCACAAGAAGGCTTGAAAAAACCTTTGCAACTTCCACTCAACATGACTAAGAAAACAGGTGAGGATATTGCGTTTAAAATCAAGGAATGCCACTGATCAGAAAGTCCCAGCCTCTGCAACACCTCCAACAAAAATTTCCAATTTACATGGTAATATGCTTTTGCCATATCAATCTTCAACATTACACTACCTCTCCTTGTTTTTTGATTCATACCGTGAACAAGTTCCTGGGCCGTGATTTTTCAAAAATACTTCTTCCACAAATAAATGCAGCTTGTTCTGGAGAGATAATACCACCAAGGACTGGTGCCAATCTGAGCACCATGATCTTAGCCACAATTTTATACACAACCGAACATAGGCTAATGGGCCTAAATTGCCCAAAATTTGCCGACACCTTAGGACTCAATACAATATTTGTAGCCCCAAAAAATGTAGTCAATGGAATCCTCTCAAAAACCTCCTTCGCCATGTCAAGAATATCCTGCTTTACCACCTCCCATGCTAACCTGAAAAAACTTGCCGAGTAACCATCCGGACATGGGCTCCCATCCTAAGGAATAGACCATAAAGCCATCTTCACTTCATATAATGTCAGCGTCGCACATAACTTTTCATTCTCCTAAACCGATACACTCGGAGTCAATAAGAAAAGGACATCTTCATCAAAATTTGTTACCGACGTCGACAACAGATCCTGATAGAAACAGACTACTTCAACATGCATTGCTTCTGCCAAATCTAACACCTGCCCATTTCCCAAATCCATATGTTCCACCATTAAGCTCTTCTTTTTCACACACATAGAGGCATGAAAAATACCAGAGTTTGAGTCCCCCTCTTTGAGCCATTTAATGCGGGATTTTTGATATCCCAATATTTCTTCTCTGTTCAGCCATTGAAGATGTTGTTGTTTACAATTCAAAAGATCCAATTCACTCTCCTGTGTGTATTCAGCAGCTAGCAAATCCTCAAGCTCCCCCATTCGACTCCCCACATTTTCCAACTCCAATTCAACCCGTCCAAATGTCTCCAAATTCCATTTCAGCAACATGGTTTTTAGAAACTTCAACCTCTTTGCTATTTTCACCATCGGTGATCCTTCCACTCCCTAATTCCAAGCCTCCCGAACCAAAGGAAGAAACCCATCATGTTCCCCACATACTTTGAAATATGAAATATTTAATACCCCCTATTCTCTCCCTCTTTAAATGTAAAAGCATACGCCAATGATCGGAAGAAGTCCGTGAAGGTACTCCATCCAAGCCTCCTCAAAAAAATTCAACAATGATGAAGAGACCAAAATGCGGTCCAGCTTAGCCCAAATACGCCTACCTCCATGCCTCCCATTACGCCAAGAGAATTTATTTCCTTCAGAAGGGAGATTAATCAACCCACAATCATGAATACAATTATTAAACTCTAATTTGGGGTGAAAAGGCCTCAAAAAGCCTCCCACTTTTTCATCATCTCTACAAACAATATTGAAATCCCCCCAACAAACAATGGACAAACACCCACATCTAGCGTGCATAAGAATTCGCACAACTCCAGCCTTTTCCTTCGGAAACAGCTTGCATAAACAAAACAACCATAACTCTAACACCCCACGTACAAACCAGCCGGCCAAAGCTTGGTCTGACATCGAGATGAAATCAAACTCCAATTGCTCATCCCAAAACAACCATATTTTACCACTTGCATCGGCGTTATTTACAAACTTTGGCCAATGCAACCACCTAGCCCATCACCCACATTTATTCAAATCAATAAACGGTTCTAATAATGCCACCACGGACGGAAGACTTTTATTCATCAAATGTCGAAGTCTACTTTTTGATGAAAGAATTCTCCTAATATTCCAAATAAGAATCTTCATAAAAAATTAAAAAGGTTTCCTGGAACGGGTCATCCTCCTTCCCAGGACAACCATCGATCATTTCTTTTTCACCCCACTCAACTGCTTCAGTGGCACATGCAACTCTAAGTCAAAATCAAACATTTATTGGCTAGTTCTTCCAACTAACCCTCTAATTCGCCATCCGATAGTGAGCGACCCTGTTGAAGAACCTCGATCCCTGTATCAGCCAAGCAACTAAGTTCATACTCCAATGCTTCATCCACTTGTTTCAGCGAGCTTCTTGGTGAGCACCTCTTCTCTGAGAATTGATCTTCCTCTGCCTCATCGTCAGAATCCCCCTTAGCTAAATCAAACCAATAGCTCACATCTTTGTTTGGTGAAACCAACGCTGGTCTCTCACCTTTAACATTTTTACTTTGGTTCACACAAGCGGGCACAATGTCCCCAAAGAACTTGACTCAAATTGAGCTTTGTCTACCATCAGCCCCTTCGAATCCACAAACAGAACCTCTAACATCTTTGACTCCACTTCACTTCTCCTCTTAGTGACAATTTCCAACAATTCTGCTCAGCGAGGAGCTAAGAATTTTACCTTATTGCCAAGCAAAACCAAAGTCTGTGTCACCAGTTTATTTATTGGTTTCCATGCCTTCTTCGAGCAACCCTCCTTTTCTAGACTATCATCCATCTTCCCTTGTATCATTGGTTTCTTCTGCCGCCCAAAGTTCTTCTCTTGGTGTCCTTGTTTGTGACACACAACACAAAACTTTGGAACTGACTCATAAATGACCTCTTGCAGATGACTATTCGGAAGTCCCAGTGTCCCCAACCAAAAAGAGTGTCTGAATGGCTTTGAAACATCCAATTCCACACAAATCCTTGCTGCCTTAGGATGAAAGACACGTCGTCACATTATCTCTTTTCAAAAATCTTCCAAAACCTCCACCAATGCTCTTCAAAATCGACACATGAAAGAATTTCGGAGGTAGACCGGGAAGAGTCAACCAAACGAGAACCAATGGGGAATCCTCCTCCACAAAAAAATCCGAGGTCCAATGAAAAATCCGATAAGGAACTCGCAAGATATTAGCATTTCCTCTCGCCATGACTCCTACAAAGTCCTCTTCATTTGCAATATGTACAAGGATATTTAGTGGATTACAAAGTTGTCCAACCATCGGCATTGACGATGACCCCCATTTGTTCTTGATGTATCCACGCACATGATCCAAAGATGGCCTATGCCGCAAGAATTTTAAAACCACCAAGAATCGAAATGGTTTAGCTGATTGTTTGATTTCTATTTTAGAAAACAAGAAAAATATCTCCCCATCACAAAACCTAGGTTCCTTCAATGGAATATCTACCTCAGGAAGACATGAGGTCACACCCCCACCAACTCCGCAAACAATTTTCCATTAGAGACCCCCATAGGACCAACTGATATCCCCATGATGCTCACCGGCCTCATCAAATCCCCCCTATATGGATGACCACCTTGCCCCACCACCGGCGCTGAACAAGAGTCACACCCTAATCACCCCCCAAGTTGAGAGAAAAATTATACGTGCCGAGTCAGCTTTCTAATTTTTTTTGAGGCTACAAATATTGTGTTGTTACCAAAAGTGGAAGCACCTGAAAGTTTTGCTAAATTCCATCCAATAAGTTTGTGTTCTGTACTATACAAGGTGTTGATAAAAATAATGAGGAAATTAATTTCTGAGGAGCAATCGACTTTCTTGAAAGGGCGTAGTATTTTTTATAATATTGCCATTGCTGAGGAATTGTTGACGTGTTCGAAGGGGAAATATTATGATAAAGGTTTATATGGTGAAAGCTTATGATAGGGTCAATTGGAAATTTTTTATGGAAGTTTTAACGAGATTGGGTTTCTCAGAAAAATGGAGGGAGCTAGTTTTCAATTGTATCTCTTCGCCGATGTGTTCTATCATGTTGAATGGGATAGCTAGAGGTTTCTTCAAACCTTCTTAGGGTCTTCGTTAGGGAGATCCGCTATCTGCATATTTGTTTATCTTATCTGAAGAGCTTCTTTCTCGCATGATTCGAGATGGATTTACTAAGGGGATTCAGCCATCTTCTTCTTCGGAAGGAATGTTAATTATTCACTTTTTTTATGCAGATGATCTTCTCTTTTTTGCTAATGGTGGGAAACGGTCAATTTAGAAAGTTATGGAGATGTTGCATTCTTATGAAACTATCTCAGGTCAACTTGTTAGTAATGCCAAATCCTCTATTTTCTTTTCTAAGAACTTCCCTCTTAGTAGGAAAATGGCAGCAATTTGGGATACAGGTTTTTTGGAGGGGAGGTGACCTTGTAATTACCTTGGAGTTCCGTTGCATGTGGTCAGGCTCAATATGCGTTTATTAGATCTACTCCTCTTAAAAGTGCAAAAAAAATTAGCGGGATGGAAGAGTAATATTTTATCTTTCGGTGGAAAAATACTCTTATTAAACATGTGTTGAGTAGTATGCCCATTCATATCTTATCTGTGTTGAATATTCCAAAGGTTATAAAGCTCTAAACTCCATTTTTTCAAACTTCCTTTGGGGTTTGGGGGAGGAGTCCAAGAGAAGGAAATGGTTTGCTTGGCGTCAAGTTTGTTTGCTAGTGGAGGAGGGTGGGTTGGGTATTAGAGATCTTTTAGAAGTGCAATCCTCTTTATTTATGAAGTTTGCATGGAAATTGCTCGTTAGATCTTTGCCAGTTTCAGTGATGGGTAATCAGAGGGGTTCTAGATTCTGGAAGGGTATTTTGTCGGTACTCCCTTTACTGATCAGAAATTCAAAATTTCTAGTTTTGATTGGCAATATAAATTTTTGGTATGATAATTGGTTGGGTGATGGTGCTTTGGTAGAGTCTATTGACGTTAGGGGGGATCCTGCACTCAAAATAAAGGATGTCCTTAAATATTTTGGTTGGAATATTTCCAAATTGGAGGAGCTGGTTCTTGCGGAAGTCGTAAACAAAGCCATGGCTTGACAAATGGGAGAGATTCGTTTATCTGGCAGCTGAACATTGAAGGAGTTTTCACCACTAAATCAGTTTGGGAGATTATTCATAAAAAAGGCAACTCCTGCCCTTGGAAGAAGTGGTTGTGGCATAAATATGTCCCTAAAAAAATGTCTTTTGTCTGTTGGAGAGTTGATCATGAAGCTCTTCCTGTAGATGAGTTGATCATGAAGCTTGGTATCCATTTAGCCTCCAAATGTCATTGTTGCATGTCTCCTCATTTGGAAACTATTGATATGTTTTGGGGGAAGGTGAACTAGCGAAGAATGTGTGGGAATATTTTGCAGCTTATTTCAGCATAAGGCTGCCGCAAGTTTGTTCTTGGAAAGGTATTGTAAATATTTGGTGGTTGCGTGCTTGACAATCGACTCAAGCAGGGGTTTGCAAAGGCATCATTCCTATCTTAATTACTAGGGCTCTCTGGAAAGCAAGGTGTGAGGCTCAGATGGAAAACAAAATGCCGAATTGGGGGGTGGTGGTTCGTAGTGTGAAAACGATTCTCCTGAATATTTCTACACAAATGGGCCGGTTCAAAAGATTATCTACTAGGGATGAAGCTTTATTGAAGAAGCTAAATTGTCCTATTTTGCCGTTCAGTTTAAACCCTCCTAAAGTAGTTGCTTGGTCAAGACCAAGAAATGGCAAATTCAAGCTTAACATTGATGGCTGTTCGTATGGGAATCTGTGACCTTCAGGAGGTGGGGGCATTATTCGAGATGCTCGTGGTCTTGCATTGGCGGGCTTTGCACATTCATATGGTGTTTTGTCTAATACGGTGGCGGAGGGTCGTGCCTTATTGGATGGTTTACGTATGGCTCAACATCTTGGCATTCAAAACTTAATGATTGAATCAGATTCTCAAGTAGTGGTAAACTGGCTTAAGTCTGGAGTTTGTACTTTATGGTATATGTGGGACTTTTGGGAAGAGATTCAACTTTATTCCGGCTTCTGAATTGCAGCATTTCTCACATTTATAGGGAAGCAAACATGGTAGGAGATTTTTTAGCAAAAGAAGGTGCAAGTCGCAAGATCAGAGATTTTGAAGGCAATAATGTTGGCCTTGGACAATTGCTTGGCTTCTTGCGGACAGATTCTTTGGAATTACCTTATTTACGTTTGAAGTCCTAGCGTCTTGTTATGGTTTTAATGCAAGGGATACTTTTTATTGGTTTTTATTATTTCCTTCGTTATGGAGTTGTTTACCACGGTATTCCTTCGCCATAAGTGAGGGTTTTAATAAATTTGGAAGGGGGTCACTCTTGGACATGTGACCTCTCTCTCTTAAAAAAAAAGTCAGCTTTTTTAATATTTCCATAGCTATGAACAGTGCAAATACATTTTTGCAGATGCACTGTTCACTCTATAAATGCTATTTTATTAATTTTTTCTCTCTCCTCCTACTCTACCTTCAACATCTTTGTAGTGGGTGCTAATTGCAAAATATATAAAAAATAATAATTTTAGGAAAAAAGTTAATAATAATAAAATACTATTTTATTATTATTTTGGGTCAAAGATGCATAATTTAATATGAGAGCTTTTCTTGAATAGCAAAGACAATTTCCAAAACATGTGATTTTGCATTTGCCTATAAAGAAACTAATGCCACTGCTCAGACTAAAAGGATTGGCTAGGCTCTCCTAAAACATTGTCCAAGAATCTATGTGGCATGAGATGAGTTATAAAACTGGGAAAACTCTAGTCCCACATAGAGAAGCCAACAATTTCTTTTACTGATTGCTTTTATTTATTTTTAACTTAATGGTTAAGAAAGTGTTTTTTTTATGACTTTGTGATTTTTTTTCTTTTTTAATAAATGTTTAAGGGATTTAGAAAAATGTTTAAAAAAAAAAGAAAGAAAAATTTACACATTCGAATTCAGTGGGTGTAGCATCACCCTAACTAAGTTTCGCTATGGAACAGTCTGGGTAAATTGGAAAATGATGGATCCAGGCTTTTTGTGCACTCCTTACACACGAAATGTGACCTAGCAAAAATTAAAACATTGCATTTTGGTATGGGAAGAGAGAACGAAAAATCGAAAGTTCATCCATTCCTCGTAGCATCCCTTCTCTTCTCTTCTTCTCCAATCTCTGCAACCACGCCTTCTTCTTCTCTCCCCTCTCTTCTCTTCTCAATCTCTACAAATCACCATCTTTCAAATTGAAAATACAGCCTATAGTAATGATGCATTATTGAGACAAAGAAAATCTGGAATCAAGTTGCGAGAATCACAAAGAAAGGAGAACACGACAAAATGAAATCAGACAAAAACCAATAGGGTGATGGATTAGATGCCAAAACCCTACTAAAAGACCAAGAAGTTTAAAAAAAAAAAAAAAAGATGATACAATGAATGAGACATTAAATTGCATAACATCCTGGGAAGAACGAAATGGCAGTAGAACTTTTAAGAGTTGTATACCATGATGTAGATGGCTATAAAGGAGAAAAGGACTGTGAGAATCACTGCGAAATCTCCGCTACTGTCGCCTTGAGGCTGAGCTAGAGGTGTCTGCAGCTGAGGCTTTCCAGCTCTCTGCTGCTGCGAATCCATGGCCACTTTTGCACTCCAAGTCACCAAGAGGAACCCCTCAGTTTCTGTCTGGTTGTCCTTGGCGTGGAAAATGAAAAAGGAGACATGGAATTTGGGGGAGACATTTCTGCAAGGTTGGAACCGTCGATTCCCTTTTCTCTTCGTCGAGGCGTTTTCATTAATATTTTTTAATTTTTTTATGAAACAAGGGTTGATGTGGCAAAACGCCGTGTCAATAGTGTGCGCAATTTATAGACGAAGTTGATTGAGCGTAGCGGAACTCAGGACAGTTAGCCCCGTTACGCACATGTAAGTTGACATCTTTTTTTTCTTCCTGATCTGACTTAGATTATGTTTGGGAGGTGAGATGAGAATTTTGTGTTTTGTTTTAAAGTTTAAAATATTATTTTTTAGTTTGAAGATTTGAAAAAGTTAAATTGGAATTTGAAAAAGTTGTATTGAGATTTGAAAAAGTTGAATTGTTTATTATATTTTATATAGGAATTTGAAAAAGTTATAATGATGAGATGAGATGAGATGAAAATTTTGAGTAAGATAAAACATCCAAGCATAACTTAGTGTATTCAGTAAGCCAATATTTCTTTTCTTTTGGATTTTTTAAGTAAAAAATAATATGATTTTAAAATAAAACTAACCCAGTATATTGTACAAAAATTATGAAAATATCTCTTGTTTTCTCTCTTGCAATATAGAAGGAAGGAAAACTCATGCCACTCTGTAGAGATCTTCCACCATTGAGATTATTGTCCACCCCGAAAAGCAACACAACAAATGCTCAAGTAACAAAATTTAAAAATATATAATAAATAACCTGGAATAGAAGGCTTTTGGACACAAAGTAAAGTATAGAACGAGAAAGAAAATGAGTTCCGATAGGCAGCGTCACATTTTTGGCAAAATTTTATGAATTGTCTGTAAGAGGGAGTGGTGCAAGCCTTAAGAGCCAACTTCACGTTGACAACCAAAGGGGAGAAAATTACAAACAAAGTCTCTCTGTTAATGAAATCTCTTCATTTGATAATTCGGAAATCATTCCAGCAAACTTAGGCAACTGCCTTTCTTTTCTTAGTTTCCATATTTAAAGGATTACAAGTGCTAAAAATCAGGAAATAAACTAGGAAGGTATTGCCGATATAGCAATCCGAGTCTTGCGTGAATAAAATAAGAAAGAATTAAACAACTTAACAACAAAAGTTTGAAATAAAAAGATAAGAACGGCTAAAGGTTCCAGCATCTGACTACATCCTCATCTCCCACAATTTAAGGAGTAGTGTTCGCCTGGGAGCCTTGCTCTCTATTTCCATCAATTGCCGGCCACTCAGAAGAACTTGACTCCGGCAAGTTTTGAAGTACATAGGCAGTAAATAAATCTGGGTGAAGTCAATTGAGTTTTGAAGCTTGTAACCAAACGGAATCAGACTGGGGACGATTTTTCCATCGCACTAAAAATTTGTAATACCCTTCGTGCCGCGTAGTAACAAACTGGTGATCTAGTATTGATGCTATTTCATCTTTTGGGGGCTATATGCGTTGGAACACGAATAACTGGATCTTGTTGGTTAAGTAGATCCGAGGCTATTGTCTCTGGTTCCTCTAAATCGTGAAATTGCGTGAGATCTTCAATGTTGAAAACAGGATTGATTCCGTAGTCAGCGGGTAGTTCAACTACGTAGGCGTTAGAGCCTAACTTCTTAATCACCTTAAATGGTCCTGCCCGACGTGCATGTAGCTTGTTGAAACTCCCAGGAGGGAAACGTTCAGGTTTTAACCGTATAAGAACCATGTCGCCAACCTGAAATTGTCTGTCCTTCCGCTTGGTATTCGCAAAGGTAGAATATGCTTTCGTGCTAAGAGTCAGACGCTTCTTGACTTCGTCATGTATATCCTTCATGTAACTAGAGAAATCTAACGCTGCTTCATTGGGTCTAGGAGGAAAAGTTAAAGAGTGGAGGTCCAGTGGGGTGTTAGGGCGAAAACCATATACGACTGCAAATGGCGTGCAACCCGTAGAGCGATTAACAGAATTATTAAAAGCAAACTCAGCTTGTGGTAACACAAAGTCCCAGCTCGATGTATGATCTGCTACTAAACACCTTAATAGATTTCCCAAACTCCGGTTGGTCACTTCAGTTTGGCCGTCGGTTTGAGGATGGAATGCACTGGAAAATAGTAGTTTTGTCCCCATCTTTGCCACAAAGTCTTCCAAAAATAACTCATGAACTTAACATCCCGGTCAGACACTATGGTAGTTGGTACAACGTGCAGTCGAACTACTTCTTGGAAAAATAGTGCTGCTGCTTTAGATGCGTTGTAAGTCTTGTGACAAGGGACAAAATGAGCCATCTTTGAAAAGCGATCCACCACCACCATTATGGAATCATGCTGCCGTAGTGTCTTGGGTAATCCAAGCACAAAGTCCATACTAAGGTGCTGCCAAGGTCTATCTGGAATGGGAAGGGAGGTATAAAGACCTGCTTGCTGCTTGGTCCCTTTCTTTACTTGACATATTCGACATCAAGCCACAATCTTATGCACGTTCCTTCGTAGTCGAGGCCGGAAAAACCTGTCATAGACCAAGGCAAATGTTTTATCAACACCGAAATGCCCTGCTAAGCCCCTCCATGAAGTTCTGAAATAATAAAGTCTCTAAAAGAACCGCATGGAATACATAGTCGATTGCTGTGGAACTAGAAACCATCTTTGACTGAGAATTCATTATTAGTTGCCTTCGCGTTTTCTGTGAGCTGGTGCCAAATAACGCCAAAATCTGCATCTGTACAATATTGTTGCTTCAGCCTGTCGAATTCTAAGGTGTTAATCGACAATATAGCCAACAAATGTGGTCGCCTGCTTAGGGCATCGGCTACTTTATTTTCAGTTCCAGACTTATGCTTGATAACGAAGTCAAATTGTTGTAGAAAATCCATCCACTGAGCATGCCTTGCATTCAACTTACTTTGAGCATTTAAGTGTTTTAATGAATCGTGATCCGTATAGAGAACGAATTCTCTATGAATCAAATATGGGCGCCAATGTTTGAGGGTTTGAATCAAGGCATAAAACTCCATATCATACGCCGAATAACACCGACGGGATTCACTGAGTTTCTCACTATAGAAGGCGACAGGATGTCCTTCTTGACTAAGTACTCCACCCACACCTATTTGCAATGCGTCACATGCAACTTTGAATATTTTGGAAAAATCTGGGAGCTTCAAAACTGGGGCTTCTCCCATTTTTGTTTTGATCTCATTGAAGGCGGTATTAGCAAAAGCAGTCCAAGAAAACTTCTTTGATTTCAAACACTCGATGATGGGGGCCATGATGGTGCTGAAATTTCATATAAAACGTCGATAGAATGTTGCTAGCCCATGGAAACTACGCACCTCGAAAAAGTTACACGGAGCAGGCCAACTTCGAATTGCTTGAACCTTGGCAGGATCGGCTTCTACGCCTTGGTCTGAAATAATAAACCCCAAGAAGTTTACCCGCTTCTTCATAAAAGAACACTTTCCACGGTTTACAAAGAGCTGTTCTCTTCTTAACGTCTCCAGAACTTGCTGCACATGGTCTAAATGATCTTGCAAACAATGGCTAAAAATCAAGATGTCATCGAAATAGACAACTACGAATTTGCCTAAGAAAGGCTTAAGTGCTTGCGTCATGATACGCATAAATGTACTTGGCACGTTGGTTAGTCTGAAAGGCATGACCAACCACTCGAATAAGCCATCTTTTGTTTTGAAAGCCGTCTTCCACTCATCTCCGGGACAGATTTGTATTTGATGATACCCGCTACGTAGATCAATTTTTGTAAAGATTGATGCCCCACTCAATAAATCTAACATGTCGTCTAGTCGGGGAATAGGAAATTGGTACTTCACTATTATTTTGTTGATGGCATGGCTATCAACGCACATCCTCCAAGTATTATCTTTCTTGGGTGTGAGTAAAACTGGCACAACGCATGGGCTAAGACTTTCTCGGATGAATCCACTATCAAGCAATTGCTGAATTTGTCGATTTAGTTCCTCATTTTCTGTGGAACTCATACGGTAGTGTGGTAGATTGGGTAAGGAAGAACCTGGCAGTAGATCAATGGCATGTTGCACCTCACGCAATGGTGGTAGCTGTTTCAACAGTTCATCCGGCATGATGTCACTAAAACTCCTAAGCATTTTCGTAAATTCAGTGGGAATAATACCATCACCTTGTTTAGCTTCTCGGTTCACTACCAACAATACCAATTGTTCTCCTTTTAGAGCTTGAGTAAACTACCGAATGGTTAGTACTGGGACAGCATCTTCTTTTTTTGCTTGTTTCGGCTGTGTCTCAAACTCTGAAATCTGCAAAGGGTCTAAAACAAATTTCTTGCCATTAAATTGAAAAGAGTAAGAATTTGTATACCCATCGTACAGCACCCTTCTGTCATAAAGCCAAGGTCGACCCAATAATAAATGACAAACAGTCATAGGTACCACATCACACCAAGCCTTATCCGTATAGTTCCTTCCCAGTGCAAATTTCACCTAACAACAATGCTTTACCAGGATGGGGTTATCTTCATTAACCCAGCTTACTCGATACGGGGTGGGGTGTTTTTGAACTTTCAAACCCAATCGTTCCACTGCATCATCAGAGATTACATTCATTCCACTCCCATTGTCAATGATAACATTTAATGCACGGCCACTGTGCTCCATACGGGTATGGAAAATATTGGTGCGTCTCTAATCAGAACCACTATCATGGAACTTCTTCTTAGTGCCAGTCAACACTCGGTGAATGACACAACTGGGCAGATCAGTTGCTTCCAAATGTTCTACATCTTCACCATCACTTTCTTCATATTCTTCTTCTTCAACTTCCTCCTTTGCATCAACCATACTAAGTTCTTTTCCACATACAAAGGCCAATTTCTTTTCCTTCGTAGGACATACCACAGTAAAATGTCCAAACCCCTTGCACTTATAGCATTGTGGTCCATCACCCGTAAGTTTGGCCTTCCCTCTTTGGTCCCCCACCACGGCTTGTCTGCCTTGGTTAGTGGGCAAAGATGGTTTCAGGAATTGGTGTGTTGATGCGCGTTCTTGCCTGGGATCCATAGATGATATACGTCTACCATTGAAAAAACCCAGTTGCTTTTCAACTCGTAAAGCCAATTGATAAGCTTCATCAACATTTAGGAGTCGTGTTATCAGCATATCTTTCCACAGCTCATTATGCAAGCCCGTGCGGTAATGAGCAAGAGTTTGTTGCTCGTTTTCCACCACCTTGCTACGTACTGTCAGTTCATGGAAACGATCTGTATATTGATCGACAGTCAATGTTTCTTGCTTCAGCTGCAACATCTCCTCAAACATGACTTGCTCGTAGTCAATAGGAAGATATTTCTCTTTCAGCCGCTCCTTCATATCTTCCCAATTAGACACTGGTGCACGTTGAGTACGACGTAGTTGCTCTTCCACGCTACCCCACCAAGCTCGTGCATGGCCTTTTAATTTCATACGGTCGTAACGGAATTTTCTATCCTTGGACACAGAGAACCAATCAAAATAATCCTCCATTGCCGTCAACCAATCTTCAAAAGCATTGGGATCCAGCTTCCCAAAAAAATCTCGGACCTCTACCTTCATTCCCTTGGCTAGTTCATCAAGAGCGTGACGGTCAAAGCCACGTCCTCCCCGTCCCCTGGGAAATTCACGGCCATTCCGTTCAAAACGAACATCATGACCACCAAATCCCCTGTTCCTTTCCCCATATCCATCATCATCTTCATGCCCTTCATGGTCGTCTACTTCATCTTCCGGAGGGGGTCTGTGCCCTCTCCTATTGTGAGGTCCAAACTCATCTCGAGTTTGACGTTCCTCCATCGTATCCAACCTTTGATTGATCTGTTCCAGAACAGATGCGAGTTGGGAGATCTACGCTTGTAGCTGGGGTAGATCAGTGTTTGGATTTTGGTTATTTGACATATTGTAAGAATTACCACTACGAGTTACAGGCATGAAACAATGAGTTCCTTGAGGAAAGAAACCTTGCTCTGATGCCAAAAATGGTGCAAGCCTTAAGAGCCAACTTCACGTTGACAACCAATGGGGAGAAAATTACAAACAGAGTCTCTTTGTTAATGAAATCTCTTCATTTGATAATTCGGAAATCATTCCAGCAAACTTAGGCAACTGCCATTCTTTTCTTAGTTTCCATATTTAAAGGTTTACAAGTGCTAAAAATCAGGAAATAAACTAGGAAGGTATTGCCGATATAGCAATCCGAGTCTTGCGTGAATAAAATAAGAAAGAATTAAAAAACTAACAACAAAAGTTTGAAATAAAAAGATAAGAACAGCTAAAGGTTCCAGCATCTGACTACGTCCTCATCTCCCACAATTTAAGGAGTAGTGTTCGCCTGGGAGCCTTGCTCTCTATTTGCATCAGGGAGAAAACGGAAAGCGTATGAATTGTTTATTTGAAAAGTACGCGAGCCCCTAAGATCTCCCTGAAAATAAAAATGGAAAACCGTCCCGAACCATACTGGACCAGTGTGTTCGGTCCAGTGCAAAACAAATTCAGTTAGGTACCAATTTCATTTTTTCAAAATCGATTCCAAATCATTGGTCCTTGACTAAAGAGATCAATGAGCAACACATGTAGTCGCTTGGATGAGTGGAAGTGGAAGAAAATGCATATACAACCAACAAACTCAACATCATCCAAAGCAAGTCAAAGTCTACCAACATCTTCCACGAGTGAGGTTTGGCTGCTTTATTTTAAAATCAAAACTTTCAAGTGGCTAGAAGAACAAATATACCTCAAAATCGATTTTTTCGATGAAAACAAAATATTTCAAAAATTGAATAAAATACAATTGACATTAGCCTAATAAACTGTATCCGGCGCACCGAACCCCCTTCTCCCCCCAACTAACTCCAACAAATCATACCTCATGCCCCCATCTTCGACCTCCACCCTCTTGGATGATGTTTGGTAGTTCTGCGCTATATCTAATTTCATGTATGTAGAGTTCCATCGAGTCGGAACATCCGCTGGCAACATACTGAAAGATGAGATCTCAAGTTGTTTCACTATTACCTTAAACTGGCGGAAGCCCTCACATATCTCACAAGATTGTTGACTTTAATAATGGAATCATCAATTTCCTTGAACCCCTAAGAAACTATGAGGTTGATGATATGGGTACAACATTGAATATGGATAAACTGGTTCCCATGAATAATATCCTCCTTTACCATCATATTCCGCCTGAACAAATTAATCACAATGTCATTTACACTGGCATTGTCAACCATGATATAAAGTACTTTTCTGAGCCCCCAATCCTATAAACAGTCATCCATCTCTTTACCAATGGATGATCCATTGTGATCAACAATTTTTTTGAAGCCAATAAAACGCTTCTGCACTTTCCACTCACTATCAATAAAGTGGGCTATAATACACATGTAGCTCACATTTTATATAGATGGTCCATGTATCAGTCGTAAATGACACTCTCTAGCTTGTGGCGACAAATATTTCCTTCATCGCTATCTTCTCCTTCTCATGCATCTTCAAACAATCGCGAATCACAGTATACTGTGAAGGCATGAGAAATTGTGGCTCTAAAGTGTGACAACCCGCCCCTTTTTCCCTCGATCACAAGTCTTGTCTACGCATTTTAAATATTGACATTGTGTTTTTAAATATAGCGAATGATTTTTAAAGCGAGCACAGCATTTTAAAGCCCTCGAAATATTTTAAATATCCAAGAAATATTTTAAATGGGGTATTTTTAGTATTATTAAACTAAGCTTGATTTTAAAGTAGGCCTTTTAGATTTTGGAAGCTCCAAAAGTATTATAATTGTAGAAAAATAATTTTATTTAAATGATTTTATTTATTTAAGAATATTATAAGATTTAAATTATGTTAAAATCTCTATTTTAATTAGATGATTTTATTCTTTTAAAAATATTTAGAAAATTTCATCATTTTAATTAATGATGAAAGAATTGTATTTTATAATATAAAGTTGATATTAATTTATGATATTGTATTTAAATTTTATCTAGATATTTTAGTTAGTTTATTTCAATGTTTAATCTCCACCATTGGATCTAGGTTAAGAATTATAGATGACGGGTTTAGATTGAAATATCTAAGAGGAACCTAGATCCCTCATTTTCGCTTTTTTCTCTCTCTCTTCCCTCCCTCTGAAGCCGCACGTCTTCCCCTCCCTCACCCGATCTTTTCCTCTTAGCCCAACAGCGCCATCGGCTGCCGTTGTCCCGCTGCACCTTTACCCTCTCACCGGCCTCCTCCTTCTCCTTTGGACCCAGCCTCCCCTACGCCTCCCTCTCTCCTCCTCACAGAATCAAGCCTCGAAACAGCTCCCTCTCTCTCTCGATTTTCTTTGTCACTACTGCAGCAGCCTCCTCTCTCTCTCGATTTTCTTTGTTGCTACTGCAGCAACCCCTTACCTCGTCGAACCACCCTTCTCCTCCCCTTGACCCAACGACCTCTTCTCCATGACACAGCTCCCCGATCTTCCCCCCTCTCACACAGCTTCTCCCTATCTCACAGGTTCTTGTTGTCGCACGGCCCTCTAGTATATTGTACAAAAATTAGGAAAATATCTCCTGCTTTCTCTCTTGCAGTCTAGAAGGAAAGGAAAACTCATGCTACTCCATGAAGATCTTTCACCATTGCGATTTTCATCCACTCCGAAAGGCAACACAACAAATACTCAAGTTCCAATAAAAAAAAAAAAAAAAAAAAAATTCAAAACTATCTAATAAATCACCTGGAATAGAAGGCTTTTGGACACAAAGTTAAAGTACGGAACGAGAAAGAAAATGAGTTCCGATAGGCATTGTCACATTTTTTGTAAAATTTTATGAATTGTTTGTAAGAGGGAGAAAACGGAAAGCATATGGCATTTAAAGTTATTTTTGCTTGAAAGGTACACGAGCCCGAGCCCGAGCCCGTAAGGTCTTGTTTGCTTTCAAGACCAAAATCTAAAATTTTGAAAACTTTGAAAACCTCTCATCCCATCATTACAACTTTCTCAAATCCCCATACAAAATAAAATAAACAATTCAACTATTTTAAATCCTAAAACAAATATAATATTAAAAAATATATTCTAACAATATTTTATTTAACTTTTCAACTTTAATCTTATATCATCTCATCTCATTTCTGAAAACAAATGAGGTCTTAAGTTGTTCCTGAAAATAAAAGCCAGTAAATCAGCTTGAACCGGACCAGTGTGTACAGTTTGGTGTAAAATCGGTTCGGTTTAGTACAACTTTCGTTCTTTTTAAACCGGTTTCAAATTGATCTAGTTCCAGTTTTGGTTTTTGTTTTTTTTTTTACATTAGACCTGTTCATATATATATCAATAAATAATTTTTATATGATTTTTTTATATTGCATATATTATTTACTAAATAATTTCTAATTAATATAACATGAAACTTTAAAATCTTAAAATTCTTGTATAATAATCTAATAACATAAAAGTAATATAACATAAAATCTTAATCTTAATCTTAAACATGAACATCAATATTAAGTTCTTAATATAAACATATTTTTGATATATATTATATTTAGGATAAATAAATTTTATGGCATAATAAATTATAATATATATGCTTTTTGATAAATACATTTCTAAACATTTGATGATATACATTAATATAAAAGTCGTATAGAGTAACTTATATAGACTATAGTAGTATAGTTAAATTTATTATTATACTAGTATGTGTTAATTAATATAATTATTATAAAATAACGTACACTCATATTTTTATAATGCCATTTTAGCATCAGGAAAATTGCAAATACATTATTGATATACTTTATCTTATTGGTGGAAATTGTAATTTTATAAAATAATGTACAAAATAAAAAGAAATAAAAGTAATTTTACACTTTTATTGGTGGAAACTGTCAGGACCCACTCTCTGGCCCAAGCAGTTCTATATATTATTGTGTTTTATCTTTGTAAAATAATCATATCTTGATATTTCTGATTCTAACCCATTTCAGGGGGTTTGTGGAAAGCATGGCCCCTTGACTAAAGAGATCGGATGAGCAGCACATGTTGTCAGTCAATGCTTGACTGCTTGCATGAGTGGTAGTGGAAGAAAGTGCGTATACAACCAACAAACTCAACATCATCCAAAGCAAGTCAAAGTCTACCACCATCTTCCACAAGTGGGGTTTGGCATGCATATTAATTCCATTTCGACTTTTAGGTTTACAAAAAAGCTTTACATGGAAAAAAAGTGACAATCTAATTTTATTTTAAGAAGATAGGAGTATAAGACTATATAGATATATATATATATGTAGTCAAGAACTGCGTACCTGCTCACACTACAAGAGAAATGGTTTTTGAGACAAAAAATTTTGTCTAAAAAAACCCCAATTTCATCTCCAATTTGTCTCTAAAAGGCTGTCTCAAAATGTTTTTGGAGATGAAATTCAAATTTCATCTCCAAAAATCACTTTTAGAGACAAAAGTTTGGAGAACTAGTCGAAACTGTTCGAACGGAGAATTTTTTTTTAGACGAAAAAATTTTGTCTAAAAAATATGTTCGAATGAAATATTTTTCAGTTCGAACCGACTCATCCATTCGAACAAAAAAAAATTGAATCGAACAAACAACAATATTTGATACTGTTCGAACGAAATGAGTGTTCGAACGAATAATTTTTGTTCGAATGACTTTTGTTCGAATGTAAATTACGTCCGTTTGAACTATATTACGCGTTCGAATGGCTTATTTGTTGTTCGAATGGTTATGTTTTGATTCGAAGGGAATTAGAAATAGTCATTTCTAGTGTTGGACTGATTATTTACCGTTCGAACGGTATTAATCATACAGAACAGAATTTAATTAATTAAAAATACCATATTAGTATTACACAAATTGTAATTCAAACATCAATTATTTAAATGTTTTGAAACAAAATAATAGAAAGAAAATGAAAATAAGAATTAATTTTTACAATTGTGGTGGTGGTATAGAGTTTTGTGACATAATTGACTGAAACTGAAGCATAGCCTTTTGTATCTCCATCTCCAGTCTCTTCTGCATGTTCTCTTCTAATCTTGCCTCAAGATCTGCTGCTTGATCTAATCTGGTCAGCAACTCTTTTTCTTTGGACCTCAATCGTTCTATCTCAAGTGTTGCTTCCTCCAGTTCTTTAGTCTTGTCGTCACTCAATCTGGCTCGAGAAGAGGATGATGATGTTGAGGATGGCTTAACGCAACGTCCTAAGCCCCTCAAATATCCAGAACGTGATCCAAGAACTTGAGAAATGATCTGAGCATCGTTGACAGATGATGCATCAGATGGATCCGCAACAGCTTCCTTGAGAGATATCATCTTGTCCTACAAAAACAAAAATATACTAGTTAGTATAAGTAACAAAATATATAATCACAATGGAATTAAAGAAATTTAAACTTACATAATTTGCCTCTGCTTCAGAACTGGTCCAAACACCATCACGATTTTTATGTGATTTTGCATACAATTGGGTCAGATCATAGTCAGCAGGACTTTCTTCTTTCTGCAAAAAAAATATATATATTAGAACTTAAATCGGAAAAGTGTATTAAATATTAATATTTAACGGGGAGTATAATAACTTACCATTTTGTTAGACAAACGATGAAAAGATCGAGAACCCGCATGATGGTGTATCTTTAAGTTTGATCTATTTGCTTTGTTTATAGTACTCCATTGCTAAAAAAAAATTATATCTATATGTTTAATACATCTATCATATACTATTAAAAAAAGATAACAGCAAAATTACCTGATAGGCAGGATCTTCAAATATATCACAAACCTTCTCCCA
The DNA here is from genome assembly GCA_003123785.1 of Pterocarya stenoptera. Lineage (NCBI taxonomy): Eukaryota > Viridiplantae > Streptophyta > Magnoliopsida > Fagales > Juglandaceae > Pterocarya > Pterocarya stenoptera. The sequence goes on from QEOT01001766.1 coordinate 234,703, forward strand.
TTCATTTGGTGGCATTGCTTGGAATGGATTTTGGCGCGCCTCTATTGTAGTACTAAACTTCTTATAGTGTGCATGACATCGACTTTTGTACCTCCGAAATGCATTCGACATCAGCTCCTCAACCGTTAATCGATCCTCTCGTCGGCCAAAATTAAGCTCAAACTCATCCTTTCAATAATTATAAACAATTAGTATAAATACAAAATATCCAAAAAGTAACATGAATAATACTTAGTTACTTGAGATATAGCTTATTACCAAGCAACGATTTTTGATGTGGTCTTTCACATCTTGGGGAACTTTAGACCAAGAGGATGTAGCAATTGGTGCATACGTGCGAGTAAGCGTACCAACAAAAGAAGCAAGCCACGCTGCTGAATCTCCGGAGCCACCGGTGTGATAATCAGGAATATCAACTTTAATTTTACCAACTTTTCTTACTTTCTCTATGCAGACACCCCTAGTAGTGCCTCTACCTCGGCGCTGGCTTACAACAGCTATATATACAATAATTAAAGCAAGTATTTTAATTAAATAATTTTATTTTATAGATATATTACTTAAATTGAGCATAAACTGTAATATTTAATTTGATAAAATACCTTCTTCTGAGTCTGGTAGTGTGGGCTCACTGTTCATAGCAGGTGAACCACACGGGGAGTCAGTAATGGATGGGGATGGCACACGTGTTGCTTTACGTTTAGGAGGCATATCTATTTGAAATTGTAACAAATTATTATTCAAACAAATGTTACGAATATTTATAAGAATAATACTTACAGAAATTTATATTTGAAATTCATTCACTATCCGTTTTGCTAGACCAGTCGCCCTCATCCTCGCTAGACACTTCAGTTGATTCATCGTCTTCCAATATTTCACCCTCAATTACTTCGGGTTGAACATCTTCTCTACGCAATGGAACCATATCATATTGGCTGAGATCAACAAATAGATTGATGCCTATTTCGTTTTCTTGATATGCTTCTTCATTTGCTGGACTATCAACTTCTTCTGAAGGTTCGTCTGTCTCTGGAATAGTATCATATACATTTCTTGGTGCAAACCTCTCCACTACCCGCCATGGGTTTCCATACTCCGGATCATCTAAATAAAAAACTTGATTCGCTTGGCAAGCGAGAACGAAGGGATCGTCCTCATACCATGTGCGAGATGTATTGACACTAACAAAATAATCATCGTTACGCACTCCAAACCTAGGATTTGAGACATCCCACCAATTACATTTAAACAACCAGACCATATATCCTCCCACGTATTTCAACACTATAATATCTTTCACAATTCCATAGAAGTCAATGTTATCATCCCCATGACTTCCTTCGACTACAACCCCACAATTTTGAGTTTTCCTATATCGTTCTCTATCAGCTGTATGAAATCTATATCCACGCACCAAACATCCTGAGTACTGGATGGCCCGCCTAGACGGACCACATGCCAGAGCATACAGTTCTGGTGAAATTTCTTCTGAATTTTCACCATATTTCGATACAACCTACATCAATAAATATTATTATTAAAAAAAAATAATAGAGTTTAGTGGTATGAAATTCGTATTATAAAATAGAACTTTACAATAATACCGTATGTTCAAACCATGAAGCAAATTCCTCTTCATGCGTCTTTTCTAGGTCAGTTACACCATTCGTGCGAAGTAGTTCTATATGTTCACTGCGCATGTTCGTGTGAATGGTTAATTTGTAGCAAAGAAAAATGTTATATTATTATACATGATTAATTTAGAGGATCATCACTAACCTCAAATAGTGGTCAATCTCTGCACAGTTATTCAAGACATACCATCGAGCTCTTTCAAACTCTCGTCCACATAGGTCGTAGCCCCCTTGTGCGCCTATGGGACGTACTGTCTGGGAAAATACGGTAAATGTCGATGAGACTCCCATCTCTCTTCCACCTTCATAATTTCGGTCTGGTCTTGTAAATCTAGTATCAACCCCCCGGAAATACATTGAACAAAAGGTATGCCACTCATTATCAATATATGACTCAGCAATCGAACCCTCTGGACGAGCTTTATTCCCCACAGATCGCTTCAATTTTCCCAAAAAACGTTCAATAGGATACATCCATCTATACTGAACCGGACCAGCAATTAAAGCCTCACGAGGTAGGTGCACAGCCAAATGAACCATTACATCAAAGAATGAAGGCGGGTACAAACTTTCTAATTTGCACAATATTACTGCAATGTCAGCTTCCATTTTTAACAATTCATCGACTTTCAACGTTCTACTACAAATGTCTCTGAAAAATCTCCCTAATTCTGTGAGAGCTGTACGAACATCTCGAGTAAGCTTTCCACGCACACCAACCGGCAACAGACGCTGCAAAAATACATGACAGTCATGACTTTTAAGACCAGTTATCTTCCAATCATGTGTTCGAACACATCTTGACATGTTTGAAGCATAGCCATCGGGTAATTTGATTGTCATGAACCAATCACAAAATTTCTTTCTCTCATCATTTGAAAGTGTATACCATCCAATGGGCATATATGCTGACGACCCATTATCTTGCAAATGCAACTCCGGTCTTATCCCCAACTCTTTCAAGTCTTTACGAGAGTTAGCTGTATCTTTTGTCTTCCCTTCTATTGACATCAGAGTGCCCAATATATTCTCACATATATTCTTTTCAATGTGCATAACATCTAGATTGTGGCGCAGTGTCAATGTAGACCAGTATGGTAACTCAAAGAAAATACTTTTTTTTGTCCAATTCAACTCCACTGCTTGTCGTTTTCTCTTTCGAACTCTGGTATCTTTCCCAAATCTGTTTTCTGAAACATCCCCCAACTGCACGATAATATCATTCCCAGACAACTCTGGCGGTGATAACCTACGCTCAACCTTTCCATCAAACATAGCTCTATTTGAACGCCATCTATGATCATGTGGTAAATAACGACGATGTCCCATAAAACATAATTTCCTACCATGACTCAACCACTGAGACTGTGTATCTTTATTACAAACAGGACAAGCCATTTTACCTTTTGTGCTCCACCCAGACAAATTTCCATATGCCAGAAAATCATTTATTGTCCACATCACTGCAGCATGCATCTTGAACTCCCCCGACGAAGCGGCATCATAGGTACTGACAACCATATTCCACAACTCTTTCAACTCTGCAATCAATGGTTGCAGATATACATCTAATTCGTTCCCTAGTGACCTTGGTCCTGGTATCAATAGAGTCATCATAAAATAAGGATCCTTCATACACTTCCAAGGTGACAAGTTATAANTATGGGACGTACTGTCTGGGAAAATACGGTAAATGTCGATGAGACTCCCATCTCTCTTCCACCTTCATAATTTCGGTCTGGTCTTGTAAATCTAGTATCAACCCCATGAAAATATATTGAACAAAAGGTATTCCACTCATTATCAATATATGACTCAGCAATCGAACCTTTTGGACGAGCTTTATTCCCCACAGATCGCTTCAATTTTTCCAAAAGACGTTCAATAGGATACATCCATCTATACTGAACCGGACCAGCAACTAAAGCCTCATGAGGTAGGTGCATAGCCAAATGAACCATTACATCAAAGAATGAAGGCGGGTACAAACTTTCTAATTTGCACAATATTACTGCAATGTCAANGCTCATGTTGCCAAACGGATTAAAACCATCCGTTGCTAAACCAAGACGTACATTGCGAGGTTCTTCGGCAAACCATGGATACTCGACGTCAAATTTCTTCCATTGTGAAGAATCTGCAGGATGCGAGAGGAAGTTTTCATTTTGTACTCTTTTTGTGTGATGCCAAGACTTATCTTTCGCAATTAACCTCGACGTAAACAGTCTTTGAAGTCGAGGAATCAACAAAAAATGTCTTAAAACTTTATGGGGTACATTACATTTATCGGATGTCCATCTTGACTCATGACACACTGGGCATGAGTCAAATTCTTCATATTGCTGCCAATAAAGAATACAATCATTTTTACAAGCGTGGATGATGTTATAATCAAATCCTAACCTTCGCTTCAATTGTTTCACTTCATAAAAATTACGGGGCACTACATTATCCTGAGGAAGAGCCTCTTTAAATAATTCAAGTAACATGTCGATAGCTTTGGCAGAAATACAACAAATAGACTTAATATGAAGCAACCTCACCGTGAAAGACAATTTGCTATGACGAGTGCACCCCTGATACAACTCTCTTTGTGCATCCTCCCATAATCTTCCAAAGTTATCATTTTCCTCAAATGATTGTGCAGATGTTCCTTCTCCATCCCTAATCCCAAACATTCCTGCACCCAGATCACCTAACATCTCAGTCATATCCTCTCCATTATCGTCATTGTCATCAGGATCATCCACATTAATGTCCTCTATGTCGGTGTCGTTACCCTCATCTACTTGATTGGTATGACTGCTAAATCTAACTCCTTTGGGAAATGGTTCACCATGTAAGACCCATGGTGAGTATTTAGGATCGATTTCATTTACAAATAAATGATCCTCCATTACCACAAAATTATAAGAACTAAGATTCTTGCACTTCTTGCACGGACATCTTATATATCCTCGACTATCAACACTCATGCGAGCGAAGTCTAGAAAAAACTTCACTCGTTGTGCATACTCCTTATGGTCTCGCCCAAGTCTATCTCCCAATATCATCCAACTTTTTTCCATTGCTCAAATTCGTGATTTGTCCAATGTCTATAAAAAAAACCAAATTCATGGGATAAACACTATCAAAAGTATATTCAAACGTGATCCATTTATTTTATAAGGTAGCTGATCCTATCCCATTTGAGAGACTATCATCTATATCGCATATATACTCAGTCAAAAACTCCTATGTTAGTAAAAATTTCGGCAGCATTTTCCTACAATTCTCCAAGTATGTTAATCACGATAAGTCGTCGACCCTATTCATGGGCCGAAAAACTTACAGACCACATACCCGAAGAATGTAAGAAAACACTTAACCAAAATTTTAATTGACTAACACAAGAGTTTAAACTGAATGTATCTGCCATATAGATGATAGAATCCCAAACTGTCCACTTTGGACAATTCAAGAGTTGTACCCAAAAACATGATTTGGCCACAACTCTCGAACGGGTCTAAGGTTCAAGTACACATAAAATAAATCTAAAAATCCAAAACACTCAAACCCCTACAATTATTGGATAAATTTGAAAGCAAAGCAAATATATGTGCAAAATTACATATAATTAAATGTTAATTATTCTTATTTATTAATTAATTATAAATTTCCATTTTAATATATTATGCATTCATGTTCCTTATAATTATATTATGTATATAGTTTTTTTTGGATTAAATATTTTATAACTACTATTTATTAATCTATAGTGTAATCAATTCCTATACAATACAACACTATATTATATTATAAGTTTCCTTCTTAACTCTATATTATATATGTATATAGTTTTTTATAACTCTAAATACCCTAAAACTATTATTTATTAATTTCAGTGTTTTCGATTCCTATGTTATAATATATTATAAGTTTCCTCATTTTAATATTAGTGCAACATAATGTTTTATTATTATATTATGTATATAGTTTTTTATAACTCTAAATACTCCTTCACTATTATTTATTAATTTAAGTGTTTTCAATTCCTATGTTATAATATATTATATGTTTCCATTTTAATTCATTCTGTTCGAACGGATTTTATACCGTTCGAACTGTACAAGGACAGATTCCAATTCACATATATTATGTTCGAACGGGTATTATAGCATTCGAACGGTACTAGCCCAGATTTCAAACACGAAACAGAGAGCAATTCCTTGTCCAGAAAATATCATTTTCACTACATTATTCTCATAAGCTTGTAAATGGGTTACATTGTAAATGGGATTGTAGACACACAAATATACCAAAATAGCTTAACATATGTTATTAAAAACTATAAATTATCAAAAACCTAAAAATTAGAAATATTACCTCAAATTTAAGCAATCCAAGTCAAACCCCAATATACAATACCTACAATGCCATAAAACACATTATGCCATAACCCTAAACTATGTCCAATAAACCAACTTGCTATGAAAATCGGAATACAAAAAAAAAATTCCAAAATATATTACTTACTTTTATAAACTCAAGCTTTCTCTCAAGAAAGGGATCTCCTGCAGGCCAAGCGTGTTCCTCTATATCTCCACAGCTCCCTCTCACTCCACAAGTCTCTCAAAATTTCGCACAAAATGAAAATGAACTGAAGGTTGGGGTATTTGAATCTGTGAAATTACGTTCGAACTGGAAAATTACTCATTCGAACACGAAAATTTCAAATTGCGCCAAATTTTGCCGCTACTTAATTTGTGTTCGAACGCGAAATTTATTAGTTCGAACAAAAAAATAGAATATTCCTTGGCATATTCTTCAAATGCCCAGAAGATGAAAAGCCATTTTCGTTCGAATGAGAAATTGTTTCGTTCGAACAAATTGACATTCAGAGTATTTGGCGCGAAGTTTCCCACCAAACACATTTCACGAGGTAAAATCGTTCGAACGGTACTTTATTGGTTCGAACTAAAAATTATATTATTATGCTTATAAATGATCGCATATAGATAATAATAAAGTATTTTAATTTATACCAACTACTTTATTTCTAATCTAGAGTATATACTATTTGGTATTTTATATCCAAAGTCTAACTTTTTTGGATTTCTTTTTACATCAAATATTTAACACTTTTAAATATTTTAAACAAAAGAAAAAAAAATTAAATAAAAAAATCTTTCCCCAATTGGGCAAAAAAAAGGAAAGCCCAAAACGGCCTCCCTAATATTTTTCTATTAATATATAGTACTTATACAATACTACACTATAGTCAGAGGCATAACTAGGATTTGGTGTCTGGGGGGTGATCGGCAAAGTGTGTGGTATGTGTCATAAGTAATTATATAATTTTATATGTAATTGTATAAGTGATTTTAATAACTAATAAATTCTTCACAAAAGAAAATATTAGTGATTGTAATTGTGCATACTCCCTGTGTATAACTAAACTAATATAACTATTAGTATAACTATATAATAGTATTAGTATAAAGTATTAGACTATTAGTAATAGTATAGGCTATAGGCTATAGCTATATATTAGTAATATTAGTAATTTAGTATAAGTATAATTGTATAAGTATAACTATAGTCTATAGTCTATACTTATAACTATACTAAATCATTATAACTTATACTAATATATAATATAGTTATAATTTCTTATAAATTTATAATTTATATTTAATCACTATAATATAGTATAACTAAACTAATATAACAACTAATATAACCATTAGTATAACTATATAAATATATAATAGTATTAATAATTAAATATTTTATACTTAATTATAATATAGTTACTCACCCCTAGTAACTAAGATATAATATAGTACTTATTGTACTAGGCTACTATAACTAATAAGTACTGTATATATATTAATTATATTAACTTGTATCTTAAAATATTATAATACTATTAGTAGTATTATTTTTTATACTTTTGTACTTTATAATATTAGTATATTATATATTATTATAGAAATATAATTACAAATTATTTTGGAATAATAACCGTTCGAACGCATACCCTATTCCATTCGAATGGTTAGTATCCGTTCGAATGGGTTAATATACCGTTCGAACGAGACGTCACTGTCATTATATGCCCAGTTCGATTCGAATCAAACCCATTTGAACCCTCACCGCCGAGAGCCTCCGAGTCGCCCCGTCAATCTCCGCCGCCGCAAACGCCACTCAACCGCTGTAGGAACAACGTGTTTGAACTTCTAAGAGGTATGGGCCAACTCTCCAAATCTATTGGTTTGTTTATTTTCGAGAAATGCGTTTTGTTTGGGATGGGGGATTTCTGATTCGAAATCCCCCCATTTTGGTTTACTTGGTCCGATTAACAAGTTTTTAATCGGTAGAAATGATTGAGATTCACTCCTACATCATTTCTACCGATTAAAACATATAGTTTTGGTGTAGATTTTGAGTTTCAGGCATGGCTGAGTCGACTCAGCCATGGCTGTTTGGCTTCGATCTCGTTCGAATGGATTTTATTCCATTCGAACGCGAAGTTGCCAAACAGATTTATTTTTGTTCGAACAAAAAAATATAGTTTGAACGAGTATTAATTGCCAGTTCGATATAACAGAATCTTCTATTCGAATAGTTTTATATGTTTCGAACAGAATATGTTTCGTTCGAACTAGTTATTTCAATTCAGTTCAATATAGTTTAATTTTTCAATAATGTATTTTAAATATAATATTTATAATTATATACTTAATTTTCTTGTGTGTAAATAGTATACTAATGGCATCTAGCGGAAGAAAACATGCAAGAGATCAGGTCAGTGAAAGTAGCACTGGACCAGCTCATGCTCAGGAGTCGAGGCCTATACTCGTCGAGCGTCAGATTATTTTATCTGACTTCTCAGATCTTTCATGGGAGGGACGGAGCATAGAGTCCATCTTCACCGAGCGGGGATGGGTATTGATCTGTCAACAGCAGGGGACTGCATACTGAGAGATGGTCGGTGAGTTTTACCATGCCATGGGAGAGCAGAGTCCTGATGCTCTCTTTTACACTTTATCAGTTCGGGAAGTGAGTATTAATTTCTCTCCCCGTATTATTGCTGAGTTCCTTAACATCCGGCACGAGGTCGGCACATATCCTGGAACGGCCACATCAGGACGAGCGGCTGCAGTACCATCTGATTCAGACACACCGGCCGCATCCTCCACAGTAGCCCCGAATGTAGAACTGCATGACAGTGACGATAGTAGTGAGGATGAGGATCTACCTGATGATGGTCTCACAGACGATCAGGTGCGTCATCTAGTGCGAGACCCTTCGGCTCCTCCATATGATGGGAGCAAGGTGATCCGACAAGCCTACTGTAAAGCATTTTTTAGAATGCTTAACTTGATCGTTGGCTATAACATCGACCCAAAAAAACACAAGACTGATTTTGGGATCGATCGAGCCAGATTTTTGTTGCGGATAGCGCGGGGGGACCCCATTGATCTGGCCTTATATTTCTTCTACCGCATCCGATTAGAGTCACGCTATGTAAGTGGAGGTAGTCTACCATTTGCACTACTGATATCTAACCTCCTACTTCGATCAGGGGTTACAGTGTCTGCGACTGAACGGAGGTCGCCACAGATGGGGCCCCTTAACAAGATCACATTCAGCAAGAGCGAGGGGCACTTGCGGAAGACTGTACCAGGACAGCCTAGTGCCCCGCCCACCGATCTAGCTTCTACTACTACTGTCGCTGTTGAGAGACAACCTCCTGCGGCTACTTTGGATCAGGTACGAGCTCTATTTGTTAAGTTCGTTGAGCCCATCACGGAGAAGCTTAGGGATTTGGATGAACAGATTAAAATGTTACGAGAGGATGTTGATTTGCTTAGCAGCAAATAGTCGTTTTAGTTATTATTTTACTTTTTTATATTGTATTGAACATTATATAGTTGAGATGTAATTAATGAATGGTTTTTATTTCTCGTGTTTGCTACTTTATTTATTTTTTTCATTTTACTTGTCGTTCATGATAATATAAAAAATGATACTATCTTTAAAGTTATATTTATATAATTTAACATAAAAGAAATCATTTTTCCCGGAAAAAGAAAATTAAAAATATATGTACAAATTAATGATGATAAACAAATTAATGGAAAAAAGGTCCGTTCGAAGCAATAAATTTAAGTTCGTACGATTATTAACTTGTCTCGGGAAAACAAAATTAATTTCCTGCCAATATTACTTATTGAACAAACATTAGTTGGTTGTTCAAATATTTTTTTCCGTTCGAACGTTTTTTCTTTTTTGAGACGATTTGTTTTGTCACAAAATATTCCGTTCGAATGGGTATTTTTTTGTTCGAACAAATTTTGTATCTCAGGCAGTTTTGGAGACGAAATGAAAAATTCATCTCCAAAAATGACTTTTAGGGATGAAATTTAGTTCGTCCCTAACTAATTTCATCCCTAAAAGTCAAATTTCTTGTAGTGCCATGAGGAGCTCCTTTCCTGGCCTTGATATAGTTGTCATTTAGCAGCTGATCAAAAAAGGGGGGGGGGGGGGCGCACAAACATGTCAAAAGCATTAGAAATTTTAATTACTTTGTGAAACATCAAATATTTTGAAACATCAAAAGCATTAATATTTTTGTTGGATTTAATATGGATTGAAGTGATCTATAGCATGATCTTTAATCTTGAAGCTACACCTAGTTTAATTTCCCAGCACACAGCTACACCCCGGCCCTTTAAGGAGGCAATGGATCCAATAAAGCAAACCTGACCAAGGTCTTCAGGAAATATACAATTCCTCTCTCCTTGAACCTAACAAGAATATAAAATAACAAAATAGCAATCATTATGTAATTCATGCCACATTATTGACCATAAAAACACCAGCACATGTATGCCTTGAGAGAGAGAGAGAGATGGGTTGCAAAGTCGATTTTTTCGGTGACTAGAAGAACAAAAATACCACAAAGTCGATTTTTTCGTTGAAAAGAAGGATTTTAAGCACGTACCAATCATGTTAAACACTTATGGGTTGCAAAGTCAATAATGACACAAAACAGGGGGAGATGGATAGTTCTTAGGAAACTAGCCTCTTGTTTCTAAACATACTAGTAAATCTATGAATCTTGTGTTAAAAAGGATTTTTTTCTTTAAGAATACCCTGTTTTGGTTCTTATTTACTTGGCAAGGATGGAAAATTCCAGCCCCACAGTATGTAACATCTCATCAAAGACACTGGACAAAACTTGCATTATTGCTGAATGAGAGTTCCCTTTCTGTGGAAAATTTTTTCAAATGTGACATTCTTTGAATTTTCCTTGGTTTGATGTTTGAACGTCCTGAAGAAATTCATGGGCCTAACTCATCTCATAAAACCGGTTTTACAAAAGAGGATTGCTCATTGCTTATAAATATGCCCAAGACCTTGTCCACAGACAATGTGGGATTATTCCTCAACACCCTCCCTCACGTGCAGGCTAATATTTTTTTCTGGCCATTGTCACGGAGTAAGTAGTGTGGCCCCCATTCATCCTGTGGCAAGCTCTGATACCATAAAGAAATTCATGGGCCTAACTCATCTCATAAAACCGATTTTACAAGAAAAGATTACTCATTCCTTATAAGCATGCCCAAGACCTTGTCCATAGGCAATATGAGATTAGCCCTCAGCACCCTCCCTCACGTGCAGGCCAGTATTTTTTTTCTGGTCCTTGTCATGGGGTAAGTAGTGTGGGTTCACATTTGTCCTGTGGTAAGCTCTGATACTATGAAGAAATTCATAGGCCTAACTCATCTCATAAAACCAGTTTTACAAGAGATGATTGCTCATTGCTTATAAACATTCCCAAGATCTTGTCCATAGACAATGTGAGATTATTCCTCAACACGTCCAACCAATGGATGAGTATTTTTCTCATCTTTCTCGAGTTTTCATCTATTTATTAGCTCATTGTTGAGATCAGAGTTCACACCAGAGCAAAAGCCAGAGCCAAAAGAACTCAACCTCTTGTAATGACGAAAGCAACTCCAATATTTATCCATTTCTCTTTCTATGTCACATTTTTCCTCTTTCTCAGCCATGCAAACTCCCAGACTCAAGAACAAGGAATACTACTAAACCTGAAACAACTCTAGGGAAACCCAAAATCTCTCAGACACTGGATTCCAACAAACTCTTCCTCCCATTGTTCCTGGCCTGAGATCACTTGCTCCAGCGACTCTATCATTGGATTATCCTTCAGAGATTACAACATCAATGGAACAGTCCCACCCTTCATTTGCAACCTCAAGAACCTTACAACATTTGATGTTTATAATAACAATTTCCACTCAACGGAGTTCCCCAGAGCTCTCTACAACTGTTTGAAGCTGGAAATTCTTGACCTCTCGCAGAACTACTTTTATGGTGCAATCCCTGATGACATTCACCGCATGTCTCGACTTCGAGAGCTCAGCCTTGAAGGCAACAACTTTGACAGTAACATCTCAGCATCTATCGGGTAGTTGACAGAATTGAGGAAACTCATGCTTGTCCAATGTCCATTTACCGGTTCTTTCCCACCAGAAATTGGAAACCTGTCCAATCTCGAGAATCTAGGATTAGCATATAATTCTAAGAGTTTGGAAAGTTGAAGAAGATGAAGTTTTTATGGATGGCCGGGACGAATTTGATCGGGGAAATTCCAAACACGATTGGAGAAATGGTAGCTCTTGAGCATTTGGATTTGTCACAAAATAACTTGACCATTAAGATCCCTGATAGTTTGTTTATGCCAAAGAATCTAACGATTGTTTACCTTCACAAAAACAAATTGTCCGGAGAGATTCCTCGTGAGGTCAAGGCTTTGAACCTCAATGTCATCGATCTCTTAGAAAATAATTTGATAGGGAAAATTCCAGATGATTTTGGAAAGCTCAGAAATTTGACAGGTCTGGCTTTGTTTCTCAATCAGTTATCTGCAAAAATCCCATATAGCACTGGTGTTCTTTCGAGGCTTATAAATCTCAAGTTATCGAACAACAAATTTTTAGGGAGTTTGCCTCTAGAACTAGGGAGGTATTCTATGTTGGAAAGGCTTTGGGTTTCAACCAACAGGCTTACAAGTCAGTTGCCGAAACACTTATGTGACAATGGGAAGTTGGTGGAAGTGGTAGCTTATGAAAACCAGCTCGTTGGAGAATTGCCCAAGTTGCTTGGAAATTGTAGCAGTTTGGAATTAGTCAAGATATACAGAAATAAGTTTTTTGGGAATATTCCAAGTGGTCTTTGGACATCATTGAATCTAAAAATGTTGATGCTAAGTGATAATTCTTTTACAGGCGAGCTTCCTGAGAGATTGGTATGTAATCTTTCACGATTGGAGATGAATGACAACAAGTTTTCGGGTAAAATTCCATAGGGAGTGTCATATTCTAGGAATTTGTTGGTTCTCAAGGCTAGTAAGAACCACTTCAACGCCACGATTCCTCGAGATCTTTCTCCTTTGAAAATCCTTTTGCTTGATCGAAACCGACTTTTCGACTCCCTTCCAACAGATACTAATTCATGGAAATCACTGAATACTCTAAACCTCAGCCGAAATGCAATCTCTGGACAAATTCTAGAGGAACTTAATTCCCTACCAGGCCTTATTGAATTGGACTTAACAGAAAACCAATTGTCTGGCCCAATTCCATCAAAACTTGGCCTCTTGAAGCTTACTTCACTCAATCTGTCTTCAAATCATCTGACTCGATGCATTCCAAGTGAATTCGAGAATGGTGCATATGTCTACAGCTTCTTGAACAATCCTAGTCTTTGTTCTAATAGACCATCTCTATCCCTTAATCTCAAGAACTGCAGTTCACGTCGCCAAAAGTCGAGTAAAACTTCTTACCAATTAATTGCTTGGATCATAGGTTTGGTGGTAGCAGTTCTTCTAGGTTTATTTTTTTCATTCTTTGTGATTATAAATTACAAAAAAATAAAGCATGGATTGCATTTGACATGGAAGCTCATCTCATTCCAGAAGTTGAATTTCACAGAATCAGACATTTTGTCAGGACTGACAGAAAATAATCTAATTGGTTCTGGTGGATCAGGTAAAGTATATCATGTTGTTGTTCATCGCTCAGGTGATATTGTTGTTGTGAAGAAGATTTGGAATAACAGAAAGCTAGAAGAAAAACTTAAAAAGGAATTTCTGGCAGAAGTTAAAATACTTAGTTCAATTTGACATACCAACATAGTGAAGTTGCTTTGCTGTATCTCCAATGATAATTCAAAACTTCTTGTCTACGAGTATCTGGATAATCGTAGCCTGGATCGCTGGCTACAAAGGGAAAGTAGAGCAACAACCTTTTCAAGTGCAGTCAATCATGTTGTCTTGGATTGGCCTAAGAGGTTGCATATAGCTGTTGGAGCTGCCCAGGGGCTCTCTTATATGCACCATGACTACTCACTGCCCATTGTTCATCGAGATGTGAAGTCAAGCAACATCCTTTTAGATCTCAATTTCAACGTACAAATAGCTGATTTTGGTCTAGCAAAGATGTTGGCCAAGGAGGGAGAGCTGGCTACAATGTCAGCTGTGGTAGGCTCTTTTGGCTACATAGCTCTAGGTGTGTGACAATATAGATTTCCAAGTTTCCTTTTATTGATTATGTTTTTCTCTTTTTCCATCACCAGAAGTTTGGCTTAGTTTGTGTTGTTGAATTGAAATGCAAAGTATGCTTGCACGACAAGAATTAATGAGAAGATTGATGTTTATAGCTTTGGGGTTATCCTTCTAGAGTTGACAACCGGAAGGAAAGCCAATGATGGTGATGAACATACATCCCTAGCCCAATGGTCATTGCGACACATTCAAGATGGAAAACCAATAATTGATGGCTTGGATGAGGTGGTCAAGGAACCTTGTCACTTGAATGAAATGTGTCATTTTTTCAGACTTGGACTCTTTGTACTGGCACACAGCCTTCTACCAGACCATCCATGAAAAAGATTCTTAAGGTTTTGCTCCAATGCAGCCAGCTAGTTAGAAACAAGGAGAAGAATGCAGCAACAGAGATGTTTTCCCATTCCTAAGGAATTCAAAACCAAATCAGGATGTTGAGCATTGTTCAAGAGAAATAAAAGACTAGATCCTCCATGGTTTAAGGCTGAGCACCGACCAAGTCGAAGTTGGAGTAGAGTCAGATCTTGGACTTTTTTTGTTGTTGTTGTTTTCAACTTCAAACTATAACAAAAAATTAAACTAAATAAAAACAAGTAACATACTAACATGCTTCAAAAAATTAAGAAAAAATAAAATAAAAAGGACTAGTAATTACAATAAACATCCACTCCCATCATCCATCATTCACATCCAACTAATCACTACAATAAACATCTACACCCATCATCCATCAACCACATCCAAAATCATCCACAGGACCACACCCATCATCCACAACAATCATAATAATATTTTGTTACAATGACTACATCTGCCATTTTCTAAGTTCCAATTCTGACAAAAAAAGAAACCTAACATTCTCTAAGTGCCAACAAAATTAAATGTTTTCAAAAACAAATATAATTGCCCAACAAGGCAACAACTGAACCAAAATATTTTAAATGTTCCAAGTGCCACACTGCCATTCCAACTTCCAAGTTGTGTTTGAAAACAAAATATGAAAAGATTTTAGTTAGAAATTTTGGACCTACATAATATATCAATACAGGAAAATCATAAGCTGATGTATACTAGCTAGCTGGAAGCTTCATGCAATTTTCCTTTTCAAAAAAATAAACCTATCTAACTCGTTCGAGGTCTCTTGTATCCTTTGGACCTTTGGCCCTTTGGTCTAAAGCCAATAATAATACTGCAACACTGCTAGCAACAACATATCCAACATGAGCAATATATAACAAAATAACAGGCTAAGAACATCACAACCTCAATCATAGTGCTATTGCCAAGTCAGTAACACAAACCTTAATCATCTTCATGAAGTAAGCTCGCCATACTAGTGGTTAATTCTACATTAAGATGTTAAAGTATAGGAGGTTAGTATCACAAAATGTCAAAATCAACATTTATAACAACTAAAACAAGTCTCTAAATACATTACCTAAGTCTAACTTATAACTCTCCGCATCATCAATAGTATCCGAATAATTTCGACTCAGGCATATAAGAGTGGACTTCAACCAGTTTTGCGGACACATAAAAGACTCTACAGTTCTAGGAGCCAAAGAACTCCAAAATGGATCCAGGACACAGCTTCCTGTGCTAAATGCAGACTCAGATGCTACGGTGGTGATCGGAATGGCCAGGATATCACTTGCCATTAGAGCAAGAATTGGATATTTGGTGGAGTTGATCTTCCATCAAATTAAAATGTCGAAACTCTTCGTAGGAACCTCAACATCCTGCAACAAATACAGTTCTATCTCTAACTTATAATCCATCAAGCATGCTGATTTTCACTCTTTATGGAAGTTTTTCAAAAAGGCCTAGAGATCAATTGTACAGGTACTACTACTCCTCATTGATGCATTACCTTCACTACGAGGAGTTAACTTAGACCAGTTATGCACCCACCACCAAATGTAACATATTGTTCATACAAATATTTCATATCCCTCTTAGGGAGTGCCATAAATTCTTCACCCCTCTCAACGCCCAATGTTTGGTTGAACTAATAATTTTTCAGGGGCTCTCCTATATGCACAGTGATAGGTCACTACCCATTGTTGATCAAGATGTGAAGTCAAGCAACATCCTTTTAGATCTCAATTTCGATGCACAAATAGCTAATTGCGGTCTAGCAAAGATGTTGATCAAGGAGGGAGAACTAGCTGCAATGTCCGCCGTGGCTAGCTCTTTTGGCTACATGATAGCTTCAGGTGTGTGATAATATAAATTTTGAAGTTTCCTTTTATTTATGATGTTCCCTCTTTTTCATTACCAGAAGTTTGGCTTAGCTTGTGTTCTTTAATTGAAATGTAGAGTATGCTCTCATGACAAGAATTAATGTAAAGATCGATGTTTACAACTTCGAAGTTATCCTTTTGGAACTTACAATTGAAAGGAAAGCCACTGATGGTGGTGAACACACATCCCTAGCCAAATGGGCATTGCGACACATAAACCTATAGCTGATGCCTTGGATGGGGAGGTCAAGGAGTCCTATCACTTGAATGAAATGTGTCATGGTTTTAGACTTGGACTCTATTGTATTGGCACACTGCCTTCTACCATGCCATTCATGAAAGAGGTTTTGAAGGTTTTGCTCTAATGCAGCCAACTAGTCAGAAATGGAGAGAAGAATGAGGAAATTGAGATGCTTTTCCCTTCCTATGGAATTCAAAGCCAAATGAGGATGCTCAGCATTGTTCAAGAGATGTGAAGTTGAAGTTGTCCAGGGTCTCTCTTATATGTACCATGATTGCTCACTAACCATTGTTCGTTGAGATGTGAAGTCAAGCAACATCCTTTTAGATCTCAATTTCAATGCATGAATAGTTGATTTTGGTTTAGCGAAGATGTTGATCAAGCAGGGAGAACTAGCTACAATGTTAGTAGTGGCTAGCTCTTTTGGCTACAAAGCTACTGGTGTGTAACTATATAAATTTTCAAGTTTCCTTTTATTGATGATGTTTTTCTCTTTTTCTATCCCCAGAAGCTTGGCTTGGCTTTGTGTTGTTTAATTAAAATACAGAGTATGCTTGGACAACTAGAATTAATGAGAAGTTCAACGTTTGCAATTTCGGGATTATCCTTCTAGAATTGACAACCAGGAGGAAAGTTAATGATGGTGATGCATACATATTCCTAGACAATGGGCATTGTGACACATTCAAGATGGAAAACCTATAGGTGATGCCTTGGATAAAAAGGTCAAGGAGCCCTGTCACTTAAATGAAATGTGTCATGTTTTCAGACTTGACTCTATTGGACTGGTACATAGCCTTTCACCAGACCATCCATCAAAGTGGTTTCGAAGGTTTTGCTGCAATGCAACCAGATAGTCAGAAATAGAGAGAATAATGCGGCAACTGAGATACTTTTTGTAATACCCAAGGCCCAAGCCCATGACCTAAGCTTAGAAAGAGTGACCCTCCCCAATTTTATTAATAGACCCTCACTTATGGCAGAAGAATACTATAGTTACATGTAACGCTCGTCCTTATGGTAGGACTTTTTATAAAATAGTTTTAGAAAAGACATCAAGAATTATTGTTCATTTGAAAACTTTTTACTTCCATACCCAAGGTGCAAGACTCTATGTTATAAAATAAAATGTGCTTTGAAAATAAAAGAGGTTTACAATGGAAGACATATATCTTAAAATAAAAAGGCCTCTGATACATTTAAAACTCTCATGCCTAGACTTCTGTACTCTTCCCTTTGGGCCGTGTCTATCCTAATGTGTTCTGCTCATTCAGTTCCTGTGGGGGGAGACGCACACATAAAAACTGAAATGAGTCGAATACTCAGTACGCATTACTTCATACAGTTAAAATATAATAACATAGGTTTTTAGTCATGAATTCATCATTCCATACATACTATACATACATGCATACATGCATTCCTTTGAAAACATCACTAGGCAGGGTTTTTCTTTAAAAAGGGTTTTCCTTCCATGAACTGTCTCCAGTCAGTGCCTTCATTTCTTAAAGAGTTCATGCATTCATACATTCTTTCTTATTACTTTCTTTTGGCTGGTACACACTGTTACTCCCCATGTGTTGGGGTTAGTGGTCTTCCTTTGAGCCTGGATTTTACCTGTGGCCACGGGTTGGGAACCCATTTTTAGTCAGGGGCCAAACTAGGTGTACTACAAGTACTACTTAGGGACATTTTAAAATATCAGTTCTTAGGGACATTTTAAAACACCAGTTCATAGGGATGTTTAAAACACTTTCTTCATGTAAGTTAAAGCATTAGTTGAAGCACGAGGCATAGGCCTCAACATTTCTTTTCGTAGAAAATATATACAATAGATACTGCGTATAGTCATCCATTTACATGTGTACAATTAATACTTTGGTTGCATAAAAAGGGGCTACCAAGATGGATCATACATACGTATACCTTAAACACTTAGCATGGTTTTTCATAAAACATCGTTTCCTTTCGTTTCGTAAAGCATCGTAAAGGAAAAGCATTTCATTTTCATTTTCATATCCTTTAGAAAACTCTAGAAGAGTATGAATGTAATACTTACTTGGACTCCATGTTACTTTCATATCATGTAGTCCATTCATGCGCATGTCAGATGGCAACCTACATGCATACATATAACCTTAGCGCTATTCTCTATGTAATGCATAAGCAACTAAAATCAGAATAGAACTACACTTCACATAAAACACTCTCCTTCTACCTATTCTCTTACATGTCCTTTACTATGCTAAAACCTTCAGGATCTATTTACGATCACTATCTCTTCCAAACTCAAGGTTTTACCTTGAGTGTTCATCCACTAAAGTGAACCCATGATTCACCTTGGGGTTAAGACACTAAGACCTTTGTCTTACTCTTCTTATTAACCTCATCCAGATGCATGACTCAGACTGACTAAGTCACACATCCCAGTCCTTGACAATACACCCGTCGCTACCTTCATGTATTCTTAGCTCACTCTAAATCCTCATGCTCATCCATACACGCCACACGGCTTTAAGTCAACTCTGAGGCTTAAGCACCGTGTGACCATGCCTAGGAAAGATTACCCATTACAAATGATGAATTCGTCCGACACATGTGTCTAACTAAATTACACACGTACCTTACCTCTTTATCACCTAAGACCAACATATAATACGTTGATCACAAGCTCGTATAGACAAGCACCATACTCCGATACCAACCTTATCTTAACCCAGCTAGCATGACTCTTCATGCTACCTGTCCCTCTTGACAGTTCATCCCAAAACTTGACATTACAAGAATCCATTCATAACTACACCTTACATCACGCCATATAGCTCAAGATTACTCCCAAGCTACACCGTGACTTTATCAAGTCACCTAACATTCTGCTATGACATTTCTATGCCAACTCCTAACTCATCATGAGTACAGTCCCTCACGTACTCCTGTCACATTGTGACATCTTGTCACATTCCTGCTACACCATTCTTACACTAACTACTCACTCATCACAGGCACAACTTCTAGTTTAACCATGTCACTTCCTGACATTGCCCAGTCATGCTTTCATTGCACTACTCTGATACTATCCTGCCACTTCACACATACTCTCAGCCATAAGTCAACTACACAGTGACACTTGTCACCTCAGACTTTAGGCCACATCAAAGCTACTTCGAGACACTGTTTCACAGTTCCCAACACTACTCATAACGCTCTACGCTCAACAACTACACAACCATCCTTATTTTCACGACACACCACATGGTGTATCGCTTAATCTCATGGAATACACTCCACGTGTACTCCTTTCACACACGCTATGCTACATCACCACTACAGCATGCACGTTATATGCTGCATCACTCCACTACATGTAGTATACTCCATATGTACTCCCTTCACACACGCTACGCCAAATAGAGTACACTCCATGTGTACTCTTCCTAATCCACACAAAGCCACATCACCATTATAGTACATACTCTACAACCACACTTCACAGCACAGTCCACAATACTACACAACACACTTCCCAACCATGCCCAACACTTCACATACATAGCACATCACATCACCACACTACACAACAAACTCCAAAAATACTAATAACACAGTCAACAACCTAAACAACCAACTAACATTTAACATAAATAACTAGAGAATGAGAGTTATACCATCAACAGGATAACCTGTGCATTACTCGTTGTCCGACATGGCCAGTGGCATCGAAAGACACTAGCTTGGGTAGTAGTGGTCACTACCGTGACCTTACAATGAGACTATCTCGAAAACCGGATCTAGGATTTTGGCTACTAGATCTAGGCTGTGCAAGGGTGGCCGACATGTTGGGAGTTCACGGATGGTGGCTACCATCGCGTACGGTGGCGGTTAGCAACGAGCAGTCTCTGTTTTGGCCATTGGAGGTGGCTGGAGGTGTGGGTCTAAGCATAGGAGGGTCAGGTCGTGGTCTTGGGGTGGTGGTCTCGTGGTGGTGTTGAGGTGGAACATGTCAGAGACACGGCGGCTCGTGGAGGAGTTTAGGCCATGGGTTTCGACATGGGAAATTGGAGGGAGGGCTTGGCTAGTCATGGTTGGCCATGGAGGAGTCCTCTGGTGGTGGTGCGATGGTCGTGGGAGGCGTAGCTCGGCCGTGGGTGTAGAGAACCGATGCGTGGAGGAGCTTCGAGCGTGCAATCTAGGGAGGAGCTACGGGGGCTGGGTCAAGGGAGGAGGAAGAGGTAGATTAGGGGGTGCTTGTGATGGTGCTCAATGGTGGCCCTGGTTGACGGCGGTGGCGCTAGGAGGAGATAGATAGGTGAAACCCATTTTGGATGGTTTACCATAGGAGGAGAGAGATAGGTACATATGGGGGAGATCAGTGGTGGCTAGCTTGGTCGCCGGCGTGGTGGGAAGTTTTGGTGGTGACGGTGAGGCTGGACAGTGCACGGTGGTGCTAGGCTGGGCTGAGGGAGAACTGGGTGGAGGGAGGTAGCATAGGCGTGAGGGAGAGAGAAAAGAGAGAGAGGGAAAGGAAAAGTGAGGGCGAAAGAAAGGGGACGAGGGTTTTAATCCAAACCCTTCATCTTGGGGTCTTCAAGACGATCTAATGTTGAGTTTTAAATACTGATTTGAAAATGCATAAACATTAACTTAATTAAGCACTGAGAGGAATTAAGATAGAATATTATTTAAACTAAACTTTAGTTTATAAAATAATATTCTTTCATCATTAATGATGAAGTTTTGCTAATTACTTTTAAGAGAATAAAACCATTAACTTAATTAATAGTTTTCAACATAATTTAAATCCCATAATATTTCAAATAACTGAAATCATTTTAAGAAAAATGATTTCCTACAATTATAATATTTTTGGAGCTCTTCAAAAATATTATAATTGTCTTATATAAAATCAAATTTAGTCAAATAACACTGGGAATATCCCATTTAAAATACTAGTGACTTTAAAACACTGAGCTAGCTTTAGAAATCACATAATATCTTTAAAAACATGCCATTCAGGTTCAACACGCATAACGAGACTCGCAGTCGCTAGAGAAGGGGTGAACTGTTATATTGGATGGAATTTGCTTACGTCAGAAAGAAGGAATGGGGTGTTACATTACATTTTCAGCATCTTGGGGTTTACATAAAGCCAAAACCCAGCATGCAAAAAAAGGACCAACCTAACCGAAAAAAAAAACAAACCTCAACACCTGTCCGACAAAGAAAACTCTAAACAACTCTCAAATTAGGCAAACCATATCAATCCAGTCGCAAAATACCTTTAAGCATATGAGGAATATTTCCTTGTGTAAACTCTTTAGAACTTCCACTACTACCCAGTCTCGCAAGCCAATTTGCTGTATAATTTCCTTCTCAAAAAACATGTTGATACCACACATTCATCCCAGTGAGAAGACATTTGATTTCTTCCCAAAAGTCCTCCAAATACCAAACATTACGCTAACCTTCTATAAGCCAATTAACAATCAAGAGCGAATCCAACTCAAGGACAATACTATTAATACCATATAACATACAACGTCGCAGGCCAAGAAGAAGTGCCATCAATTCAGCGCGATTATTAGAATCAATGCTAGTATATGCATTGTTAGACCCACAGGATGTCACTTTTGGGAAAGACTCCTTCTCCTTTCAATTTCTTCTTCTCCAAACACACGCTCCATCACGACTGTTTCTTTTCCCCTCAAAATCTTCTCCTCCCGTTAGTTGCTCCACCATTTTTTCTTCCATGAATCCCACTTTTAACCCATGCCCCTTCAATTTAATTTTCTTTTCTTCACCCTCATATTATCTTCTCAACATACACACACACACACTCTCTCTCTCTCTTTCTCTCCCTCCCTCCCTCCCTCTTATGTTTCTTCCTTTTGGTCTCTCTCTCAATTTTATTTTCACCTCCTTATCTACTCTCCTCAACTAGTAGCCACGAGAACCACCCTGCTCCTACATGACGAAAGCCATCAGGCCCACTGACTCAAGCCTTTGCCTTATACCACCGTAGACCCACGCCACCCCAGCATCGCCTAACACCAACCCGCAAGCCTCCACCTATAGTGCTACCCCTACACGCAATCATCCCACATATAGAAGATCGCGGAAACCACCCTGTGGCAGCACCACCCTGATTGGAATTGACCAACTAAAAGCCTTTGTTTTCTACAACTCAGAACAGATCCATCTCAGCCATGACCATAGCACAGTCGAAGAACTACCGTGAAGCCAGCTAGCTCTCAGTCATAGGCCACCCATCATTCAACACACAATCAACAAACCACGTTGGAAACCAACAATAAGCACTTCGCGACCACTGCCCTTTCAGTTTGCACATTTCTTCCCCCACATCACCACAACCAGAACACTTGCAAGCAGAAAACCATGCAACCATGTCGGGAGCTCCACACTGGCACCGCCTCGCATCGTGAAACCCAAGCCACCATCACACTCCAAGAGCCCTCTATTTTCCCTTGCCAAAACCAAAGCATCTCCCCCATCGGGATGCTTAAGCCATCACTCTCTCTCTCTCTCTCTCTCTGAACTCCACCAAGTGCCACAAAGGAGGCTGCCGTGATTTAATCTCCGCCAGCCGCTACATTTCCTTTGCTTGGTGCCGGGTTTCCGCTAGGTGAGCATCTGCTGCATAATATTTTTCTCTCATGTGTTGGCTTTTAGCTGAGGACACTTAGCAATAGTGCTAGTGTGTGTAATTACCTTAAGGCCATCTATGTGTATTAGGGTCTGATGGATTTGGATGTTCAAGTGCTTTGGGCTTGATTTTGTGTGTTTCTAGTGAGCCTAATTTTATGAGGAAGTTGATTTCTTAGGTGGTCTTGGGTTTAATTATTTTTGGAAATTAGTATGCTATTTTGTTTTGGGTTATGGCCTGCAAAGGTTTACATG
This sequence comes from Pterocarya stenoptera, assembly GCA_003123785.1. Classification (NCBI taxonomy): domain Eukaryota; kingdom Viridiplantae; phylum Streptophyta; class Magnoliopsida; order Fagales; family Juglandaceae; genus Pterocarya; species Pterocarya stenoptera. The sequence continues at coordinate 258,379 of QEOT01001766.1, forward strand.
CCACGAGTGGATATCATGAGTTTAATATGTATAGTTTGGTATCAAGATGACGTGTTTACATACTAATATTCTAAGACCAATTTATGAGTAATATGATCTTAAGGTTTAATCGTGTAATTGTTCGGAGAAAATTATGTGAAAATCAAAGTATTTGGAGGAAATGTTATTTCAATGTTCGAGGATTTTAGATGTTAAAGGAAAATAGATTCTTTCATTCTCTGGCTTTTATTGAAATATATGTACAATTGGAAATTCATGCAAGTTACACGACTATTTTATAGGTAATAATTGATATTCATTCAACACAATAGTGAGAAGATTCAGAAAAATTAAAAAGTCCAGGTAAGCAAGGTTTCTATGCTAAGCTTTGCATAAAAAAAAATAAACTCAAGTTGATTTTATGAAAAATGTGCATGATATGTTTTGAAAAGAAATGTGAAAATAACCTCAATTATGTGTTTTGCATTACTCATGAAATTTGTATAAAAGAGAAAGTGTTTTCTGACATGACTGGTGTTCTGTATAAAATCTTTTGACATGCTATTTCTGAAATGTGCAAAAGAGTGAATATGAAATTTGTGAATTTCGTACATGTTTTATGAAGATGCTCTAAATCCATTGCATTTATGTGAAAATGATATGACATCTGAAAAACCTTTGGCATGACTTTCTGATTTTGCTTTGATTCTATTTCTGGTTTTGATAAGATGACTCTAATTCTATTATATGGTCAGTACCAACATCTCTGATATGAGTGCACCCACTTTGGAAACAAAGTGGTTTTTCTGCGTGTTCTTTTCTGTGTACACACTTGGGGCTCCGATGAATAAGTGAAAGATTCACATTCTAATACTATCTGGTTTGGCCACCGGGGATAATGCAACCCAACCACGGGGTTAAACATGGTATATAAATTGGTATGGTGATATGATACGATATGTTGATATGATATAATATGATACGATACGATACAATATGATATGATATGATTAGATGAAGATGTTCAGTTATGTTATGCCAGGGGGTCTTTGATAATTTGAAAAGTTGCTCTGATTTCTTGATACCATGTTTTTGCGATCTCCATATTGAAACTAAAATGTTGTGTTTCTGCATTCTGAACTCAGTGAAAAGTATCATGTTTACATATTAGTATATGTTCTCTGCTTATTGAGTTATTGATAACTAACTCACCATTTATCTTCACAATATTTTGTAAATAATTTGAATATTTCAGCTGAGAATAAAGACTAGGGAGTATGGGTGAGATGATTTAAGCATGGTGGATTAAACTTAGAAGGTTGCTATGATTATTGTTGAATTTTATTCAGTAATTTGGTCGTGTTCTGATGGCTTAGTATTTCGGAAGGTTGATGTTTATTTTTGAAGTTTTGTCATATTTTTAGATTATTTATATTGGGTTAGTTGATTGGAAACATTGGGATCTATGTGTAATTGAGAAATTGAAGTCTATATATGCACTATGAGATGTGAGTTTAAGTGATGGAAAGTAACTTTTAGCCCTCTTTGGGACTGGGTTGTTACATTTTTCCCTTCCTAAGCAATTCAAAGCCAAATTAGGATGCTCAGCATTGTTCAAGAGAAATAAAAGACCAGATCCTCTATGGTTACTAAAAAGAATTGAATAGTGAAGTTATTACTAAAAAGAATATCATGGAATTCAGCCCTTGTGTTTTAGTGGAATTCCATTCCAAAATATTCTTTTTACTAATAACTTCACCATTGTGTTTCCACTTTCATACTAAATTATCCCATGTTTCACTATACTTCATTGTTTCATTCCCCAATTTTTGAAAACTTTTTTGTTCTTCAAGCCTTTTTTACTCTAGTTTTAATGAGTAATTTCTTAAGTCCTTTGAAGCCCTTACACTACACAAAGGGTAAACATTGTTATGTTTAATTAAAATAACAAATACAAAAATTGATATCCAAAATAATTCCCCCGTCAACCCAATATGGCACCACAACAGCATGGAAAAAACCAAAGATTCTTCGTGCAAGGGATTATCACTCTTCTTAAACTGGCTTGCAAGGTCAACCACATGCTCAAAGATCCTGTTGGCAGACTTATGAACTTAAAAGTAGTATTTCTTAGGTGCCAGGCAGACTACTTAATTGAAACAATTGAAGGAACTTAAAAGTAGTATTTCATAGTAAACAGTGGAATGCTTGTGTGAGGGCAGTAATCCCCTAAACTTGGGCTAGGTCAAACGAATTGGCCTAGGTCAATTGGGTAGCATGGGCCAGGCCGACCTAGACCTAGGAAGGGGTAGAAGATGCGCCTTGTGTGGGGTCCGGTCAAAGGTATGGATCACCCCTGACCACCCACGATCAAGGTGTCAGGAAGGACACTGACACCCAGGTGCTAAAAGATGCACAGACAAAAGTGCCGACAACTCAAGAGTAGGATGTCAAGGAATACCCTCTGCGCTTGGGTACTGGCAGCGTGGTTTGGACTAAGTTGTCAGTGGTCACCACGATCAGTGGTCATCTGACAAAAGGTTGACACGAAACGCAGCAGGAAGGGATGCGGGGGACACCCCCACAACCTGGCTAACAAGTACAGATGACACATCCTTGAATCCCATTTTCCAAAAGATCACATTGGGCAAGTATATAAATACCCCTCACACCCTTTAAGGGGCTCTTTCTTTGTGATTTTGAATACTTTTCTCTTTCATTTGCTTGGCCACCCAATCCCAACAACTGATTTAGGCAATGGAGGTACTACAGCGCCCTGTACCCCCCATTCTCTATCTCAACAGGATCCAAACAGAGCTCAATAGCGTAGAGTTACCTAGGCTGTGAAACACGACATCAACAGTGGCGCCGTCTGTGAGATCTTTTTCTTTCCTATAACAATGTGTCCTTCACATGTCAGTAACAAAGAGCTCTCAAGCATCGCATCGTGAAGAAGAACAACCCAAAACAATGGAAGTAAGAGTCAACGAACAAGGAGAAATCATACGGAAGTTGATGGAGGAGGTGACGGGGAATGCCTCCCTGTGGAAAGGGGAATTAGAGAGACACGAGAACAACCACCACTCTGAGTCTCGTTGAGTCCCTGAAGTAGGGGCAGCCAAAAAAGGGTGACGCAGAATGCACTTTGAGCTCCGTTAACTCGGGGACAAATACAATGAGATGGCCAAACAGATGCGTACAATGCCCACGGTGGACCAGCTGCTCACTAGCACAGACCTGGCGTATAGCATTGAGGTTATGGCGATTCCCCTTCCCCCAAGATTCAAAGTTCCATAGATAGATGTATATGACGGGTCCTCGAAAATCTAGAAACATTCAAAGCCCATATGACCCCACACGGATTCCCGAGAGAAGTCGCATGCAGGGAGCTTCCTCTCACTTTGAAAGGGAAGACTAGAATAAGGTTTGGGTCACTACCACCCGGTACCATTGACAACTTCACTGAGCTGGCGTCTCTTCCTAATGCAGTTCATGGCAAGCAGGAAAAGGAGGCGTCCGACAACTTATCTCTTGATGGTGAAACAACAAGACGATGAAAGTCTGAAGTCATACCTCTCTCGATTCAATAGGGAGCTTATGAAAACAGACGACCAGGATGGAAAAATCACCTTGGTGGCTCTACTAAGGGTCTGGCCCAGTATCCCATGGATCGAGCCGACGGTTTTATCAACACTAAACACATGCTCTGGGTACTGACAACCCCTCAGAAGACCGAGTTGGATGAAGTAGATAAGAGAGCCATTGAGCAGAGCAGCTGTGTGGGTCGGGAAGGTAACAAGAAGAAGGCATGCAAGAAGCACAAGGAAGACCAGCCTGCTTGCGGATGGGTCGAACCAAGCACACACTCCAGCATGGCCGTCGAGGCTGAAAAAAACTCGAGCCTATAAAGAGAACAACAAGATGGTCTGGCCCACCCTGAATACTGCACCTAACATCGCACCGACAACCATCGAACAGAAGATTGCTTTACAAGAAAGTGGAAGATGGAGGAATTAGAAGCATTACTGGACCAATGGGGTGATGAACAGCAAGCCCAACGATCCGATGGTTGTACGTGGCAATAGTGAAGTGAAAGTCCAGTAAGGCAAAGGGTGGGAGGATGCCCCTAGAGTAAGTCCACACGGAATAAGCCCAGCCAGAGGGAATGATCCTATGGGTGAAATTTGCATGATCACGAGATGATATGCCAGGGGAGGGACCACGCCAGAAGGGCTTGATATGAAGAAGTGTTCATCGCCAGCAAGGCGGTGTCGAGCTCCAGGAGCCACTCGGGGGGACAATCATAACCTTCAGTGAGAAGGATGAGGAGGGCATCCTCCACCCTCATGACGACGCCTTGGTAGTGATTGTGCAAAATTGCCAACTACATAAAGAGAAGGGTCTTGATCGATAACGGCAGTTCTACCAATATTCTATTATGGGAAGTCATTGTCTGAATGGGCATCACCCCCAATCGGCTGTGCCCTGCCCCAACATCCCTCGAAGGCTTCACAGGAGACATAGTCCAACCAATTGGACTCATCACCTTGTCCATCCTGGCAAGGAAGGCCCTATGGACGACAACTACCATGGTGCATTTCCTTGTGGGGAAAGCACCCTCCTCCTACAACCCAATCTTGGGGCAACCAACTCTGAACAACCTGAGGGCGATGACTGCCACATTCCACCTGAAGATGAAATTCTCAACTCTCGTGAGAGTGGGCAAGATCCATTGTGAGTAAGTTGTGATCAGCTAAAGGGCACGATAATGCTATGCGAGGGAGCTGAAGTAGGTGGTCGAAGAGGCTACCGATTTGCCCTATGAGGCCCTGAAGTTGGTGTAGGTCAACTCGTAGAGACCCGAGTGAATTGTCTGTGTGGGGACCAAAATAGCACCGAGATGTGTCTGCCTAGAGCCATGAAGAAATGCCCAAAATTGACAAAGCAATTATCGTGCATCGCCTGAGTGTGGATCCCAAGGTTAAGAAGGTTAAGCAAAAGCGCCGCAGCTTTAGTGCAGAGAAGTACGTGGCCATCGTCGAAGAGGTGGACTGGCTCCTAGTCGAGGGTTCATCAGGGAGGTCCACCACCTTAAATGGCTCTCTAACGTGGTCCTGGTGAAGAAGGTGAGTGGAAAGTGGACAATGTATATTGACTTCACCAATCTGAACAAGGCCTGCCTGAAGGACTATTTCCCCCTACAATGCATAAACTTGATAGTGGGCTCCACGACTGGGCACCCCTTGCTCATTTTCATGGATGTATACTGGAGGTACAATCAGGGATGAACCCAAACAATGATGAAAAGATAGCCTTCATCACCGACCAGGGGCTTTACTACTACAAAGCTATGTCGTACTGTCTGAAGAATGACGGCACGATTTACCAATGGCTGGTTAATTGAATGTTCAAGGAGCAGATCGGACGTAACATGGAGGTATATGTAGATGATCTCTTGGTCAAAAGCAGGAAACCCGAGCAATATATCACCAACATTGGGGAAGCTTTTGTAGTGCTAAGGAGATACGAGATGAAGCTCAACCCACTGAAGTGTGCCTTTGATGATGAGTGAGGGAAGTTCTTAGGCTTTATGGTTTCGGAGTGAGGAATCGAGGCCAATCTAGAAAAGGTGGAGGCGATAGTGAGTGTGGCCCTACCGTGAATAATTCACGAGGTCCAAAGGTTGGCAGGGAGAGTAGCGGCCCTTAACCGGTTCATCAATGGTGAACAGACCGCTACCTTCCTTTCTTCAAGGCCCTCAGAAAGGCACGGGAGTGGGATGCCCAGTGCGACTAGGCGTTAACAAGCTTGGCCCACCCACCACTCCTTAGTCAGACAAAGCCAGGAGAAAGCTTGGCTACATATCTAGTGATAACCCAAAATGCCATGTCTGCTGTCCTAACCTGTAGCAAGGGAGGGGAGCAACGACCTGTCTACTACAAGAGCTGAGTGTTTCGAGTAACCGAGGCTAGATACCCCCAAATGGAGATGCTGGCATTCGCATTGGTCATCACCGCAACGAGACTAAGGCCATACTTCCAAACTCACCCGATGAAGGTGATCATTGATGTTCCCCTCAGAAAAATATTACAAAAACCTAATGTGTCTGGCTGAATGACAAATTGGGCGATTGAACTGACATTAAGTACCTCCCTTGCATGACAATCAAGGGACAAGTGCTAACAAATTTTGTAGTTGAATTCTCAGGCTTTCGAGAAGAGGCACCTACTGAACCCCAGGGCAAGCCCTGGTAGGTCTATGTCGATGGCTTGTCCTACTGGGTTGGGGGTGTAGGAGTGCACATCATCACAGAGCTTAGTAAGGAGCATGACTACGCGATCAAACGTAGCTTCAAAACTATCAACAATGACGCTGAGTACGAGGCACTGCTGGAGAGAATGTCGATATCCAGGAGCCACTGAGATTGAGGTAAAAGTCGACTCCTAAGTAGTAGTCGGTCAAGTAACGGGGAAGTTCGCCACAAAAGGGGAAAAACAGAAGTACCTCCAGCAAGTAGGGGAGGTTCGCGACCTTTCCAAGTATTTCCACGTCCAGCAGATCCCAATGGGTGAGAACCACAAAGCAAACCCGTTGGCAAATGTTGCCTTGGGTCAAGAAGAGGCCCCACTTTCGGATCATACCGTAGGCTGATTGGTTGACACACTGGCTATTGGGATCAACGTATCTGTTGTCCAGCCATCACCACCAAAGTGGGACGTCAATATCATAAAGTACCTTAGAGAAGGCCTGGTTTCGGATGACCAGGAAGAGGCACAGAATATTATAAACAAAGTGGAACGTTTCACGTTGTTGGAAGGAGTCATGTATAGGAGAGATTTCTCCGAGTCCCTCCTAAGATGCATCTCGCCTAAGGAAGCCAATATGTCCTATTCGAGATACATGAAAGAGTATTTAGAACTTGCTCTGGTAGAAAGGTGTTGGCCGCCAGAGTCACTTGTGTAGGGTACTACTAGCCCCACTCCCTCCAGGATGCAGAGGACTTCGTGAAGAAATGCCCTAATTGCCAAGAACATGTGACCATCCCCCACTATCTTCCAGAAGAACTAACATCCATCATGTCCCCCTAGCCCTTCACACAATGGGAGCTCGACCTTATCGGCCTGTTTCTTGAGGGCAAAGGAGGCATGAAGTTTGTAATAGTAGCAGTCGACTACTTCAAAAAGTGGGTGGAAGCAGAATCGCTGGCGACAATAACGGCCCAAGCCATCAAGATTCCTTTGGAGATCCATAGTCGGTCGGTTTAGTATTCCTCAAAGCTTCATATCGGACAATGGTAGAAAATTCTACTGCTCGCATTATCGGGAGTGGTGTGCAGAGCTCAGGATCAAACCCAAGCCAATGGACAAGCTAAGGCTACCAACAAGACATTGTTGAATATCCTAAAGAAGAAGCTTGGGGATCAGAGCAAGAGATCGGCCGAAGAGCTTCCTAGTGTATTATGGGCCCACTAAACATTCGTCAAGACCTCCACAAGAGAAACACCTTTCACACTTGTCTACAAAAATGAAGCTGTAAATCCAGTAGAGTTGGGAATGCCCACGTATCGAGTTCAACACTTCAACCCAGACCGCAATGATGAGGGACTAAAAGAAAATTTGGACCTTCTGAAAGAAGGACGAGAAGAAGCAGCAAGTAGGATGGCGAACAACAAGTGGAATGTTGAACGATACTTTAAAAAATGAGTTTGACCTCATGCCTTCAAGGTAGGAGACTTGGTCCTAAAGCATATGATAGTCACCACCCAAGAAGAAGGAAAGCTAGGTCCCCGACGGGAGGAGCCCTTTATGGTGGAAGCTAGCGGAAGATCGGGCACTAGTCGTCTAAAGGACCAGGAAGGTCACGAACTACCCCACTCGTAGAATGCCGAGCACTTGAGAAAGTACTTTGTCTAAGGGCCACAATATTGCCCAACAATGTAATCAACGACTTATGAATGAGAAAACACGTATTGCCCAACAGTCTCTGGACTCTCCAAGATGCATTGGCTAGGGCCAGGGACTCCTGAGCCCTGCCTCGCCCACAGCCAGTCGCACATAAGTGTCTTGACTTGTCGACTTTCGTGCTACAAGCCGAGTCTTTGGACTCACCATGATACATTGGCTAGGGCCAGGGCCTCTCGAACCCTGCCCCATCAACAGCTAGTTGGACACAAGGCGAGTCTCTCAACTCACCATGATGCTTTAGCCGGGGTCAGGGCCTCCCGAACTCACCATCGACAGCTAATCGGATACATGTCCCTTGACTTATTGCCTTTCTGCTACAAGCAGAGTCTCTGTACTTGCCATGATTCATTGGCTAGGGCTAGGGCCTCTCGAGTCCTGCCCCGTTCACAGCCAATCAGACATAAGTCCCTTGACTTGCCGACCTTTGTGCTACAAGCTGAGTCACTATACTAGTCACAATGCATTAGCTAGGGCCAAGACCATTCGAGCCTTGCCCCCAATAGCGAGTCAACACAAGTCACTTGACTTGCAAACTTTCATGTTACAAGCCAAGTCTCTGGACTCGCCACGATGCATTCGCTTAGGCCAAGGCCTCCCAAGCCTTACCCCACCAAAAGTTAGTTGGACATAAGTCCCTTGACTTGTCGATCTCCATGCTCCAAGACAAGTCTCTCGACTCGCCACGATGTATTTTCTAGGGCAAGGGCCTCCCAAGCCCTGCCCCATTGACCGCCAGTCAAACACAAGTATCTTAATTTGCCGACCTTCATGCTACAACCTGAGTCTCTGGACTTTCCATGATTCATTGGCTAGGGCCAAGGCGTCCTTCGTGTTGACCCTTGTCTGGCTAGGGCTAGGGCGCCCACAACCAGTCAGACACAAGTTTCTTAACTTGTCGACCTTCATGCAACAAACCGAGTCTTTGGACTCGCCATGATTCATTAGCTAGGGCCAGGGCGTCCTAAGCCTGCCTCATACATAGCCAGTCAACACAAGTCCCTTGTTATAGCTATGTAGAGAGTCAAATATCTAAGAATTTGTATGTTTTGAGCTTAGTATCTGAGCATTTTGGGGAAAATGTAATTAAGCATCTGTTTCTAGGAAGATGAGATCTGTTTTCAGAGCACTCAAACGCTTCGAATGAGACTGTAAGTGCCGAAAGTGGTGAGGGGATGCAGAGGGAATGGTGCTTTGGGTTGACTTGTCTTACTGCTTGACTGTGGTGGAGGAGCTGAGCAGGTCGACGCCGGTGGACGGAACTGCAGAGGGAAGTCGAATGGCAGAGAGAAATGAAATCTGGTGCGGGGTAGAAATTTCAATCGAATTTGGTGGCAACAGCAAATCATTTAGCAAGAGGTTATTACAAGTCTAGAAAAATTGTCCTAATTTCATAAAATATAAATTGTTTGCCATTCTTTCCATTAAATTATAAGAAATGGTAGATACACCGAAATTTTGTACCGATATTTTGTATATAATTCTTTTTTTTATTTAATTATTAAGGAATTATTTTTTTAATTATTTTTTTATTTGTACAAATATTTAAATGGATTTAAAGATGTTTAGAAAAAAAGAAAAAAAAACTACACCATTCGGTAGAAAAAATAGGTAGATTTGTCTGTAGGTGTAGCATCACCCATTACATACTTTGGACGTCTCCCTTTCCTGTTGTTGGTTGTTGGAAACTGTTTCGTTCTTGCGATTCTTTAAGAATAAACAAGTAGGCTGCAGATTAGGTTTTTTCATACATAATATTAAATTCTCCTCATTAGTTTGGAAGGGTTTTTGTCACGTTTGGATTATTTGATTTTGAGAAAAAAAAAATGAGAACATTTGAGAAATTTCTTAGATATAATATTAATAAGTTTTGTTAAAGGAGAGAATTTTGTAGGGCTGAAAATCGAGCCAGTCAGTTCTATTTTTGCCCAAAACTGAAATTGATCGAATAGTGATTTTACATAGGGCGCTGGTCGACACCAACTGATGTAGAGGGGGAAACTGGCCAGACCCGTTCCAAATCAATAAATAATATGAAAAATAATTATCAAACATTAAAAAAAAAAACCGAGCTTGTTACAAATTAAAACACAAAAAAAGATGTCAAAAACACAAATCAACATACGAAAATTGACAACTTCAAAAAAGATAGTCACCAATGGAAAGGAGGAAAGGAGGAGGGGAAGAGGGAAGTTGGAACTTAGAGAAATGAGAGAAGTTTGGGAGGGGAGAGATGAGAGAGCTCGGGGAGATGAGGGATAGGAGAGCTCAGAGAGATGAGATGTACAGGGGTTTAATGAGCGACGTGAATGTCGTGAATGAGGAGGGGAGCGGCGGGCTGCAGGGCTGTGCGTGAGTGAACTGAAGAAGAATCCGGAAGAAGAAGAGGGAGGGGAGGGTGCGGGGTTATTACACCTTAGATCGAAATGATGTTGTCTCATATAATTGTTTTCTAAACTTTTGGTGTAAAACGACGCCATTGTTTTATGCACAATTAATTTAAATATAAATATATATATTATCAGCCAGTTTCGTGGTTTGAACCAGTTTCAGACTCCAAAGGTCGGTTTGAGTCAGTGACGGCCGGCTTCGTCGGTGTATGTATACCCTAGAATTTTGAATACTTCTTTTTAACTTAGTTTTGTATTGAAATTTGTAAAAGGAAAAAACTTTAAGAAACAGCTCTGGATATGTTAGCCTCGGGTGCATCTGAAGTGGCCCCGACAGGGTGAAGTCAAAATGTCTGAACTCATGTCAAGAATATTTTTGAATGCCAAAAAACTTGAACTCATGTCGGAGGTGTTTTTTGAAGAAACACCATAAATTTTGAAGAGCAATGATTTACAATTTATATACAATTTTAAATTTAATAATATTTTTTATTAAATTTAAACCCATCACATCAAAAGTAAAAGTCAAAATAAAATTTAAAATAATATTATTTTATTACTTAATTGTAAAAAAGTTGTTATTAAGAAGTAATTCTATCATTTCTCAATTTTGAAAGCTGTTTTGCCGAAAATGCTTGCAGAAATCAAATGGGACTTTTCAAATAAAAATACCTTATGATGCAGAAAAAATTCATAAAGTTTGCCGAAAATGCGAGGCTGCCAATCGGAACTCATTTTCTTTCTCATTCTGAATGTTAACTTTGTGTTCAAGTGTCTTCTATTTCAGTGATTTACTATATATTTTTAAATTTTTTGTTATATTGAAACTTTGAGCATTTACTGTGTTCTTTTCCAGAGTAGACGAAAATCACAATATTGGTGGAAGATATTCACAGAGGAGCCTTGCTAGGTACAAATGGTTTGATGCACCAAACCGCGTATTGATCTTGATATGATTTTTTTATTTTATTGAAAAGAAAAATTTTCAGAGAAGAAATTGTCTATTGTCTCACAAAAATTATTTTTATTTTCAATTCATACCGTTTCATTAAATAGATACCTTACATATCAGTATTAGTACGGAATTTGATGTGCAAACTCGCTTGCAAAAAGAGTTTTCCTTGGTGGAGTGGCATGAGTTTTCCTTTCCTTCTAGATTGCAAAAGAGAAAATATGAGACATGAGACCGTTGGGACCCACTCTCAATGGCCCTAGCAGTTCCCATACATTATTGTTGGTATATATGTTGATTTTTCTAAATGCAACCCATTTCATGGGGTGTTAATTTGTGGAAAGCACTGTCCATTGACTAAAGAGATCGCAGATCAGCAGCATGCTTGACTGCTTGCATTAGTGGTTGTGGGAAAAATGAAGCTATCTAGAATCCTAACAACAATTCCACAAAATAATTAAATAGATAAAATTCTAACTACAGTCCCATTCCTAAAAGAGTAATGTTACATATAGTGATGGAGTGAGTAAACGCCGTGTAATTACTTTAAAAAAGAATGAGATCCACTATTATTTTTGAAAGCAAAAAAACTTGAGGTCATGTCATAGGTATTTTTGGAAGAAACACCAGAAATTCAAAATTTATATACAATTTTAAATATAATAATATTTTTTATTAGATTCAAACCAATCTAGAATCCTAACAACAATCCCACTTATCAAAATAATTAAATTGATAAAATTCTAACCACAGTCCCATTCCTGAAAAATGACACAAGAACATGAGAACCACCAATCATATCAAACACTCCCTTATAGGTTGCATGGTCAATAATTCCAGCCCCATAGAACGTATCATCTCAGCAAAGACGCTAACTTGCAATTATTGGTCAACGAATTCCCTTTCCTTGGAAAATTTGCAGATGTTACGTCCTTTGAATTTTCCTTGGTTTGAAGTTTGAACGTTCCACCAGAGGGTGGGACATGTCCCCCCTGACCTCCCAAAACAACATAATCATTATTATTTAAATTTGACAAAAAAAATAATATTGATCCTAAAAGATTTAAAAACTTCTTATAAAAATATAAAAATCTTCTTCTAATCCCAGATAAAGTTTTTTTTTTTTTTAAAAAAAAGTATATTGTATTAATTAATAACAGACATTACAAATTAGACCTGAAAATATACATTACAAACTAACTCAACATTAATAGCTCCCAAGTAAACACTCGTGACTAATGTGATCTTGTCCAAGCTGCAAACCTCTACAAATCTAAAGTCTGAGATATAACACAACTGTATCCAAGACAGAGTTAACCAAACCCTACATTCCATTTAAGACGGAATTGAGGACACACTCTACGGACGAAAGTCCAAGAGACTATATGTTTTTTTATTTTTATTTTTTTAAAAACAAAAGACATTACATAAATTAAAAAACATATAAAAATAACAGATTACATTTTGAAAAGATATAGATCCGCATTTTCCACTTTGAAGGAAATAAATTACACAAATAGCGGCTGTGATGGCGCGTGAGGGCCACTCACCACCCCAGAGGTATGGTGGATGGACAAGTCTGAAGTAACCGGTGGTCTTGGACCCCAAAAGGCCGCACGTGGCGACAGAAGGGCACCACATAAGGAAAAAGAAAAAAAAGAATAAAAAAAAACCAAAACTGAAAATTTTAAAACTTGGAAATATGAGCTAAAAATATACAATCCAAAAAATATTTCTTATAAATTGAAGGAGTATGAAATTAAATTACGTCTATAATTTATTTTCTTATAATTATAAACAATCAAATGTATAATATATACATACGCATACACATAGGCATAAAATGCAAGCATTGTCGTCATTGCATAGATCAATATGCCCCCCCAAAAAAAAAGAAAAAAGATTTTCTAGTTGCGGAACTGACTAGACACCTTCGTGCTATGGCCTACTTCAATCTAGATGCTTGTGTGATTAGACACCTTTAGATTCAAAACTCATTTCAATTCATCTCATATTATCATCACAACGTTTTCAAATTCTCACACAAAATACAATAAATAATTCAACTTTTTAAAATCTCAAAACAATAATAATATTAAAAAATAATAATACCAATATTTCAAATCTCACTCATCTCTAATCTAAACTACCCTAGTCATAATCCTCTTCATGTGATATGCGTTTATTGGAGATGGGACCCTCGTAAATTTTTCCGTCCATTGGTATTAACAGAAATCACATTGACCACCAAGAGATTATAACGTGGCAAAAGTTGATTTTTTTACAAAATGATTTTAATTAAATGTTTTTTTTAAATAATTATATTTATATAATAAAAAACTTGTTTTTCAATTTTTAAAAACTAAAAATCGAGATTATTCTTGATGGTTGGTGGCACCAGCTACCACACGGTAGCCCGATTTGGCTACCGGTGGTGGATACCACGACTGGGTTGGCCTAAATTAGGTGGTTAAGACTCTTGTAGATCAAGCAGTAGTATGCTCCTCCTACAATTTTTCATACATAATATGACATTTTCCTCATTGGTTTGGAAGGGGTTTGGACACGTCTGGTTTGCTTGATTTTGATAATAAAAAAAATAGAGAACATTTGAGAAAGTTTTTAGATGTAACATTTAATAAGTTTTGTAAAATGAGAGAAAAAAAATAGAATAACTGTTTTTTAAATCAATTAGATAATAATTAGATAATAATTAAATAAATTATTTAAATGGCATATTTTTCAGATTTAAAGATATTTAATTTGATTTCGAATAATATTTTTAAAAAATATAAAAATTTGAAAGTGGGTCTTAACTGATGGGCTACTACCGGTGACAAACGTCATATTTTCATAATGCCATGATAGCATCACGAAAGAGGCAAATACATCATTGGATTTTTATCTTTTGTGTAATAATCATATCTTGATTTTTCTAATTCCAACCCATTTTCACGAGGGTTGTGGTCCGAGCATGGAAAGCATCGGCCTTGACTAGTCTGGTTTCTTTTGGTACAAGGAGTCGTGAAAACAAACTAGATCTGATCAGTATGAATGCTTTAGTGGAACTTATATAGACCATAGTAGTATAGATATATATATATTTTTTTTAAATAGCCAGTAGCCATATGGTAGTGGTCCCGTCCCAAGTTTATTAATTAGCCCTTACTTATAGTGGAGGAATACTATAGTTACAAGCCAAGTATAGGAGAGTTTACATATAGTCAGAATAAAAACCTCCCACAATACACACCAGCCAAAACTAAATCAAAAGAAAACCAAAAACAAAAAACCTAAACAATCTTATAGAAACACAAATAAAGCTAACAGGCCTATACCAGGTAGCAGATCAAACCAACCATAAAAACTAACAGGCCTATAGAAAATAAAATCTAAACAAGCCTAAAATATAAACAAAAACCATCAAAGAAAAATAATGCACTCTCAAATTTTTATAATGCCATGTTAGCATCAGGAAAATGGCAAATACATTATTGATGTACTTCATCTTATCGGTGGAAACTATAATTTTACTAATTTTACAAAATAATGTACAAAATGCCAAAAAAGAAAAAGAAAAAGTAATTTTACACTTTTATTGGTGG
>QEOT01001766.1:381853-398280 GCA_003123785.1 Pterocarya stenoptera
GAGCAAGTTTGATTGTTTTTCCATTCTTTTCAAAATTGTAAATGTTCCTTAACCAATCATGGATCACTTTCCTATCATATTGTCATGGCCTCCCCAACAAAATATGACCAGCATGCATAGGCACTATATCAGAAAGCACCACATCCTGGTATTTCCCAATTGAAAAATAAACTAGCACCTGCTTATTTACCCTAACCTCCCCACAATCACTCAACCATTGCTACTTTTATGGTCTACGGTATTTCAAGGTAGGTAAACTCAATTTCTCAACTAAAGTAGCGTTAACCAAATTAATACAACTCCTCCCATCAATAATCATACTACATACCTTATTGTTGATGTGGCATCTAGTATGAAAAATGTTCTCTCTCCGCTGCTTTGTATTTTCCATCCTAATTTGTGTATTGAGAACACGCCTGGCAACAAGAAACTCACTATACTCTTCATTCTTATAGTCATATTCAATAATAGGCTCACGCCTCCTCCTATCTCTCATGCCCTGTAGATTTCTAATTGTCGCTTTTTGATGATCCATCCTATCCCTCACTTCATCTAACACCAAGTTCAACTGCTCAAACTGTTGTTGAATAGTTTGCAACACAAAAGATGAGTTATCTGCCATCCCCTTCGGTGATGAGTCACTCATATGAGATATCGTAATGTGCTGCACAAAAAGAATGTCAGTGGAAAACCTCACACACCCCCTTACGTGTTTATACTCGAATAATGACACTTTACTCGTGTTTCACTCTTAATTGACTTTTCCCAATAATAGTCTCACACTCTCTTGCATTTTACCTCAATAGTTTTCCTGCTCAAGTTCTTTAAGAATTAGTTGAACTAAATCAAAACAATACAACTTTGTATTATTTCAACCAGTAATATAGATCCAAGAAACAAGAACAAGAAATAAGGAATGAATAAAATTACACGAGACTCAAGGAATTTATACAAGAGAAAGAGTAATTATAAAACAAGATACCAACTAGAAAAATGTATTCAGCCCCTTTGATGATAAAGCTCAATCAACAAATGTCTTTCTTTCTCTTTGTTGTAACTATGTAGCAACCTTTGAATATGCTACCTTTTCTTTTCTTTCTCCTTTTCTTTTTCGAATTTTCTTTTCTTTTCTTTTCTTTTCATTTCCTTTATTTTCTTTTCTTTAATTCAATCATAAACAGGATTATCAATTGTGAAATCAAGCAATTGAATTCAAACATACAAGAATTGACAATGAAGTAGAAAAGAATCAATGAAACGGCACTCCAAGCAATTGAAAAACTTAGAGATGTAAGAAACCCTAGAATTTTGAAACCCTAGGTGATGCAAATTTTAGCCAAACCAAATATCCTAAAAATTTCGACTGCCTACTTTTTTTTTTTTTTTTGCCACCCTAGAACAATGAAGCCCTAGAATTAAAATTAAAGATGTAAGAATTAAAAGATAGAATCAGAGCTAATTGAAAATCTTGCTCGGAATACCAAATGATATGAACCCGTGGGAATGAAATCCTTTGAACCCACAATCAATTTGAAAACTCACCCAAGAAAGCTAAAATCAAGCCAATGAAAATTTTAGACCCGTTGAGGAACTCGTTTCAAGAACCTAGATTATATGAACCCATTGAAGAACCTGTCTCAAGAACCTAAATTATAAGGAAGAAAGCCACAAAGGTTATAATTTGCCTTTGATAAGTTCAAAAGTTCATTCAAAAACAAGAAAAAATAAACTCAACTCACAATGAATAAATTCATCAAATTTTATAAACTAATTAAAATGAGGCTACAAAGAGTATTTAAAGCAAAACCTAATTAAAACCCTAGCCAAAATAAATCTCCATCTTTCAAAAATACCCCTGAGTGAATAGTGTTACGGCTACAGTAAGGCTACAGTACCCTGCTACAGTAACTTCTTGAAACCCTAGTTCAACACAATAATAACTTTTCCCAGCATGCTCTTGAATAGGCGCCCCTCTCAAATCCTTCTCATAATAAACTCAATTATTCTAAACTAAGAAAATAAGTCTTTTAAATGAATTAAACAAGTTGAAAGCCTTCAAAGGCCTAAGGCCTTTAAGTCATGTTGTTGCTAGCTTCCATAACTTGTATCAAATTAATCAAAACTAGATCTTCATCCTTCAAGTCCATTTTGAATGTTGGGCTCTTGCTAGACTCGTTGCAAGTGGATTGCACCAATCATTGCATTGCCTCTTTGATCTTCTTGACTCTTGACCTTATAATTGGCCTATCTAGAACTTGTAAATGATCTTTTAAATACTAGATCTATCTTGGTGTCTATCAGGTGACAAAAGTCATATTTTCATAATGCCATGATGGCATCAAGACTGAGGCAAATACATCATTGTATTTTTTTTTTCTTTGTGTAATAATCATATCTTGATTTTTCTAATTCCAACCCATATCACGAGGGTTATGGTCTGTGGAAAGCATCGGCCTTGACTTAGACTGGTTTGTTTTCGTAGATGAGATGAAATTAATTAGAATAAAAGTTAACAATTAAATAAAATATTGTTAGAATATATTTTTTAATATTATTTTTGTTTTAAAATTTAAAAAAATTGAATTATTTTTTTTATTTTATATAAAAATTTAAAAAAATATATAATGATTAGATGAAATAAAATGAGCTGAGTTGAGAAAAATTAAGAAAACAAATACGACGTATCCAATGAATGATGGTGTTGGATCCACTGGATATCGTAGTCGTGAAGTTCACGGGAAACTGCGGGTACAACCAAGAAACTCAACATCATCCAAAGCGAGTCTAAGTCTACTACCATCTTCCACGAAGTGGGGTTGGAATCCTGCTTCTTCCTCTTTCTTCCCTTGTTCAGGGTCAAGTTTGAAGCTTTTCCATGGAAACTTGGCAGATGTAAGATTCCTTGAATTTTCGTTTAAGGCCCATTCAATATAGAAATTATTTATCTTATCTTATTTAATCTTATCTTATTTTATTTTTAAAACCCATAAATATGCCGAGACACCTACTCAAAACTCAACCCCCCCTCTCTCTCTCTCTCTCTTTCTTTCTCTCACCCTCACTCATTCAAGTACTCTTGTTAATCAACCAACGGTGCCATCTGAGTCAACTCATGCCAATCGACCCCTGCAAAACCAGAGCTTCAGCCCCCAGCTGCCGCCGCAAAATTCACAAGGTAAAGTTTTTGTTTGAATTTAATAGTTTTAAAGTTTAAAAAATGTCTACAAAATATTCATTATATAAAAAATAAGAAACAAAAAGTTATATATATAAAAAATATATAAAAAACAAAAAGCCTTTACAAAAGTGTTTAAAAGACTTTTTTTAAGTAAAAAATAATAATAAAAAATCCGGATATCCGGATTTAAATCCGGTTATACACTCGGGTTTACCCGGGCTGTTATCTGCCTGGTTTTCAAAACCCAGATACGAATCCAATTGTGGCCGGGTATCCGGATTTACAGTCCTATTTTCATCTGTTGGTTAGCTCATTGTTGAGATCACAATTTAGATCAAAGCCAGAGCCAAAGTAACTCAACCTCTTGTAATGAACAAAAAAACTCTAATATTTATCCATTTCTTTCTACATCATTACCTTTTCCCTCTTTCTCAGCCATGCAAACTCTCAGCTCAGTGCTTAAGAACAAGAAATCCTACTAATCTTGAAAAATCTCTAGGGAAACCCAAAATCTCTTAGACATTGGATTCCAACAAACTCCTCCCATTGTTACTGGCATGAGATCACTTGCTCCAATGGCTCTATCATCGGATTATCCTTCCAAGATTATAACATCAATGGAATAGTCTCACCCGTCATTTGGAATCTCTAGAACCTCACAACATTTGATGTCTATAACAACAATTTCCACTCAACGGAGTTACCAAGAGCTCTCTACAACTATTCCAAGCGGGAAATTCTTGACCTCTCACAAAACTACTTTTATGGTGCAAAAATTCTTCACCGCTCTACAGCTTCTGTTTTGAAGGATTTGTATAGAATTTTTACGACCTAAACTTGCAGAAATCAATTTTCTTATTTTAACTGCTCCATTTGACATGTAAACATAATTCATACTAAATAAGATTTGGCTGCTATATTTAAAAATCATTAAGGGCTTTATCTCGTTCCTTTCAAGTGACTAGAGGAATAAATATACTACAAAATCAAGTTTTTTTTATGAAAACAAGGATTTGAAGCATGTACCAATCATGTTAAACACTCTCTTATGCGTTGCAAAGTTAATAATGTCAAAAAAGAAAAAGAAAGAGGGAGATGGATAGTTCTTAGGAAACTATCCTCTTGGTTCTAAACATATGAGTAAATCTACTAATCTTGTTTTAAGAACAATTGTTTTCTTTAAGAACCCCATGTTTTGGTTCTTATTTACTTAATAGGGATGGAAAGTTCCAAGCCCACATAACCGTATCATCTCAGCAACGATGTTCGACTAAACTTGAAATTATTGGTCAACGAATTCCACTTCCATGGAAAATTAGCAGATGTTACAATCTTTGAATTTTCCTTGATTTGAAGTTTGAAATTAGCAGATGTTACCATCAGGTGTGTTTTTTCTTATCTTTCTCGAATTTTCATCTATTTATTAGGTCTGTGTTGACTGTTGAGATCAGAGTTCAAACCAGAAGCAAAGGAACTCAACCTCATGTAATGAAGAAAACAGCTCTAATATTTATCCATTTATCTTTCTACATCATTACCTTTTTCCACTTTCTCAGCCAAGCAACCTCTCAACTCAGTGCTCAAGAACAAGGAATCCTACTAAACCTGAAAATACTCTGGGGAAACCCAGAATCTCTCAGACATTGGATTCCAACAAACTCCTCCTCCCATTGTTCCTGGCCTGAGATCACTTGCTCCAATGGCTCTATCATTGGATTATCCTTCAAAGATTACAACATCAATGGAACAGTCCCACCCTTCATTTGCAACCTCAAGAACCTCACAACATTCGATGTTTATAACAATAGTTTCCACTCAACAGAGTTCCCGAGAGCTCTCTACAACTGTTCCAAGTTGGAAATTCTTAACCTCTCGCTGAACTACTTTTATGGTGCAATCCCTGATGACATTCACCGCATGTCTCGGCTTCGAGAGCTCGACCTCGGAGTCAACAACTTCGACGGTAACATCTCAGCATCTATCGGGCGGTTGACAGAACTAAGAAAACTCACTCTTATCTATTGCCCGTTTACTGGTTCTCTCCCACCAAAAATTGGAAACCTGTCCAATCTCGAGGAACTACGATTGGCTGGTAATTCTAGGATAGTGACAATGCTGCCTTCGGAGTTTGGAAAGTTGAAGAACCTGAAGTATTTGTGGATGGCTGAGATGAATTTGATGGGGGAAATCCCAAACACGATCGGAGAAATGGCAGCTTTGGAGCATTTGGATTTGTCACAAAATAACTTGACCGGGAAGATTCCTGATAGTTTGTTTATGCCAAAGAATCTAACGATTGTTTTCCTTCACAAAAACAAGTTGTCTGGGGAGATTCCTCGGGTGGTTGAGGCTTTGAACCTCGATGTCATCGATCTCTCAGAAAATAATTTGACAGGAACAATTCCCGATGATTTTGGAAAGCTAAAAAATTTGACGGGTCTGGCTTTGTTTTTCAATCAACTATCTGGAAAAATCCCAAATAGCATTGGTTGTCTTCCGAAGCTGATAAATCTCAAATTATTTAACAATAATTTTTCAGGGACTTTGCCTCCAGAACTTGGGAGGTATTCTACGCTGGAAGAGTTTCAGGTTTCAACCAACAGGCTTACAGGCCAGTTGCCAGAACACTTGTGTGACAATGGGAAGTTGGTGGGAGTGGTAGCTTTTGAAAACCAGCTCGTTGGAGAGTTGCCCAAGTCGCTTGGAAATTGCAGCAGCTTGGAATTAGTTAAGATATACAAAAATGGGTTTTTTGGGAACATTCCAAGTGGTCTTTGGACATCAACGAATCTGAAAATGTTGATGCTAAGTGATAATTCTTTTACAGGCGAGCTTCCTCAGAGATTGGGATGGAATCTTTCACGATTGGAGATGAATAACAACAGGTTTTCAGGTAAAATTCCACAGGGAGTGTCTTACTCGAGGAATTTGATGGTTCTCATGGCTAGTAATAACCACTTCAACGACACGATTCCTCAAGATCTTTCTGGTTTGACAACTCTTTTGCTTGATCGAAACCGACTTTCGGGCTCCCTTCCATCAGATATTAATTCATGGAAATCGCTGAATACCCTAAATCTCAGTCGAAATGCAATCTCTGGACAAATTCCAGAGGAACTTGGTTCCTTACCAGGCCTTACTGAGTTGGACTTGTCAGAAAACCAGTTGTCTGGCCTAATTCCATCAAAAATTGGCCTCTTGAAGCCCACTTCACTCAATCTATCTTCAAATCATCTGACTGGAAGCATCCCAAGTGAATTCAAGAATGATGCATATGCCAATAGCTTCTTAAACAATCCTGATCTTTGTGCTAATAGACCATCTCGATCCCTTAACCTCAAGAATTGCAGTTCGCACCGCCAAAAGTCGAGCAAAACTTCTTACAAATTAATTGCTTGGATCATAGGTTTGGCGGTAGCAGTTCTTCTAGGTTTATTTATTTCATTCTTTGTGATCAGAAATTACAAAAAAAGAAACCATGGATTGCATTTGACAGGGAAGCTCGTTTCATTCCAGAAGCTGAATTTCACAGAATCAGACATTTTGTCAAGATTGACAGAAAATAACCTGATTGGTTCTGGTGGATCAGGTCAAGTATATCGTGTTGTTGTTCATCATTCAGGTGATATTGTTGCTGTGAAGAAGATTTGGAATAACAGAAAGCTAGAAGAAAAGCTTGAAAAAGAATTTCTGGCAGAAGTCAAAATACTTAGTTCAATTCGACATGCCAACATAGTGAAGTTGCTCTGTTGTATCTCCAATGATAATTCAAAACTTCTTGTCTACAAGTATCTGGATAACTGTAGCCTGGATCGCTGGCTGCATAGGAAAAGTAGAGCAACAACCTTTTCAAGTTCAGTCAGTCATGTTGTCTTGGATTGGCCTAAGAGGTTGCATATAGCAGTTGGAGCTGCCTAGGGGCTCTCCTATATGCACCATGACTGCTCACTACCCATTGTTCATCGAGATGTGAAGTCAAGCAACATTCTTTTAGATCTCAATTTCAATGCACAAATAGCTGATTTTGGTCTAGCAAAGATATTGGTCAAGGAGGGAGAACCGGCTACAATGTCAGCCATGGCTGGCTCTTTTGGCTACATAGCTCCAGGTGTGTAACAATACAGATTTCCAAGTTTCCTTTTATTGATTATGTTTTTCTCTTTTTCCACCACTAGAACTTTGGCTTAGCTTGTATTGTTGAATTGAAATGCAGAGTATGCTCGCACAACAAGAATTAATGAGAAGATCGATGTTTACAGCTTCGGGGTTATCCTTCTGGAACTGACAACCGGAAGGAAAGCCAATGATGGTGATGAACACACATCCCTAGCCGAATGGGCATTACGACACATTCAAGATGGAAAACCGATAGGTGATGCCTTGGATGAGGAGGTCAAGGAACCCTGTCACTTGAATGAAATGTGTCATGTTTTCAAACTTGGACTGTGTTGTACTAGCTCACAGCCTTCTACCAGGCCATCCATGAAAGAGGTTCTTAAGGTTTTGGCTCCAATGCAGCCAACCAGTCATAAATGGAGAGAAGAATACGGCAACTGAGATGTTTTTCTCTTGCTAAGGAATTCAAAGCCAAATGAGGATGTTGAGCATTGTTCAAGAGAAATAAAAGACTACATCCTCTATGGTTACTAAAGAGAATTCAATGGTGAAGTTATTACCATTAAGACTGTGTTTAGTAAGTGAAGTAGTCTCAGGCCTTAGCCTACTTCACTACTATTCACCACGATTTATAAACACGTCACTACTAGTCACAAATTATTCACTACTTTTTCACTTGAAAGCAATAGTTGAGATTTCAAGAACACTAAAAGGTATTGTATAGATAGCATATTGTATGATAATGTCAGATTAGCCAATACGTGAGACACAAATAGTTCAACTTTCTTAGTGATAGAACATGTATCATAAGGTGTTAATCTAAGTACACCAAAGTGGTCTTTCATAGTGTTTGAGACATTATACCACAATTTCCATGTTGCATTTATAAGAATAATAAACCAAATTGAGAACACTTCAAAGACTTCTCTCTAATTTCCACTGCTTATTTCTGTTCAAAAGTACTTGTCAAGAAACCTCTCCCCCGAAGTATACTATTCTTAACTTCTATCTAATGTCCACACGGATGAAAGAGTTGTTATATTTTGGTTTAACTTTCCCATCGACTATTCTATTCCATTCCATTCTAGAAAATGAAGATGACGGGAGGAAAATGCTACTTGATATTCCAAGTCTCTTTAGAGCAAGTTGACTGGAAAATTTGCATGGGAAACGAACCTTCTTTCATCGAAAGTGGCTCCCAAGTCTACACCACTTTTGAATAGAGATCTTTTCCATAAACGAGGGCTGACAATTGTATCTTCTTGCCAAGACAATAGACATGTTTGATATTATCATTAATTTGCACATAGAAAATACTAAAAATATTTTTATTGTAATTTACACCCTTCAAGCCGTTTTTTACCATCTGCTTCAGTATATTTTTAATGGGTAATTTTTTAAACCCTTTCAAGCCCTTACAATACACAAAAGTTGGTATCCTAAATAATTCCCCCTCCCGTCTCCCCAATATGTCACCACAAAAGCACGGCCAAAACCAGAGATTCTTTACGCAAGAGATAATCACTCTTCTTAAACTGGTTTGTAAGGTCGATCACATGGACAAAGATCCTGTTAGCAGACTTTCGAACTTAAAAGCAGTATTTCTTATAACTGAAACAATCGAAGGTACTTTCTTCCTGCAAAAAGTAACAGCAATTTTGTTCGTTTTGTTGATGTCTAAATGTGAAAGAGTAATGTTAAATACAAACATACAGCGTATAATCCTTCCGAAAAAAGTGAGAATTTTCAAGTGGGTCTCACTTTTTTTTTCAAAAGGCTTACTCGAGAGGTGCACAACCTAAGCTTTTACAAATCATTTTCCAAATATTCCACATTTCTGATACACAGCCTGCTTTATTTGCAATAAAAACAGGAGAATGCTCTGTCAAAGTGATTCCTGAAAGAACAGTTAACATACCCATTTTATTTCATAATTCAGTACAAGTACACTTAAAATGTGCCAATACCAACAAAATACAACACCATCACAAAAGCAGCAGAATTAGAGGCTGCAGCATGTAAAAGCTTGAGCCCTACTTACCCTCCAAATATGATTCACTGTTCTATAATATGCTCTGCAACACCATAAATTAAGGTTTTGCTGGCATGACCTCTTGAACTAGGAGCAAAGCCAAGCTCCGAGTGATTCGGAATGGTGAAAAAGGGAGAAACAAGAAATATACAAAAAAAAAAAATTGAAAATGTCACACTTCTCCATCTACCTTGGCTCCAACATTTTTTCATGATTCCTCTACCCCAAGGTATTGGGAATGAGAGGCAGAAAGGAGGGCAGCTCCGGCGCCAGACCCATCATTGGAGTGCTCAACGGCTCAGCAACTTCCTCTCCCAATAACTCCTTGAGTGTACTCGCCAAACATGTCCTGAATTCAGAGTAGTGCTCATATAACCCTCCATCGATCCCTATAACCGACTTCTGTTTCTCTCCATCCCTGATCGTGTCTCTACCCAATTTCTTGAGGATACCAAAGATCCCAGCAGCGGATAGGCGGGCCCCACGTGAGGCAACAATGTCACAAAGCTCCACAATGACTTTTCTCATTTTCAGGGAGGTATTAGATATCTAACAAAGAAAAAATTAAAGTAGAAGAAAACCCATTGAATTAGGAAAAGATCTGTGTTTTTATTAAAATTTCCTCCAAAACACCAAACAAAACATAAGAATTCCTCTCTGGAAAAAGCATTACACAAAAGATTTGAGTTATTTTGAATCCTTTCTGCTTTTCTTCTTCTAATACAAACAAATACATATAGAAAGAAAAATGACTCCTTTGTACACATCTAGTTGTGCTTGGAATGCGCCTTTTAAAATTTTTAATGAAATTCTTATTACATATCGAAAAAAAGAAAAATGAAGTTGATTTCTAAGGTTGGATACAGTAAATAAAATTTCATCCAACAACCTCTAAGACATGCTTCAATTTGCTCCCAACCACTCTCAGATTTACAAATGCAAAGAAATCTTAAGCAGCAAAACTTACACAAACTACACCACAACAATTCAATTTACAAGGGATACAAGTTAAACCAATAAACATCTCAAATCATAGTCAAAAAACGAAACAGGTCAGGGGTGAAAAACACGTGAAACAGTGGAATGCTTGTAGACGATCTTAACTCTAACTAGAAGCAACTTTTTTCGGGAAATTGACTTATCTATTGTCCTATTATTTTTCTTACGATACATACAAGCCTCAGGCATGCAAGCCCTTTACAAAAAGTGGTCCCCACCAGGTAGCAAAATTTTCCCTTATCAGCCCTAAGTTTCTTTTGGCTGTTATTATCATTGACTTCTGTTTTGTTTTTCTATGCTCCATGGTAGCAGCACTTATTGCAAGAACAAGTGTATTTTCAGGAGATTTATTGTTAGCAGACAAATCAGGAACCCGCTCAGAACACTCGGTGCCAATAAAAAAAACAATGACTCAAAAACATCCTGACAAACCGTTAATAATCAGATGATAAGACCGAATTACCAAAAAAAGCTCTTCAAAATTCAGGTTTGAAGGCCAATGCCACAGGACCAAGGATGAAGCCAGAATTGTAGGCTTTGGGCAGCCAAATATTTGGAGTTGGAATAGGCGGTTGGGTTTGAGTTTTTCTAGCAACACCAATACCAAATTGCTAAAAATAAAACGAAAAAAAGCAGATACATAAAAAAAAGATCAGACAAAAAAATCACTTAAAGAAAAATAGATATTTTGCCAAATTCAACTAAATGGTAAATGCATACATTACAAAAATAAATAAATAATGTAATGTTGGTGTACAAAGTTGGGGAGAAAAGGAATGAAAAAATGGTAAGTTTTAAATGGGTTAAGAAATTTAAGCAAATTTTGCATATTACTTTTCTCTCCGAGTTTCTTGTGAGTTCAGAATTTTCCCCACCAAAAAGTTGATTGTGAAATGACCTATCTAAACAATAAAATAACATAAAATGTTGAATCTTAACGAGAATGCCAGAGAACCAAAAAAAAATTACCATGAAAAAAAAAAAATACATGACAAAGCCTTGATTACCCAAAACAATAAAAAGAAAAGCTGCATAAAAAAAGATCACAAGTCAAATTGGTGGCAAGGAATTGCCCATTTACAAAACCTGTGGTCAAAATTGCCAATGGTTTCACTGTCACTAACATACCCATGAAGTTAGACAGTGGTAGGGGACAAGACAACAGGGGAAATCCTGTCACGTACCTCCTTGCTGCTCCTCAAGAATTTCATACCAGATCCACAAGAACTCAAGTGCAGAGAGCACAGAACAATGCAACACAGAGAGTACTAAATGGATGCATTCACACAAACAAAACACAGAGAAAGAATCACAATCTTCTATACTAATTGAATGAGATTTTAGAGCAATCTCCAAGCTCCTTACAGTTCAACTTCACTAAAATCTTCAATGCCTTTTATGTACATGGTACCTCCTTTTATTGGAAAATGATAACAGAACTAACAGACTGACTTGAGAGAAGCTTTCCTATTTAATAAGAAA
Organism: Pterocarya stenoptera; assembly: GCA_003123785.1. NCBI lineage: Eukaryota > Viridiplantae > Streptophyta > Magnoliopsida > Fagales > Juglandaceae > Pterocarya > Pterocarya stenoptera. The sequence continues at coordinate 393,661 of QEOT01001766.1, forward strand.
TCAAAATGATGTTGTCCAAACCCATTCTTATAACCTACGAGCTTATTCAAAACGAATCGTTTCATTAAGAACCCCAACACCTCGCTGCACAACGTTTCATTACTCCTTGCATCCTGCTTCGCTGCACATCGTTTTATTAACATTTCAATGCATCGTATTGTATGGTTGTTAATATCGTTACTTGCTGAGTGTTTTACACAACTACTGCTTTGATCCTTCAACCGAGATCCACACATAACATTCTCCCCCCTCAAAGGATTTGCCCACAAGGCCTTCGACCAAGATCCACACATTTACAACACAGTACCTACCAAATGAGGATATAATTCCCGTAATTTCCACAGACATTCCCAAGAGGAATTTTCAGGAGCAACCCCCACCCAACTCACTAACACCTTAGTTATAGCATGGTTACCCTTTTTTTGCATTCTCCTAGCTAGTATCTCTCGCGGCTCAAGTTGCAAGTGGCCACTAGAATCAGTTGGCGGCAAGGTTGGTAAAGGAATGATATGATGCCCCACCTTCTTCTTTAAACAAGAAATATGGAAAACAGGATGAATTTTGGAAGATGATGGCAAATCAAGTTTATAAGCCACTGACCCCACTTTTTGCAGAACTTGAAATGGCCCATAAAACCTTGGAGCAAGTTTCATGTTGTGACGCATAGCCACAGTCTTTTGCCTATAAGGCTGAAGTCTTAAGAAGACCCAGTCACCACTTGAAAAGATCTTTCTGTTCTTCCTTTATCAGCAAAAAACTTCATTCTGTGTTGTGCCTTCTCCATGTTATCTCTCAACAAACTCAGCAATTCATCCCTTGTTCTTAACTACTGATCCATAGCATCATAAGAAATGAGTTTAGGGGGACCATAACCATAAAGGGCCTCAAAGGGAGTCAGTTGAATTGAAGAATGTAGAGTAGTGTTATAACACCACTCAGCCATAGCCATCCATGAAGTCCACCCTTGTGGTTGTTGATTGCAATAACATCTCAAGTAACCCTCCAAACATTTATTTAATGCTTTTGTTTGTCCATCAGATTGAGGATGGTATGAAGATGTAAAATTCAAGGAAACACCTTGCAAGAGAAACAACTGTTTCCATAAAGAACTTGTGAAAACTGCATCTCTGTCAGAAACTATGGATCGAGGTAAGCCATGCAACTTGAAAACCCCATTAAAAAATATATTACCTACCTTAATAGCTGTGTAGGGGTGTGAGAGGGGAAAAGAAATGAGCAAATTTAGTAAGTCTATCCACTACTGATAATACTACAGAAAGTCCATTAGAAAGGAGTAATCCCTCAATAAAATCCATGGATATATCCAGCAATGGAGAGTCAGGAACAGGTAAGGGTTGCAAGAGGCTAGGGTACTTCACATTCTCACTCTTACTGACTTGACAAGTTTCACATTCTTTGACTAACTTCCTCACATCTTTTCTCATACCTGGCCACCAAAAATCCCTCTGTGCCCTCTAAGGAGCTTGTGGGTTTTCATGAATATATTGCAATATCTTAGACAGAATAGATGAAGAAGGAACCACAACCAGTTTCCCCTTTCTGAGTAACAACCCTTGTTGAGTAGAAAAATGTTTTGGACCTTGCTGACCCTGCTGCAATTTAGGAACCAAATCAACATACTCAAGACATAAGGAATAACTATCCTTGAGTTCTTCAAAACATAAAGGAGTGGGAAAAGAGATCATAGCAACCACAGCATGTACTTCCTAATTTTTCCTTGAAAGAGCATCAGCAACCAGATTCTCTTTGCCCTTTTTATAATCCACTGTGAAATCATAACCAATGAGTTTGGAAACCCATTTATGTTGTGCCTCAGTACCAATTTTCTGTTCCACAAAAAACTTTAGAGCCTATTGATTAGTCTTGATTTTAAAGGAATGGCCCAACAGATAAGGTCTCCATCTCTGAACAGCAGAGACCAGAGCTATAAGTTCTTTTTCGTATGTTGATAATAGCAAAGCTTTTCCCTTCAAAGCTTTACTATAAAAAGCTATGGGTTGAGACTCTTGCATCAAGACTACCCCAAGACCCACACCAGAAGCATCACACTCGATGGTGAAAACTTTTGTGAAATATAACAACCTCAACAAAGGAGGATTGCTAACAGCTGCTTTCAACAATTCAAATGCAACAACAGCCTTATCACTCCAACAAAAAGAATTATCCTTCAATAAATCTATTAAGGGAGCTGCTATAGATCCATATCCTCTAATGAATTTCCTGTAATAGCCTGTTAATCCTAAAAATCCTCTTAAAGACTTCAAGGTATTTGGAACAGGCCAATTGACCATAGCTGCAGTCTTTGCTGGATCTATTTGTACCCCTTGTCCAGAGATAATGTGGCCCAAATACTCAACCTCAAGTACTCCAAACTTGCACTTAGACATCTTGGCATAAAGAGTATGTTGTTTTCATGTATCTAAAACAGTCTTCACATGCAACAAATGTTCAGCAATATCCTTACTGCTAAACAAATATATGATAGTGAAAGCACACCAAACGACCATGAGTGACTGTAAACAAATATATGATAGTGAAAGCACACCAAACCCCCATGGACGTAGGCCTTGTGCCAAACCACGTAAACATTTTATCTCTCTTTATTATCTGCTATGGACGTACGCACCGACTACTGTCCAGCTGCACCGGAACACTGTCAGGGATTCCAACCAACACCGATCAAGGCCCAACTTATCACAGTGGGCCGAGAATGACTCTTTCTATCCTTCAGGCATGTTGTGCGATTTTTACAACACAAACATAGCAAGTTAGTGTTGCCCATGATAGAAACAAAGATCATAGTAAATAGGATGAAAGATTGAGGAACCCAAAAAGAAAAATATTATGATACCAAACTGTAGTTGCTGCCAAGTCTAATTGCAATTATAGACTTCTACTACCAAAATATGTAGCGAACCAAATATCCCTCTCCAAAAGCAGGTGTTAAGGGCAAGATTAACTATGTCAACTTTGTTTAGCATTGCAGCCAAGTCTAATTGCAATTATCGACTTCTACTCCCAAGATTTTCCATTTACACATTACATCTTGTTTCTAGATTCTGATATAAGAGTGCATCATTTTAAAATCCAGATCAAGCATTGGGGCCCACCTATCTGCTTTAGGTGAATGGCCATTCCCATAATATGAGCAAGGAAAATTGTTGCAACTGAATAAAGTGAAATTGTTTTTAAAAACAAGGCACTACGAAACATTTACTAGTTAAATTTAAAGCAAAAGAGTTTTTATTTTTTATTTTTTGATGGAAACAGACTTCATTTCATTCAATGAACCGAAATTACAGCCGTGACTTATCAACACAAGGAAAACCTGGACTACAAGCCAATCTACACATCTGCTCTGAGGCACCCTCGCACACAAATTCCTTTGTGCCAAACATTGTCTTAATTTCTATAAAACGCTCTCCGAGCAGAGAGAGTGTTCTATAAAAATAGAACTAAATGACCCCTCTGCTTAGGGTTTCATCTCTTCCCAGCCCGTCCCCCTCTACTTTCTTTATTATTTTTTCTTTTTCTTTTTCTTTCTTCTTCTTCTCCTTCCTACATTTCATCGATGCCGTCGCCCCCCCTCTACCACTCTCTCCTTAGCCCGACCCCCTCTCTACTATTGTCGCCCACCACGAGCACTGGCATGAGCCAAGGCGACACGCCCATTGCAAGCATCGACTTCCCGAGCCCANTTCGATGCCGTCGCCCCCCCTCTGCCACTCTCTCCTTAGCCCGACCCCCTCTCTACTATTGTCGCCCACCACGAGCACTGGCATGAGCCAAGGCGACACGCCCATTGCAAGCATCGACTTCCCGAGCCCAGACGGCATGAGCACCCAGCTCGCACGAACACTTGCCTCTATTGTGTAGAAGACCCTACTATGCTTGAGCACTGCCGTAACGACCACCGACCATAACATCGCTTGCCCCTCTCAACCAGCTCTTGCACCAAGTTGCGTCCATTCTAGGTGGCTCGACACCTCACTCGAGGCAAAAAGAAAAAGATGAAAAACAAAGGTTTGTCCGAAAGGTGAAGAACACAAATCTGAGAAAAAATCTCCTTTATTAGACTTGAAGAGCTCGAGTAGTTGGCCAAAAACCCTAGGGCTTCAAACTTTCATTTTGCGCCACAACCCCTCTTCTCTCTTCTCTTGTATGTTTTTTTCCTTCTTTCTTCTACCTCTTGCTATGCCCGTGACCCCTTCCCTTACGTTTTTCCTTCATTCTCACAAACACCTGCCAAACCATCGATGACCATTGCACCAGGTGGCACTCATCACGAGCCACCCGATGGCCACCGCACAACCACCCATTGATGACCATCACGGCCACCCAGACGGCTCCACTAGGCTGCACATCACAAGCACTAGCACCAATCACATAGAGCACGGCCATCACACACTGCACGAGCACCATCGCACATCCAAACCCGAATAGTACATCCATAGCACAACCAAACCAGACCGCCAGGCGACACTTCCAAACCTTGAAGATTTGTGGATTTGTGAGAGAGAAACAAAGACCAAAAAAATTGTTGTGGCTGGGATCACCTCCTTTATTAGACCTAATAAAAACACAAAAACAAAAACAAAA
>QEOT01001766.1:406651-419358 GCA_003123785.1 Pterocarya stenoptera
AAGAAGAAGAAGAAGAAGAAGGAAAGGAAGTGAGTGGGCAAGAGCCAAAGCTCCCACCCCTCAAGCGAGTTGTGGCTTGGGGAAGTTTTTTGGAGAGAAGGTGGAGGTTCTCTCTAGTTTTGGTAAGAATCGCAAAGCGAAAGAGTTTTTAACACAGGCATGATCAGTATAAAAAAATATTTGCAGGTTTTTTATGCCTACTTTACTTGGGCAATGGACCCCAGACCTAGTCATCAATTATAACAACAAACAAAGATAGCTAATCAATACGAAAGACCGAGAACAAGCAGCCAAAGCAACTAGGATAACCGCATGCACCTTCAATGTTGAATCCTTTCGTCCACTTTATCAAGGTCCCTCATGAAATTGATAATTGCTTCACTGGGAATGAGAAGGTAAAAACCCAACTCCCCCTTTGTACATCTACCAGGTGCTGGATGAAACCCTTCACTTTCTGTAACAACAAATTTTGCAAGAGCTGCGGCTATAAAATCGAACAATTCCGGGAGAAACATCATCTAGAATAGATTAGAGTTTGAACCATTTAACACAACTTAACCTTTGATATCACCCCTAAAGCTCCAAAGAAGTAAGCCGACCTAATGATTGCCCCCAAATTCTGATCCTCATGAGGATCTGTAACCTCATCCAAAGCTACCTAAAGAGAACCTTTATCTTCCTCAACAGAAACAAGATCCAATTCCTTTATTTTTACCATCTCCAATGGAGAAGCATCTAGCACGAGACCCTAGTGATGGGGGCGGTTATCAGCCACTATATTGAGATTATGCTATGATGCTTCCTTTATGCTTAGCCCAATTTTTTCAGCCATCCTCAAGACTTTCTCAAACCCCCTTTTGTCCTTCTTCTCCCTATTATTATTACTCAAATACAATCCCTTCTTGGAGGTACAAACCCTTTTGCTTCTTTATCTCTATAACTAACCAAGGAAGAGCTTTTCCAGTTCTTCCCGCAGAGTTCTTTTCACCGCCTCTTCGAGCATACGAACTTGAAGAACTTATGGCTCTAGTCGAAAGGCATTACTGTAAGGCAGTTTTATGCCTGAACCGACTCTACTCGCTTCTGGGTTTTGATATATTGCCAATTTTCAAGCTCTTCCAATGAGGACAAATGTTAGTTATAAAAATTTCTTCCAATGCTGTATTTTGGATTTTGATTGGGAGCTAAATTATTTAGTTTAATTAGATTTGTGGTTGAGAGCTGGTGGTGATCTTGAATTGGGGCTATGAAATTTACTGCAGTGAAATAGTGGGTGGTTCTTGATTTCCAGGTGGTACTTGGCAGAAAAGGCTGCATCTTTTGGGTTTCTTTGCTAGTGTTAATCATATCTATGTCTTGGCGCACTTTTTTGTGGAGTATCAAGTTAAGTTTATAATCATTCGGAGTTCCGAATGCTACACCGTCGTCTCACTTCCGTCTTACTTTCTTGATACGTATTGCCCATCAACATTGAGTTTGTTGTTTTTTATTTTGTATGTGTTGACATTTTACATTTGTATGTCAATTGGATATGTTCCTTGTGGTTGTTTCTTTTCTTCATTGTTTGCAATTCCCTTGACTTGCTTCCTCCACAATTCATTACGTTCTTTTTCACGGTTATATCATTAAAATGATGTCTTCTTTTGAGAAGAATACTCCAGCTATGCGTTACTTTTAACGAACTAGATCACAATGACTTCTGCCATGGTGGTGTTGGTGGAGGGGACGCGGATGGTGTACACTCACAAGGCAGGGCTCAACCTGGCTCTGCTACTGGATGTGATATGGACCAGTGCAGGAGCGTTCAAGTCGATGGATTTGTACGGAACTATGATTTGAAGAGGGACTATTAGAGTGGGGATTTTGTGTGACCCACTTCGAGAAGAACTTGGGGATTTTCTTGGAGTGTCAGAACATGGATCTGGCTTTGCCTGAGTTGGTTCTGGCTGAGCTGCTCTATCTGTCATCAAGGCTCATGGGGAGGGTAAATTGACCCAAGTGCTTATCTGGAGCGGCTTAATAATGTTTCTCTTTCAACCACTGGCGGCTCTCTCATCTTAGAAATGATTCATCTTTTTTCAACCACTGGGGCAATGCAGAATATAAATTGTTGCTCATTATCAAATGGACGTAGTGATATACTGCATTTGCGCATAAGTTTTGGAGGGAGACTTACATTGTGTCCTTTGTTTGTTATTTCTACTTTATTGTGTGATATTGTTGGATGTTTTAGCAATTATTTTTTGTGCTATCATTCATTTTGTGTAATGATGAAGTTTTGGGGAACGGGGATATGGCATTATTTGCTTTAGGATGCTCAACTGTATTAAGCTCGTACTACACAATTTGTTAGGCAAGCGATCTCATAAGCTTTCTGAGAACCTTCCCTTTACTTCACCAGTGAAATGTAAGCCTTCTTTTGAGGGGGGAAGCTTTGCGCTTTGTGTTGTGGCAAACTGGGATGCAATTTTAGTTTACGCAAGTTCTCAAATTCCTACATATATAGCGACACTAAATGATTCCCTAGCAATGCATGGGGAAAGCAGATGCAGAGACAACTTCTGTGCAAGTTATGTTTCATGTGTTGAGAAGGGTCATCGTCACTTTATTGTATGGGAGTGGGTGTGTATCCCTCTTAGGTCAAATGTTCAGATATGATTCTTTAGCGGCACAGATTCTTGAAGCACAAATTGGGCCATCATGGGGTTGGCCTAATCTGGCTATCCATGAAGGCCAGGTAGGCCAGCACTGTGGTGGTTGAATGGGGGTGATCTAACCATTCGTTTAGGAACTTGTAAAGTTGGTAATATTTTATAAATAATTGAAGATTTCATTAAAAGAAAGGCAACAAGTGTAACTAAACCAAGTATACACGAGAGAAGAAACAACATTTGTTAGAACAAGCTTTTGAACAAAAATAAAAATTTTATTTGCATGCAAGTCCATGTGAATGACATATTCCACACTCCTAATATGATAGAATTTCATTTGTAGAAAAGATTTAGAAATTTGAATCCTACATATTAAATCATACCATGAGAGCATTATGGATGATGTATCCTCCACAGTAACTTGTAAGTTGAAGGATTTGAAGAAAATCTTTCAGCCTAATATTCCAACTCTATTATGTCAATATTATGCGACATCAAACACTTTTGATGCCATTCATAGGTTGTTGAGTCTTAGACTTTTGTAAATGAATCTAAACAAAATCTCTCATATTTTCCTTAGTGGAGAAGGCAGAAGGGTCCAGGATTTGGTATAATTTCATACCTAATAATCAAAATTTTAAAACGAAGGGTAGGAGTCAATGTAGGTCTTGCTTTAAAGTTTTATTATATTTAGAACCTATTCAGACATGATGTAGGATTTGATGTTGATTTCGTCTGGAATTGCTTTTTTTCCCCTCCTTTTCATTTAGGGTTGTTGATAAAGTTTGGTATCGTCATTGATGAGGTGCATATGGGATGTAACTGTTGCTAGAAGTTTTGACAGCAAGGATTAGGGCATTGGCATTGGCTTATCTATGTGCAAATGCAAATACATGGCATGAGATGGGTTATAAAACTAGGAAAACTATACTCCCAAAGAGAGAAGCCAACGATTTTTTTTTAACTCATTGCTTTAAGAAACTGTTTTTTTTTTTTTTTTTTTTTTTTTTTNTTGGTGTGGGAAGAGAGAAAGAAAAAGAAAACGTCCTCGAAGGTTCATCCATTCCCCTGTAGCATCTCTCCCCCTTCTCTTCTTCTCCAATCTCTGCAACCATGCCTTCTTCTTCTCTTCCCCTCTCCTCTTCTCAATCTCTGCAAATCACCATCTTTCAAACTGAAAATACGGCCTAGACTAAGACAATGAAGTGATAATGCATTATTGAGACAAAAAAAATCTTGAATCAAGTTGCAAAAATCCTAAAGAAACGAGATCAGATGAGCAGCACATGTAGTCAGTCAATGCTTGACTGCTTGCATGAGTGGTAGTGGAAGAAAGTGCGTATACAACCAACAAACTCAAGATCATCCAAAGCAAGTCAAAGTCTACCACCATCTTCCACAAGTGGGGTTTGGCTAATATATTTAAAAATCAAAACTTTCAAGTGACTAGAAGAAGAAAAATACCACAAAGTTGATTTTTTCGGTGAAAACAAGGATTTTAAACACGTACCAATCATCTTAAACACTCTCATGGGTTGAAAAGTCAACAATGACACAAAACAGGGGGAGATGGATAGTTCTATAATGGTTCTTATTTACTTGGCAAGGATGGAAAATTCCAGTCCCACGGTACGTATCATCTCATCAAAGACTCTGGACTAAACTTGCAATTATTGCTCAACGAGAGTTCCCTTTCTGTGGAAAATTTTCAGATGTGACATTCTTTGAATTTTCCTTGGTTTGATATTTGAACGTCCCACCAATGGATGTGTATTTTTCTCATCTTTCTCGAGTTTTCATCTATTTATTAGCTCATTGTTGAGATCAAAGTTCACACCAGAGCAAAAGCTAGAGCCAAAAGAACTCAAACCTCCTGTAATGACGAAAGCAGCACCAATATTGATCCATTTCTCTTTCTACTTCACATTTTTCCTCTTTCTCAGCCATGCAAATTCCCAGACTCAAGAACAAGGAATCTTACTAAACCTGAAACAACTCTGGGGAAACCCAGAATCTCTCAGACACTGGATTCCAACAAACTCGTCCTCCCATTGTTCCTGGCCTGAGATCACTTGCTCCAACGACTCTATCATTGGATTATCCTTCAGAGATCACAATATCATTGGAACAGTCCCACCTTTCATTTGCAACCTCAAGAACCTCATAACATTTGATGTTTATAACAACAGTTTCCACTCAACGGAGTTCCCAAGAGCTCTCTACAACTGTTCGAAGCTGGAAATTCTTGACCTCTCGCAGAACTACTTTTATGGTGCAATCCCCGATGACATTCACCACATGTCTCGACTTCGAGAGCTCAGCCTCGAAGCCAACAACTTCAACGGTAACATCTCAGCATCTATTGGAAAATTGACAGAATTGAGGAAACTCAAGCTTGTCCAGTGTCCATTTACCGGTTCTTTCCCACCAGAAATTGGAAACCTGTCCAATCTCGAGGAATTAGGATTGGCCTATAATTCTAAGATGGTGCCAACGTTGCCTTCGGAGTTCGGAAAGTTGAAGAAGCTGAAGCTTTTAAGGATGATGGGGACGAATTTGATCGGAGAAATCCCAAACACGATTGGAGACATGGCAGCTCTGGAGTATTTGGATTTGTCACAAAATAACTTGACCGGGAAGATCCCTGATAGTTTGTTTATGCCAAAGAATCTAAAGATTGTTTACCTCTACAAAAACAAATTGTCTGGAGAGATTCCTCGGGTTGTCGAGGCTTTGAACCTCAATGTCATTGATCTCTCGGAAAATATTTTGATAGGGACAGTTCCTGATGATTTTGGAAAGCTTAGAAATTTGACGATCCTGGCTTTGTTTCTCAATCAGTTATCTGGAAAAATCCCAGATAGCATTGGTCGTCTTCCGAAGCTGATAAATCTCAAGTTATTTAACAACAATCTTTCAGGGAGTTTGCCTCCAGAACTAGGGAGGTATTCTATGTTGGAAAGGCTTTGGGTTTCAACCAACAGGCTTAAAGGCCAGTTGCCAGAACACTTATGTGACAATGGGAAGTTGGTGGAAGTGGTAGCTTATGAAAACCAGCTCGTTGGAGAATTGCCCAAGTCGCTTGGAAATTGCAGCAGTTTGGAATTAGTCAAGATATACAAAAATAAGTTTTCTGGGAATATTCCAAGTGGTCTTTGGACATCATCGAATCTGAAAATGTTGATGCTAAGTGATAATTCTTTTATAGGCGAGCTTCCTGAGAGATTGGCATGGAATCTTTCACGATTGGAGATGAATAACAACAGGTTTTCAGGTAAAATTCCACAGGGAGTGTCTTACTCGAGGAATTTATTGGTTCTCAAGGCTAGTAATAACCACTTCAATGGCACAATTCCTCGTGATCTTTCTCGCTTGACAATTCTTTCGCTTGATCGAAACCAACTTTCAGGCTCCCTTCCATCAGATATTAATTCATGGAAATCTCTGAATACTCTAAACCTTAGCCGAAATGCAATCTCTGGACAAATTCCAGAGGAACTTGGTTCCTTACCAGGCCTCAATGAATTGGACTTGTCAGAAAACCAGTTGTCTGGCCTAATTCCATCAAAACTTGGCCTCTTGAAGCTCACTTCACTCAATCTGTCTTCAAATCATCTGACTGGAAGCATCCCAAGTGAATTCGAGAATGATGCATATTCCTACAGCTTCTTGAACAATCCTGATCTTTGTGCTAATAGACCATCTCAATCCCTTAACCTCAAGAACTGCAGATCGCGCCGCCAAAAGTCGAGCAAAACTTTTGTTTGGATCATATGTTTGGTGGTAGCAATTCTTCTAGGTTTATTTATTTCATTCTTTGTAATCATAAATTACAAAAAAAGAAAGCATGGATTGCATTTGACATGGAAGCTCATCTCATTCTAGAAGCTGAATTTGACAGAATCAGACATTTTGTCAGGATTGATAAAAAGTAACGTGATTGGTTCTGGTGGATTAGGTCAAGTATATCGTGTTTTTTTTTCATATTTCAAGTGATATTGTTGTTGTGAAGAAGATTTGGAATAACAAAAAGCTAGAATAAAAGCTTGAAAAAGAATTTCTGGCAGAAGTCAAAATACTTAGTTCAATTCGACATGCCAACATAACGAAGTTGCTCTGCTGTATCTCCAATGATAATTCAAAAATTCTTATCTACACGTATTTGGATAACCGTAGCCTAGATTGCCGGTTGCATAGGAAAAGTAGAACAACAACCTTTTCAAGTTCAATGAGTCATGTTGTCTTGGATTGGCCTAAGAGGTTGCATACAGCAGTTGGAGCTGCCCAGGGGCTCTCCTATATGCACCATGACTGCTCACTACCCATTGTTCATCGAGATGTGAAGTCAAACAACATCCTTTTAGATCTCAATTTCAAATAGCTGATTTTGGTCTTGTAAAGATGTTGGTCAAGGAGGGAGAACCAGCTACAATGTCAGCCGTGGCTGGCTCTTTTGGCTACATAGCTCCAGATGTGACTATAGATTTCCAAGTTTCCTTTTATTGATTATTTTTTTTTCTCTTTTTCCATCACCAGAAGTTTGGCTTGTTTGTGTTGTTGAATTGAAGTACAGAGTATGCTCGGACAACCAGAATTAATGAGAAGATCAATGTATGCAATTTTTGGGTTATCCTTCTAGAACTGACAACCAAGAGGAAAGTCAATGATGATGAATACACATCCCTACACAAATGGGTATTGCAACACATTCAAGATGGAAAACCTATAGGTGATGCCTTGGATGAAGAGGTCAAGGAGCACTATCACTTAACTGAAATGTGTCATGTTTTTAGACTTGACTCTATTGTACTGGCACATAGCCTTCTACCAGGCCATCCATCAAAGCGGTTTTGAAGGCTTTGCTTCTGTGCAACCAGCCAGTCAGAAATAGAGAGAATAATGCGGCAACAGAGATGCTTTTTGTAATACCCAGAGCCCAAGCCCACGACCCAAGCTCAGGAAGAGCCCTGCCTAGAAGACCCACAAGATGTCATTTTCGGGAAAGACTCATTCTCCTTTCAGTTTCTTCTTCCCCGAACCCATGCTCTATCTTGAAGGTTTGTTTTCCCCCCGAAGTCTTCTCCTCACGTTAGTTGCTCCCCCAATTCTTCTTCCATGAATCCCACTTTTTACCCATGCCCCTTGAATTTAATTTTCTTTTCTTCACCCTCAAATTATCTTCTCAACAAACGCTCTCTCTTTCTCTCTCTCTCTCTCTCTCTCTCTCTCTCTCTCTCTCCTATGTTTCTTCCTCTTGGTCTCTCTCTCAATTTTATTTTCACCTCCTTGTCTACTCTCCTCAACCGACAGCCACGAGAACCACCCTGCTTCTACAATACCGAAGCCGCCGGGCCCACTGACTCAAGCCTCTGCCTTACGCCACCTTAGACCCATGCTACCCCAGCACCGCTTAACACCAACCCGCAAGCCTCCACCCATTGCGCTACCCCTGCATACACCAAAAACCCTTTAGTCTACACTTGCAGTCATCCCACGCACAGCAGATTGAGGAAACCACCCTGCGGCAGCCCCACCCTTGTTGGAATAGACCAACTGAAAGCCTCTGTTTTGTGCAACTTAGAATAGATCCATCTCTGCCATGATCGTAGCACACTTGGAGAACCAACGTCAAGCCAACTACCGCTTAGTCGTAGGCCACCCATCATTCAACACCCAATCAACAAACCATGTTGGAAACCAGCAACCAGCACTTCACGAGCACTGCCTCTTCAGTTTGCATGTTTCTTCCCCACATCACCACAACTAGAACTCTCACGAAACTAAAGATGAATGCAAAGAAAAGAGACATGAAGTACACTGCAGCATACAGAGAACATCATGTAGTAAACAAATTGATGAAAAGCACAATGCAGCAGAAGAAAAGTGTAAAGCACTGTCACAGAAAAGTAAAACAACAAAAGAGAAGCATGGGGCAACATGTCAAGCTGCACTAAAGAAAATAAAGTGATGAAAAGCAACAACAAGAAAAAGACTGCAACAGATTTCTTGTAAACCAGTAGAAAATAAAAAGTTAACTTTAGGACTCTTCTTTTTTATCCTTTCCCTCTGTAACGTGTATATAAAGATGTAGAAAAGTCTTGTAATGGACATCTTAATGGAATGAGAATCAGTCTCTCTCCAGATTATAGTTCCATTTCATTTTTGCGACTCCACTTTTCACATGGTATCAAAGAGGGCCATTAGTTCTGTTGTATTCGTTTGAAATCTGCAAACTAATTTCATCTGTTAAACCATGACTTCCTCCTCTTCTTCTTCTCCTGTTTCCATTGCTGAGGACCCAAATAGTCCATTATTCTTACATCACAGTGACAATGCTAATACTGTCATTGTATCACCTCCATTGACTGGTTCGAATTATATATCTTGGAGCAGGTCGTTTCTGCTCTCCATTTCAATCAAGAACAAACTGGGTTTCCTAGATGGGACCATCAATACTCTTGAGTTAACAGATCCCTCATATGTGTCGTGGTTGAGATGCAACAACATTTTGTTGGCATGGATCTTGAATTCTGTTTCAAAGGACATTGCTTCTAATGTGTTTTTCATGACCTCAGCTAAGCAAGTTTGGGACAAGCTCAAAGAAAGGTTTACTCAACCTGATGAAGCACGAATCTATCACCTTCAGCACAAGCTTGGTAGCATTGTTCAAGGACATCTCTCTGTAAGTGATTACTTCACACAAGACAATGCTATTTGGGAAGAACTACACACTTACAGACCACTCCCTTGTTGCACTTGTGGAAAATGCACTTGTGATGCTTTGAAAACTGTTGGTGAGGTCCAACAAAGAGATTATGTCTTTAAGTTTTTAATGGGCTTAAATGATAGCTATGACTCTGTGAGGGGGCAAATCATTTTACTAAGTCCATTGCCTTCATTAGACAAGACCTTTTCACTGATTTTGTAAGAAGAAAGACAAAGGCAGGTTAGAAATGTGGCTATTCCTGTCTCTGAACCTTCTGCCCTTTTAGCCTACCAAAACCTTCCCAAGAAAAGGGAAAAATCTGATCTGACTTGTCACCATTGTGGTAAGGTTGGGCACACGAAGGATAAATGCTATAGATTGGTAGGATTCCCACCAAACTTTAAATTTACCAAAACAAAATTTGGAAATAATCCTACTGCATCATATTCTGCAAATCAAGTTTCTGCACAGGTTGTCTCATCACCTCAGGAAGCACCTGCTCCGAGTGCTTCTCAGTTGAATCTCTCTCAGGCATAAGCACAGCACCTCATGGCTCTTGTCAATGCTCAATTCCCTCAGCTGAACTTGGGAGAAGCCAAACCAACTCTGCCTACTCTGCTCCCTCCTGCTTCTGTTCCTACTAAACCAGACACTCCTGAAACCAGCTCCTCCACCACATCCTACTCGAACCTAGCAGGTAAATATCATTGCCTCACCACTCTCTCATTGCCTATTAAACAATCTCATCTCAGTTCCATAAACCATGGCAAAGACAACTCACATTCATGAAATAAACAAACTGGTGTTCATAGCACACCATGGATCATGGATACAAGAGCCACTGATCACATGGTATGCTCCACATCCTTTTTTGACAAGTCCCCTTCCTGTATTCAAGCCCTTGTACAACTCCCTAATGGTACCAAGGCCCAAGTCACACACATAGGCACTGTCAAACTTTCAGAATCTTTAGTCCTGACTAATGTTCTATGTGTTCCCTCATTCACTTTTAATCTAATCTCAGTCAGCAAGCTCGACTTTGATCTATGGCACTTTAGATTAGGACATTTGTCTCCACAAAGAATGAATTTGATTCATTCTCATATTCCTAATGTAAAGTCCAAAGATCGTTCCCATTGTAAAATCTGTCATTTGGCCAAACAAAGGCACATTTCTTTTCCTTCAAGTGTATCCTCTAGTTCACTCCCTTTTGATTTAATACATTGTGATATATGGGGACCATATTCTCAAGCCTCACTTCAAGGTTTTCATTACTTTCTAACTATTGTGGATGACTTTTCTAGAGTAACTTGGATTTTTCTAATGAAATTAAAATCTGATACAAGATCCATTTTACAGTCATTCTTCTAGCTCATAAATACTCAATTCAATAAGAAAGTAAATAAAATCAGGACTGACAATGGTCTTGAATTTGATATGGCAAGCTTTTATAAAGATCATGGAATTATTCACCAGAAATCTTGTGTGTATACCCCTCAACAGAATGGTGTTGTTGAGAGGAAACACCAACACCTCTTGAATGTGGCTCGAGCTCTTCTCTTCCAAGCTGGATTGCCCATTCAATTCTGGGGAGATGCAGTTCTAACAGCTGCATACATTATCAATCGAATCCCCACACCCATCCTTTCAAACAAATCTCCCTACGAAGCTCTCTTTTCCTCACCACCTTCATACTTTCACCTTAGAGTCTTTGGATGCTTGAGTTATGCTAGCACTACCAAGCACCACAGAACTAAGTTTGAACCACGTGCAAAATCTTGCATATTTCTGGGATATCCTGCAAATGTTAAGGGTTATAAACTTGATGACTTGGAAACTCATTCCACATTCATATCCAGAAATGTCATCTTTCATGAATCTGTGTTCCCATTTCAATCTCCCACCTCCATCCCTTCTCCTCCTCTCTCATTCCCTCAAAATCTTGTACTACCTCTTGCACTGCTAGATGACAAATTCTCATCCACTTCCATGTCACAACCTATCCCAACAGAAGACCTAACTCCACCCAATCACATGCCACCATCCATTTCACAATCCGAGATGCCTCAGCCCCTTATGTCTCCTATTGCTACCTCCCCTGAATCATCTCCTTCCTCAACCCCACAACCAGAGCTGCCTATCAACCCATCCCTTCGAAGATCCACAAGAGAGACATCAACCTGCCTATCTCCACCAATATCACTGTCAAACAGCAGCCTCCCATTCTCCCATCAATCCATCCCCTTCAACTCTTCACCCACTCCATCAATACTTGACTCACAAGCACCTCTCTCTACCTCATCATTCTTTTTTTGCTTCCCTCTCATCCTTTTCTGAACCATCCTCCTATGATAAAGCTGTACAATTCAAGCATTGGCAGGATGCCATTAATACTGAACTTGGTGCCTTAGAAGAGAACAACACTTGGACTGTCACTTCTCTTCCCCCCACCAAAACTGCAATTGGTTGCAAATATGTTTTCAAAGTCAAGCTCAAATCTGATGGCTCACTTGAAAGACACAAAGCAAGGCTTATAGCAAAAGGTTACACCCAAAGAGAAGGATTTGACTTCCAAGAGACCTTCAGCCCAGTAGCCAAGCTTACTACAGTTCGAGTATTCCTTGCCTTAGCATCCATCCACAACTGGTTTTTGTCTCAAATGGATGTTCATAATGCTTTCTTGCATGGGGATCTTGATGAGGAAATTTATATGGATTTACCACCTGGCTATCACATTCACCGAGAGCAGCTTGAGGGGGAGAAACTGGTATGCAAGCTGAATAAGTCCATCTATGGACTTAAACAAGCATCAAGACATTGGTTTTCAAAATTCTCCAACTCACTCACTACCATTGGTTTTAACCAATCCAAATCTGACTACTCCTTGTTCACCAAAGAGAATGAGAAAGGAGCCTTCACAGCACTACTAGTTTATGTGGATGATATCATAATAGGAGGAAATTCTCAAGGAGAAATTGATTTACTCAAGGCTCACCTCCATGGAAAATTCAAGATCAAGGAACTTGGACCCCTCAAATACTTCCTAGGACTAGAAATTGCAAGATCATCAGCTAGAATAAATGTTTGCCAAAGGAAGTATACCCTCGAGATTTTGAAAGACTCGGGGTTGCTTGGTACCAGACCTACCTCCACACCTATTGAGTTAAACCACAAGCTAAGTCATACCACAAAGGAGATCTTACAAGACCCTACAATCTATAGAAGACTCATTGGAAGACTCATCTACCTGACCATTACCAGGCCAGATATCACGTATGCAGTAAATGTGCTAAGCCAGTTTATGGACAGACCATCACAAGCTCACCTGCACTCAGCTTATAGAGTCCTCA
>QEOT01001768.1:0-13038 GCA_003123785.1 Pterocarya stenoptera
CTATTTTGTTTTTCGAGAGAACTTCTTAGGACACGGTGCAAACGAACGGGCATGGAGGTTGGAAAGACCACACGACCCTCTCCAAAGTTAGCCACCAAAAGTCGAGTTACACACTTGCTGTGCAAGTCAATAAGCGGGAAAGGTCAGGGACCGTCCGACCTTCTATAAAAGATCTCCAAACGAATGGAAGTGGAGGTCAGAAGATGACATGACCCTTTCCAAAGTTAGACACCAAAAGTTGAGTAACACACTTGCAGTGCAAGTCAACAGGCGGGAAAGGTTAGGGACCGCCCGACTTACTCTAAAAGATCTCCAAATAAACGGACATAGAGGTCAGAAGACCACACGACCCTTTCCAAAGTTAGCCACCCAAAGTCAAGTTACACACTTGAAGTACAATCTAACGGGCGTGGAGGTCAGAAGATCACACGACCCTCTCCAAAGTTAGCCACAAAAAGTTGAGTTACACACTCGCGGTTCAAGTCAACAGGCAGGAAAGGTCAGGGACCGCCCGACCTCACAAGCGCCTAACAGGCGGGCAACTCTCTGGATAAACCGACATCTCTCTTGGACAACAGTACAAGCACATCATATTCTCGACCAAACGCCGAGTGTTTATACTTGCGCCACAACTGCCTTGAGCAGGTTACCTTTGGAAATGAGCCATCAAGCTCTACAACCGCCTCGAGTGGGTTACCTTCGGAAATGGGTCAACGAGCTCAGCAACTGCTTAAGATGGATTCAGGGGGTTGACGGGTACCCTGACTACTTAAGCGTGGGTTACTACAAACAAACAACAAAACGAGAACACCAGTAGAAATTTACACTAAAGGGCAGAAAATCCACCACTACTAACAAACAACAAAACGAGAATGTCAACAACAATTTACACCAAGGAGGTAAAAAATCTATCACTACGAACCAAAGCAAAAATGATCACAAAAATACACACAAAAAACCTATCATGGAAATATGCATTCTGCGCCAACAATAAACAATCTCTCAGGCAAACATTCATACAAATAAACAAACTCAAAATCAAGCTCCACGCTCACACCTAATGTAGTTAAGTGCATCTCCTGCCTATCTCTCCAAGCTGAGCCTCTCACCGCTTAGCACGAAACAAATAGAAAACCAAGGACCGAACAACAAACCAGGGACTAAACGGGAAACCAGTGACCAATTTTTTAAATTTAATTTGCAGATTATTAACTTAAAGATTCTCAAGGCCTTCTAAGGCTTCCAAGGCTTCACATCTACAAGAATTATTTTTTTCTGCAGGTTACCTCCATCATAATTGACTTGAAGATTTCCAAGACAACTAAAAGGTCGATAAAACTATATCAATTACATTGGTTATTTATCACTGTAAAAGTTACATTAGCATTAGGGTGACAAAGTCTAAATAAGAGATTCTATATGCATTAGGCAGCGTGCTTTGCAATTGTTCACATTTTAAGGCTTTTTTTTTTTTTTTTTTGGAATAAAACATATACTTCATTAAGTAAACAATAATTGGAAATCTACCATTACAACTGAATTGATGCACTGGTTCTCTATTTCTCTGTGAAAGAGATTTGGACTAAGACTCTTTCTTCTTTAAGGTACGGTTTGGATAGTAAGATGAGATGAGATGTTTTAGATGAAAGTTAATATTGAATAAAATATTGTTAAAATATTATTTTTTTAATATTTTTAATGTTTTGAGATTTGAAAAAGTTGAATTATTTATTATATTTTATATGAAAATTTGAAAAAGTTGTAATGATGATATGAGATGCGATGAGACACTTTCACTATCCAAATGGGGCCACTTTCTAATGTCCACAATCATTTTGTTGATATAGCTAGATAGGTTAGGGCAGAAGGTAGTAGAGAGGAACTGGAAAAAAATTTCTTTAGTTCTTGGGGCCTGTGGTATAGATGAAATCAGAACATTTATGAGAACAATATTTTGATAATGAAACAGGTTGTGGATTATGCACTATCTTTTCAAAAAATTCATAAGGCAGCCCAAGGTTTTAAAGAAGCAGAGTTATAAAACACAATGTTGTTGGGTTCATCCAAATGAAGGCTTTCTTAAACTTAACGTGGATGGAGCTATCTTTCAAAATCAACATAGAGCAGGGGTGAGAATGATTTTATGAGATTACAAAGGGAAGGTCCTTATGGCTGCAAGGAAAGAGGAATATGAAGTGTATGACGCTTCTGAAATTGAATTATTGAGTATGTTCAGAGGCTTGCAACTTTGTGTTACCCATCGCATCCAAGACCCCATTATGGAAAATGATTCCCTGCTTATGGTGACTGAAGTCAAAGCTATTGGGGATTCAATGTTACTTTTTACAGAGATAAATGAGTTAATGAAGAAATCAAGAGCTACACTATTCAACATACTACATGAGTAGGAAATGGAGCCGCCCATAATCTTGCTAGATATGCTTGGCATGTAGATGATATTTGTGTATGGTAGGATTTTTTTCCAGATTGTGTATCACAAGTCATCTAGTCCGAGAACTTTTGTAATTCTTCGCAGTAATGAATTTGTTGTCATAATATATATATATCAACAAGTTCCTGCAATTTGGTGACAGCATCTTTGGCTAAATGGTGGGCTACCATATTAGCCCCTCTCTTCACCTGTCTGATTGGCCACTCTGCAGTTTATGCTAAAAGTTGTTTCGTATCAGCAACAAGACAACCAAAGGAGCTAGTCTTCATTGCACCACTTGGATAGCATCTCCCACCAAGATAAATTTGTGTATACCAAGAACATGATAGAGATGAAATGCCTCAACCATTTCGCTTGCCTCAGCTACAGCTGGAGTAGTGCAATAATTTAAAGCTTTTCTTTTTGTGACAAGAACATACTCTTGGTAGTCCCTAATCACCACACAAATCTCAATTTCAACAGAGTCCTTTTGAACAACAATATCCCAATTCACTTTGCACCATTCAAACATATGAGGTTCCCGTCTAATAACTGGACCAAAACCAGTACTACTCCTCTCAATATGGATCGCAGATGCCTTTTGATAATCAGCAAAAGTTAATTAAGCTTGATCCTAGAGTAGTTGAAGATGTGAAAAAACACCTTCATGAATCAACCTGTTTCTTCTCAACCATATCCCCTTAGCAAGAATAACAACCATTTCAAGTAAAGGTTGATCAGTAATATATATATGTTGTTAAAAAATGAAACCAAAATCATCAGCACAGAGAGAAGATTTATGGATGGCTCTTCCTGATAACATCCAAACATCTTTAGTTGAAGGATAAGACCACAAATATGGCCAGTTGCTTCAACTTCCATATTACAAACATGGCACAGTTTATTAACCACTTTTCTAGTATATAAGTTCAACTTAGTAGAGAGATAATCTATGCATGCACGCCAGAGGAACATTTTAACCGCATTGAGAGTATTAAGGTTCCAGATCTTCTGTCATAGAAAATTTTGAGATGAAACAGAAAAGGGTTCTCCAAGAGACATTTGTTTGAGTTGTTTTTGAAGATGATATGCACTTTTCAATGTAAATTTTCCTAAGGGTGTACATTTCCAAGCAAGCCTCTCGTCACCATTTTACACACTCACAAGTAAGGAAAAAATGAGTTGTGCATTTGCCTCATTGAAAACCTCCTTCACTAGCTGAATATTCCACCATCCAGACCCTGGATCAACAAGATCAGATACCCTTTTATCCTCATGGAGTATCCTAAGGGTGATTGGATTCTGCCTGAGGTCTCCTTTGGTATCCATTTATCGTTCCATATTTGAATATTATTTCCATTACTCACACGCCAAGTAAGACCTTCATGAAGCAAGTACACAGCTGCCCTTAAGCTTCTCCAAGCAAAGGAAGGTCCAAATCCCATATTAGAGTGCAAAAAAGTAGTTTTAGGATAGTATTAGGCCTTAAAAATCTTGGATGCTAGAGAGTTAGGATTTTTCAACAATTTCCATGCTTGCTTAACTAAAAGAGCTTTGTTAATAGAATGCAGATCACGAACAAAGACCACCTTGTCTCTTCTTATACCTTAGTGAACTCCAGCTTTTCCAATGAATTTTGTTATCTTGTTGCTGAGAACCTCACCAAAATTTGGCCATCATACTATGTATTTTCTTACACAGAGCCTTAGGTAACAAAAAGACATTAATTGTGTAGGTTGGAATTGCTTGTACTACAGCTTTGATGAGGATTTCCTTCCCAGTCTGTGATAGAAAATTCACTTTCCAATTGTTCATCATTCGAGTGACCCTTTCCAATATATTCTGAAAAGTCTGCACCTTTGATCACCAATAAGAGAGGGTACGTCAAGGTATTTATCAAAGTTGGTTGAGGCTCTTAACCTTGCACTAGTTATCAACTGTTGTCATAGCATTAGGGTCAGCTCAATAGGTTTAGGAGCCTAAGGCTAAGATTTTTATTAAGTTTTTTATTTTTATTTTAAAAAGATAAAAATAATTCCAATTGTTTGCCAAGTAAAATTACTGATTAAGATTTTATACTACATTTTCAATTAATAACCAACTTAATTTTTATTAAAAAATTATCGATTTAGAGTGAATTTTATCAAATATAGTTTTATAAGACATGCATTAGAACCTTAGGGGTCGTTTGAGAACACAATTGTTCGTAGGTATTCTCAAATATTTTTAAATTCAACTTTTTCTCTCTCATTTCTCAAAATTTAATAAAATTATTTTAATTCAAATTATTTCAGTACTAATTACAGATATTCTGAAATATTCTTAGTATATAAAAGAGCCCTAAAAACAATTATAATCATTATTGTCAATAAAGTTCTATAAATAACTTACAAATTTGGAAAAAAGTAAGCCCTTGCCTTTTCAAAGGATCATACAAAATTTTTTTATGAATACTTGAAAATTAGATTTTGGTATTTATAATTTTTACATTATATATGAAACTAATAATGAAAAAAGAGAAGTGTATTCTTAGAAGGAGAATATTTGAAATAATTATTATGTAGGATATTTTTAATACTAATAATGATATATTTTGAGGTTCTCTTATTGGGTTAATTAGATTTTTTTTAATTAGATTTTTTTTTTCTTTTAAAAAAATTATACTTAAGAGTCTAAGACTTTTTTTGGGAGGTCCTCTTCCAGTAAGGGCCTTAGGCAATTGCCTAATTCGCCTAATGGAAGAGCCGGCCCTGCTAAGCATTGCACCTGTATTTTTATTGAAAAAAATAGAGGTTTTTTTTTTTTTCTCAATTAAGTTGCTGACCAGATGCTCCTTCATACAAGGCCATAATCTTATTTAGTCTAGCTCATTCAATCTGATTGGCCCTACAAAATAACAAACTATCATCTGCAAAGAATAAATGATTTATCGTAAGTGACCCTTGAGTAATAGGAACACCATTAATAAGGCCTCTCCCTTCACATAATAAAGTTGATTACTTAGCACTTATGCACAAAGGATAAAAATATGGAGATAAAGAATAACCCTGCCTTAAGCCACGTTGAGGCTTGAACACTTCTTGTGGAACACCATTTACAAGTATTGAAAAAGAGGAAGATGTTATGCACTTGAATATCAACTGCAAGAAATGATTGTCATTTTCAACATAACAGCTCTAAGAAAATCTCATTTTACTCGGTCATAAACTTTTCTCATATCAAACTTTAATGCCATATACCCTTTGTAACGACCTGGTCCAATAATTCTAAGGTTGAAATATCTATAATTGTTATTGGGTCTGAATTATATTTAATGGGCCATATTGGATAAGTCCACAAGTGAGAAATTATTGAAGTTGATTAGGAGTTTTAATTCAACTCAATAATTAGGTTAAATCTCATTTATTATTGAATGAGTTAGACTCTTTTTAGAATTTAAAGATCGGCCATTAGAAATTTGTTTTAATTTAAAATATCACTGATTGAAGTCCTCTACGCAGTCTCAGTCGCTATCAATCCTACATTAAATGAAATCCGAGCCACCAAAGTCTCAATCGCCTCATTCACGGTGCAGCCAACTATTAGCTAACCAAAAGGAAGTGAAGACACCCACACGCACTAATTATCATGGATCCTAGGCGGGGTAGGGGAAAACAAAAGCAAGCATGCACCCACGAGCCAACGGGGTAAAAGATAGGTACAAAGAATGCAAAGTACTTAATTTTCCATGTGCTAGCACAAAGAAAATTAATGGGGCAACTGAAATGGATATTTGAGCCCCCATAATTTTAGCCAAGAGATAAAGTCAAGAAAGGACTCAGACTCCTAAGAAAAAGAAACTCATACTCTAAGAGGGAGATGACTGATACTCTTAATAAGAGACAAACTTAGACTCTTAAAAGGAAAAAGACTTCACAAGGTAAATTGAGCTCTATCTCTATAAATAGTCTATAAAAGCTAACAAATATGACACTTGAACTAAACTTGATTGACTTATTCTTTACATACATCTACTTTTATATTGCTATACTAACTTTGACATTGGAGACTTTACAGGGCAACCAGTGTCTTCGTTGCAGGTGATTTGTGTGGTTAATGGTGTGAAACACGTCCATAACATTTGCTCTTGTTACCTTGGATTCATTTGGCACAACAAATACACCTCCCATTTTGCCAACAAACGAATGAAAATGAAAATAAATCCACATGGAAGAAGGAGAAAGGACACACTGTTTGCTAGTAAAAGCAGCCGACCATGAATCTACAACCAAGAAGAACTATTGTGACTGTCATGGGTGAGGGTTAGGGTTAGGGTTCGACATCAAAGAAGGAGGGTGCTTACGGTTTATGCGCGTAGCAGATGGAGGGGCAGTTCTCTATCAATGGATTTTTTCTTTTTCACTATATGCACCTTTTCAACATCAGTTACTAAAGTACCATTTCATCAAATACAACTGCGTTTGGTTCCCAAACTCAGTTGAGTTCAGCTGAATTCAGTCTAATTTTAAGTTGAGTCTAACATCCAAACATCATATCTCAAATTATTAAACTCATCTCAACTCAAAACTTTCTTACACATGAGATTCACAACTTTTTTCAACTTAAAACATTTTTATACGTGTGACTCATATATTTTTTTAATTTTCTATAAAAAAATATTAAACTTATTTTAACATCTAAAACTCAATTTAAATAGCTCTGCATAATTTTTTTAACTATTTAATTTATTAATATTCATAATAAAGAAGTTAATTCAGCTGGCTCAATTAAACGTAGATTTAGCCTTCGTTTGGTTGATGAACTCAATTGAATTTAGTTTAGTTTAATTTAATTTAAAACTAAATCTGACATCTAAACACTCAACGCTTAAATTATTAAACTCATTTCAATTTAAAACCTTATTCTATGTAAGACTCAAAATTCTTTTTAATTTAAAATATCTTGATCCATAATTTTTTTTAATTTTTTATAAAAAATATTAAATTTATCTTAACATTTAAATACATTTTAAACTCAATTTAAATAAATTTTATATAATTTCTTTTACTATTTAATTTATTATTATTTTTAAAAATTCAACTAATTCAATACAACATGTAAACACAATCTTAAATATCGTGCGCGAGTGCCAGTTGTGCCTATGTGCAAAGTTTTTCAAACTGATTTGACTGGATCAGACTACAACCATGTCCATGCCACCGCTACGCGTACGGCGTCGACATGAGCTAGGCATGCTATTATACTCGGGTTGACCTTTTTTTTGTTCATATAATCTGAGGGTCACGATTAAATCTTTACACCGGCAATACGAACGGGGAATGTTCTCTCTAATTTTCCGAACTTTAGCCGAACACTCCCTGTGAACATCTCTCTCGCTCTTCACAAACCCTAGCTCCTTGATCATGGCTCCGAAGCGCCAATCTCATCTGGATGATCCCCCGGCCGCTTCTTCCTCCGAAGAAGAAGGAGCTTCATCTGAAGAAGAAGAAGAAGAACATGAGGATGAAGAAGAAGGATCTGCTTCTTCCGAAGAAGAAGCTGAACCAACAAAGACATCTTCTTCTTTGCCATCCACTCCTGTACCTGACAAAAAGGCCCCTTCTAAAAAGCCAGACCCTCCTCTAACTAAACCGCAATCTTCTTCGTCCGGATCCGGGTCCGAGTCCGAGTCGGAATCGGACTCCGGAGCCACCCCCAATCCGACTGTCAAGCCGATTGCCTCCAAGCCCATGGAAGACGCGGCCCCGAAGGCGACCACCAAACCCAGATCCAAGCCTTCGTCTACTACGCCCGCGAGATCGGTGGCAACCAAGCGAACGAACAACGAGACCGATATCAAGGAATCGTCGAAGCGGGCCAAGAAGAAAGGTCCGGAACCGAATACGGACGGTGCCGTTTCCCCAGGGGACTCGAAGAAGTCAGCGGGCGAAGAAAAGAAACTCTTCCAGAGGCTGTGGAGCGAGGACGACGAGATTGCGATTCTTAAGGGCGTGCTCGATTACACGGAGAAGAGGGGCGCCGACCCTTCCACCGACGCTGCTGCCTTCCACGAGTTCGTCAAGAAATCGCTGCATGTCGACGTTTCGAAGAACCAGCTGATGGACAAGATCCGGAGGTTGAGAAGGAAGTACAAAAACAACGCCGGGAGAGGAAAGAAGGGCAAGGAGCCCACATTTTCCAAGCCCCACGAGCAGAAGGCGTACGAATTATCGAAAAAAATTTGGGGCCCAGCTGAAGGGACCGGTGGAGGAGGAGCAGTAGAGGACGCCAAGTCTAATGGGAAAGCGGCTAGTAGGAAGAACAATCAGAAAGTTAATACTGGCAGGAGTTTGAAAGATGAACTGCTTGCTGTGTCACCGATTGCAAACAAGGAGGTTGAAAAGATGGATAATGACGGGAATCCGGGTCTGGGTTCGGATTCATTGCGGAGTCTTGATGAGGTGGTTCGGTTTGATAAAAACATGAGTGTGGCGGGTTTGGAAGAGGGCGTGATAAAGAGAGGACTTGAGTTGATCGGGAAAGATAAGAGGGCGGAGTTAGAGGAGAGGTGGATGGAGGTCCAGATGGCTGAATTGGAGGTTTTCGTGAAGCGGACGGAGCTGATTAGGGACCAGGCGAGGTTGATATTGGAGGCGTACAAGGCGGCGGCAAACGACCATTAGGATAAGGGTCTTGGTAAGGTAACTGTGGCTTTTGTTGCTGCTTATTTTTAGGGAGAATGTTTTCGGGTTGTAATCTTTATTTTAAATGCCTAGGAATAACTGATTTTTAATCTGTAATGTTATTATTTTGTGTTTGTCTGACTAAGTTGGCGTCTGCGTGGAGTCTGACATTCCATTGCCATGCGTGATGTCCCGTAAATGTCTTTGCTGTGGTTTGTTAACTCTGGTATTTAGCTCTAGAATTGGGCTAGTTGCTTCCTTAAATGCCATTGCTTGATCGTCGATGCTTGTTACTCCGAGGTGCCAATTTCTTATATTCTTATGGCAAGTCGCTTTCGCTGCCTCTCTTCTTACAGCTAATTTGGCCCCTTCATGCTGAGTGCCATTAAGCTCTTGGTATTTGAAGGTTTATATGCTACCTATCAAAAAAAATTTAAGGTTTATATGCTGGGACGTAGTGTATGCAGGAGGCATTTCACTCATGGATGATGCATGTCAGAAATCTCAGTAACAGAAGAGAGAAAAGAGCGCTGAGCTTCTTCTACTGAAGTGTTTAAAGTTTTTGGTTATTTCCAATTGTTATATAGGTCATACATGCCCAGAAGTTCTGGATATGTAGAAAAGGGTTACATAGTTTGCAAGAAGGTGGTGCGAAAAATGTGGTGGTTAGATGTCAAGGGGTACCAAGATAGCCGAATTCTGTATAGAGAAGTCTCTTTTTAGCTTGTCTACCCTGAAGAGCAGGCTCATGATTAATCCTGAGGGGTATTTTAGCTGGTCCAGCCTTGGATTTGCTTCCCAATGGTCACCAGTTTAAGTCCCCTTAAAACTACTGGAAGTTTACCTGCTCGTTAACTTCAGGATCCCATGGGATTAGTCCAGGTGTGTGCAAGCTGGCCCGGACACCTCGGTTATTAAAAAAAAAAAAAAAAAAGAGAGCAGACTCATGATTGTATTATCCTAGATTAGGTTGGAAACAAACACTAATGTTTTCTTGCTTTTAGCTACGACTTCACCTTATGATTTATCTGTTGAAGGCCCTGTCCCTTCCATTATGGTGTACAACAGTTTTCTCTCAGGTATATCAATTGTTTGATTTGGGCATCAGTTCTACTAGTCTTGTTCAATTCGTATTTTACGTCTTAATGACAGCATCGTGAATTTTCAACATCTTGCACACTTGCCCTGATGTGTTGTTCCTATGTGTATCCACGACCAGGGTGGGACATTCCATGAATGTGTTATACAAATGATAGAGTTTAGGTTGGAAACACTGACGGAAAATTAGGTACACAAATTTTGGTAATATCTAATTGGACCCCGGCAGCCTCTTCTAAGACAGTTTGGGACACCCAGTAAAGAGGTTAGAGGAGAATGTGGGCTGGGCTGATGTCGCACCTGCCCATGTCATATCTACCAACTAACTTGTTACAAGGTTTAATGGTAGACCAATTCAGGTACTTCAAAAATTTCGGTGTAGATATTGGACCCCAGCATCCTCTTCTAAGACAGTTTGGGACACCCGGTAAAGAGGTTAGAGGAGAATGTGGGCTGGGCTGAGGTCACACCTGCCCATGTCATATCTACCAACTAACTTGTTACAAGGTGTAATGGTAGACCAATTCAGGTACTTCAAAAATTTTGGTGTCTCTGTTGTATCCAATGAATGTATAAGTCACTTTGTAGTTTGGCACCAAATGAGAAGAAAGAACAAGTTATAATGCCTTTCAGGTTAAGTGATTTTTGGAGTTTTGTTTAGAAAGGAATGCATTTAGAAAAATGTGTTCTTTTTTGAAAATGTGGATGTCTTGGTAGTGGATGGTTTTTCGAATTGGTGCAAGGTTCCTCAGGCAAACAAAGGTTTGATATATGTTTTAGTAGAAGAATGCATATTTTAAGTTTTTGTTAGTAACATTGTAAGTTGGCATGAACATTTATGAATTTCTTGTATCGCTAGAATATCACGCATAGGTGACGCACTAGTATATGTTCCATGTACTTGGGCTCTTGTCTATTCTTAATAAAATCGATCAAAAATCATTTATTGAGTTTGAGGTTTGTAGCCTCATTTTTTCTTACGACCTCTTTAAATGCGTCCACCCTCATCTGTGTTGGTTGCTTGAATGTCATTTTCTTTGGTATATAATTGTGATTTGTAAATTGCACCTCTAAAGGGGAATATTTTCTCTGTATTTTCTTTTTGCTCCCATTTGATTGATGTTTGCATAGTATTGTTAATAATATCGGGCAAATGTTTGGAATCCTGAGATTGGCACCTTTCTCATGACTCCAGACTGACTTATGTCTATTGTGTGTCATGTATTCTGTGCTTAATATTAGGTCCCGTTTGGATGTTGAGCCAGGTGAGTTGAGTTCTTTATAAATAGTAATGAGTTGAGATAGTTGAGTGAGTTTTATGTGGCCCACTTAAGATGAGTTTAGATGTGTTTAGATGTTAAGATGAGTTAAGATGTATTTATGAAAAGTTGAAAAAAAGTTGTAAGTTCCACGTGTAAAGAGGTGTTGAGTTGAAAAAAGTTGTGGGTCTCACGTGTAAAGAAGTTTTGAGTTGAGTGATGTTTAGTGATTTGGAAGTTTTATTTGGATGTTAGGATAGGTCTAAAACAAAACTCAACTGAGATGAGCTGAGCTCATTCAAGGATCCAAAAGAATTTTTCTTTGATGGAAAGCATTTGCTAGTATTCCGAGGCTGTGAATCTTTTAACACATTACAATGAACAAGTATAAAAAATCTCTCTCCCCCCGCCCCCATCTCCTCTTTACCAGAAGAGGATCCCCTCTATTTCACTCCTTGTTCCCCTCTTTCCCGGGACGTCTCACCTGGTATTGGATTCTCATTTAAGCATATACAAGTATGCACCGGTTGCACGCTATAGAAGTGATCCCGATTTTATTTGCCTGAGGTTCTATGTCTACTCTTTTCAGCAGTGGTTGGATTTCATTTGTGTTGAATGGCATATGAACGTCTAAATCAGAGTAAAATGGATGAAGTTGATTTGTATATAATTTTTTTGTTGGATGAAATCGTGACAATCCTTGGATTCTCTCTTCTTAAGAATTTATGCACTTTGCATTCCGCAGTGCTGCGTGTCTTTATAATGGATTCCATACTTGCTGGCTGAACGGATGGAAAGATTGGAAGATGTGTTTTTTACCCCTTCTAAGCATGAAGAAAGCCGGGCACATAAAACTTTCGGAAGCTTTTGCGTCTCGCACTGTGCGGTCTTTGCCTATGTGTTAATAATCAACCCTACAACTTGAACCAAGTTCGATGGCTTTGCACATTTATAATCTTTATTAAAAAAAGCTAGTCTGTTGATTAGCTCTAGGTTTGCAGCAAAAGAAAGGAACCGGGCCTCTTAAGTGGGAAATCAACTAATGAAATTGTCGTGAAAGCTAAAAATATCTCTCTTCTTTTGAAGGTCAGTCGATGAGTACTCGCAATCTCTTGCTGCATTCAGTGCTGAACGTTCTTTATGGATGAATCCCGGAGGCTATGTAGTAGTCGATCTGGTTCAGGCGCTCTATTTCTAAAAAAATAATAATAATAAGAAGCAAAGCAAAAGTCTCTGACATTGCAGCATCAAGTTCTTCAGTTCATGCAGTACTCTTTTATAGGTACTCTTTTTAACTCAGGCGATGATAACTGAGCTAAAGCCGAACTTCTCATAATATTGTATATATATGTATCAGCTTGTGTTTCTATTGTCATTTTGAATTTGCAATTAGTGATCACAAGAAGTAAAAAGAAGAGAGTTACAAATGACAAATTTAAGCTTGGGTTGCAGGACCTCCGGGAGGGTTTCTGTTTCGCTTTTTTTCTTTTTTGGCGGCAGTGGCGGAGACATAGTAGGCAATTGTGAACAATTCATGAACAAAGCAGAGAATCCCTCCGATAAACAAAATGCGATTGTGTGCTATCCC
>QEOT01001768.1:25398-60279 GCA_003123785.1 Pterocarya stenoptera
TAATTTAACTTTTTCAAATCCCAAAACAACTTTAATATTAAAAAATAATATTCTAACAATATTTTATCATCTCAACTCAACTCACTTCAACATCCAAACTCACCCTGACTCTGAATTCTGATTTTTTTTTTAAATCAGATATAAAACAATATTGTTTTGCATTTGAATTTTTTATTTTAAATAATAATTAAACGACGCCATTTCATTTCAAGTGGAACGGCGACATTTTTTCTTATGTCATTTTCTTCTCCCCCTCGCACTTCCTCGACTGCTCTCTTTTTGTTCTCTGACTCTCTCTGTTTCTCCCGTCATTTTCTTCATGCCATGCCATTTGACGTTGTCACGAGCCCAGGCCCACAGTAGAATACTTCCTGTCAGCATCAATTGGTATATTACCACATCCTCTACTCTTCATTTGATTTGCAATTGGTGTTTATTTGTTACCATGGAATATTTAACAAGCATATATACTGTTATGGTTCTTGATTTTGGAGTGTGTAGAAATATGTGTATTGAAGAAATGATTGTAATCAACTTTAGCTCACGGAAGCATAAATAAGACAGTGAATGAAAGGTGTTTGTGGAAAGGTAATTGAGAAAAACTCTATTGTTTACTCTAAGTTATTACTTCATCTTCACTTCTACTTTTCGACAGAACACTTCTGCGGTTGATGGTGTGAGTTTAGACTAATTTAAGTTGTCAATTTGTAGAATCAGATTCTTTTTTAAAGCACTTATTTTAGTATAATCTTGTGTATTGTCGGGTATTGGGTCGGCTGGTTCACAACCATATAATGTCATAGGTAATTATAAATTGTTATTTCCTTCTGATATACAAATCAGTATTTTTCTATTTTCTTTATCGATATAATCTCTATTCTTAAAACACAATGACCAATTAAATATATTTGATCTGAGATACACTATTATATCTTCATCATAATTGACTTAGCCAAACACAATAATTGTGCTCTACGTACTAGTAGTAAGCTTTTGATCTACCCATAATTAAATATTACAGTTAGTAAATATTATATCTACCCATAATTCTAAATACAATTAGTAAATTACATGAACTAATGCAAGTTAGAGAAAAAAAAAATGAACATACGAGATTAAGCATCATGATTTATGGATATATACATGAACATATACAAGAAAGATCGATCAAGGCATCAGGATTTATGGGTACTTGGTATTGACCTTATATTATGATTTGATTGAGTTATTGATCTATTAATTGGATTACCTCAAAATTTCAAATTGATCATCATTTAGCATTTGGGTGAAGGACATGAGTGTAATATTTATGTTAATTAAATGATAATTAAATAAGATGACAAATTATACTTTTCATTCATAAATTATCTTCTTTTTTATTATAAAATCGACTGCATGCAATGCATCATATACATAACATGCTGTAATTTTTTTTTCTAAATTGTTTGCTTTTAATTTATTTTTCAGCACAATTAAGATAGATATGGATGCTACAGCTAGTGGGGACGATCGTCCACAAGGGGATGCCATAGTTCTTACATCGACAAGTACTTTCATCCCTAGACCCACATCTAGAGCAGCTACTTCCTGTGTAAATAGTCGAGCATCAATAGATGTAGAAAATGAGGATATGTTTAATGAGGAGGGAGAGATGCATATTGAGCACGATCGAACACCACGACTTACTAAAAAAAGGTCGTGAACGTGAAAACATTTCACCAAAATTCCTAGTGATCATGCGAACTCGCAAGCGAGATGCCACCACTGTGGGCAACTTTGTAGATGTCATTCAAAGAAGCAAGGCACCTCTGTATTAATAACACATCTTAATGGTTGTCAGCAGTATAAGATACACAAGAGATTGATGGCCACTTATCAAACCAAACTCAGTTACAAAACTTTTATGGTCACTGATGGTTTGCAGATTAAGAAACTATCAATCCCTCAATATAGTGATAAGATGTTGAGAGAATTACTTGCAGAGATGATCATTTATGATGAGATGCCTTTTACCACAGTTGACAAAAAAGGCTTCCGTAAATTTGTCCACACTCTTAAGCCACGATTTTCCATGTTATCACAGTATACGATGATGTGAAATTATTTGAAAAGGTATGCGAAGGAGAAAAAGGAGATGAAAGAGATGTTTCTGACCACTAGCCAGAGAGTGTCATTTACGACTGATACATGGAAATCCATTCAGAATGTTAGCTACATGTGTATAACAACACATTTTGTTGACAGTGAGTGGACGTTGCAAAAGCGGATTATTAGCTTCAAACAAATTGTTGGTCACAAGGATTCATCCATTGATGTGGAGATTGATGATCGTATAAAGGATTAAGGAATTGGAAAAGTACTCTGTATCACAGTTGACAATGCCAGTACCGATGACACTACAATCGATTAGTTCAGACGGAATACGACGGTAAAAGATGATATCATTTGTGAGTATGAGTTTATCCATGTTCGATGACGTGCTCATATTATCAACCTCATAGTTGCTGAGGGGTTAAAAGAGGTTGATGATTCCATTACCAAAAAGCGTTTGAGGAATGGAGGTCGAGGATGAGGGTCTAAGGTATGCTTTGCTGGAGTCAGTAGGGGAAGAAGGGGGCTCGGTGCACCGGACACAGTTGATTGGACCAATGTGAAGTATTTTATTCAATTTTTGAAATTATTTTTTGACATAACTCTGCAAATATCTGGATCCAAATATACGACTGTAAACTTGTACTTCGACAAACTATCGAGGCTTTATGACAACTTGCAACAGAGTTGTGTTGACAATGTGTGATTGTTATTTGGTATGGCTACGAGGATAAAATTCAAATCTGATAAATATTGGGGGAATGTTGAGAAGATAAATAGATTATGATTTGTAGCTGTAATCATTGACCCTCGATATAAGTTGGTCATTATAGAATTTTAGGTTAGGGATGTCCTCGGGGAAGAGAAAGCTAGAGAATTTATTAAAGAGCTAAAAAGTGATATTGATGACTTATATAGTCAGTGCAAAAACAGTGGTCAGTTTACAACCGTAAGTGGTAGCTCCTCACACTCGACCAGCTCGACATCTTCCTTAGATGACACACATGCACAAAGTTCATCTGTTTTGATTCGATGGTATCATCAAAACCGTGCATCGATGAATATTATGCAGTGTAAGTTTGAGGTTGAACGATATTTTATAGAAAATGTCGAGTCACCTAGTAATGCATTTCATTTTATTAACTTGGTGTAAGGTTAATTCCACTAAGTTTCCAGCCCTTTCCCGAATAGCCCGAGATGTGCTAGCCATTTTTGTCACTACGGTTGCCTCTAAGTTGGCGTTTAGCACCAAAGGTCACGTGTTGGATGCTTATCGAAGTTCATTGGCACTGTCAACCTTGGAGGCCCTCATTTGCACACAAAACTAGCTAAGTTAAATGCCCATTGGAATAGATACCATTGATGCCGAAAGCTATAGGCTTGAATCGAGTAACTTTATATACTTTTAAATGATCATTTAAATATTTTTAATGTCTTAATATTTCACTTCTAATTTTTATGATTTTGTAAATCTAATTGTGAACCCTAGTATAATTGTGGATGACTGAAATAGACGCACCATGGGATGGAGAACTCCCTTTTATTGGTGAGAAATGAATTCTACTACTAATCTTGATTGCCTCCGTCCTACTAATAATCTAAACTTTTTATTTTGCAATGAGTAATTTTGAATTTCAAGAAGTTCCTGCTTTTTCATTATAAAAATAGTGGAATGCATGGAACTGGGGTGTAATGATAAGTTATTTTAATTTCTTTCACTTAATTTACAATTTTATCAAAACATGTGATAAAGCCTCAGGAGTGTTTAGCGATGATCATTGTTGGATCCACTTATTCACATTTACCGTGTCTTTGTGGCTTTTAATTTGGAATTTTATTTGGAATTTTATTTGATGTTTGGGCTGTACAATAGCTCTTGATAGGTTATTGTCACAATGTTGTCTATATAGTTGCAAACTTTTATCAAGTATCTAGGTTCATTTCTTTGCCTTTTCTGGTACAAGAAACACAAAGAAAAAAGGATAAAGAGTGGGAAGGAAAACAATCGACTTAATAGAAAATTATCTTTCGACTTTGAATCTATACACCATATCTATCTCCTTTATTCAAACTACCCAATTCTTGGCTAATAATATTTGTTCACATCTGTGTCTTTTATGACCATATGCCTAACTTCTTATAGCCCTGTTTTACATTTGAATTAGATAATTCTTGTGGTTTACTACAGTGCAAAATCACTTATTTTTCTCCACTCCATGAACACAAGATGAAAAGTGTATAATTATTTACTGGCCCATGACCACAACAATGGTGGTTTTCAAACTGAATGGCTGAATGAGATTGGACTCTTGGAGGCTAAATGATTGCTAGTGATGAATCATAAAAGATTGGAAATTATCAAATTATAATTACTAATTTGTAGTTTTTTGTTTTATTCTGATAATTATTACATTGTACAGCGTAAACTGATTGAAGACTTTGGTTGTTTAGTTAATGCTTAGTTTTGTGTTGGTTGTTTGCAGACTCCTTTGTATTTTTTATTTATATTATGTTTGTCATTGCGCATTTACTTCTCTTTAATTTTGTAATGTATGTATATAATTTAATTATTGTATTAAAATTTTTTAATTGATTTTTGCAGCATTTTTAGAAAACCCACTAGGGTGTAGGTATTTTTTTTTTACAGCATTTCAAAAACCTAAATATCATAATGGGGCCTTAAGAAGCGGCCCTAGAGATTCAGAGTTGGGGCCAAGCACAGTCCGATCCTTAGGCCAAGAAGGTGCATCATTGGAATCTGTCTATAGTCTCGATATCCACAATATTTTTATTTTATTTTTATAATTGTTGTTATTTATGTTTCGTGCATTTCATAGCAATGCACTATCACTGTTCATTACATAATTCAGCAACGTGCACAACTAATTTTAGCTTACCTAACCCAAGTTGTTTGGTTACAATTGTTATAGAATATAGTTTTAAAAAGTTTTTGAGATAAAACTTAAAAATAATTTATTTCGATAAAAACATCATCTTTTTTCTTGTCTTAACAGCGTTTGGGCTCTTCGCAGAATTCCGGATTGAGATTACGATGGTGCCCGTGGTTTTTTTGTTAGTTGTATACGACTTCACGTGCTTACCTTCTTCGTCCCAAAATCAGTCGGATGATGCCCACCCCAAGCTGTCTACTTTATTTAAGAACCAACCCCACAAACTCAAGGACTCCGCCTATATTTACTGCCTTTGTGGTTGTCTTTTCAAAAATCCATAACGAGTCCATTTTTCCTAGAAAGGTAGCACTGAATATCGAACTCCATGGCCACCCAACATATCGGAAAGAAGACTGCGTGCGTGGTCGGTGGCTCCGGGTTCGTGGCATCTCTTCTGGTCAAGCTTTTGCTTGAGAAGGGCTATGCCGTCAACACCACTGTTAGGAATCCAGGTTGGTTCTTCTCTTTTCCATGTTACTGTTATTATTATTTTTATTATATATTATCAAGTCTCCATTATTGTCCTTTTTGGTTTGTTGTATGCTTTTGCGGACTTGTAATCCGATGATCGGGCACTGTTCCTCTACTGATTTGGATTTTTTTTAAAAATTTTTTTATAACAAATTATATCTGTCTTATCTCACTTCATAATTATAATTTTTTTAAATTTTTATATAAATATAATTAATATTTTAATATTTTAAATTTTAAAATAATAATAATATTAAAAAATAATATTTTATCCAATTCATTTTAAAAATAAGCATTAAGATAAACATTAAGATGTTAGGATCTTCAGGAACAAAATTTCAGTACAGGATCCTTGGATTAAATGGCATCTTTATATGAACGAATTAGTCGTTGAAATCGGAGTTTAATGACTCGAGTACATTTCCAAACATACAAAATTAAAGAAAGTATCTTTCTTTTTTCATACCATCCTTCATGTCGATTTATACGAGATAATATGAATTATGATAGTTTGTGTAAAATATAGGAAGTGGGTGGGTGTATGGCTCACAATGCCTCTTGGACAAATATCTCTTCCCCAATTTCCCAACTCGGTTGTATTTTGCTACGCTAACTATGGTCCCCCACGCGACACGCGTGTCAAATGCACGCTGATAAAAAATCAAAGAAAGAAAGTGGGTGGGGGGGCATTTAAGATAGAGTTGAGTTGCTCGAGACCTCATGTATCATGTATTCTCGTACTCATAACATAAATTACCTATGAAGCAGAACGAAGATGTGAGCCATCTGTCCCCAAAACCCACATGGAACATATCTGTTGTGTAGAGCTCACTTCTGTTGGTTTGCCTCCCTTTATATTGGATTGAAAGGTGTTTATTTATTTTGGAGGAAAAAACACTTAACACGTCTCAACTAACAGGTGCCAACACAAATTACTAACAATAATACATTGATCTCTTTTAACGTTTAAAATTGGCAAAAATAAAACAGCTATTAGTTGGATATTATCCAACTTTTTGATAGTACGAAGGTGAAATGTTAGTGTTGGTAGTTGAGGAATAAAGTCATGTAAAAACGACTTGAAAGGTGGAAAGTATATTTTTCCCTTTATTTTAATGTTAGTCATCTTGCTATTCTTCTTAACCCATCAAACCAGTAAAATGCTTCATGAAAATAATCGCATCTGCTTTAAAATACATGAATATAAATTTCCTTAACAAAGTAATTTTAACGTGCAGAGAATCAGAAGAAGATATCTCACCTCATAGCCTTACAAGATTTGGGGGACCTAAAAATCTTTGGAGCAGATCTAACTGATGGAGGAAGCTTTGACGCTCCTATAGCTGGTTGTGACCTTGTGTTCCATCTTGCAACTCCGGTTAACTTTGCTTCAGAAGATCCTGAGGTATAAAACTATAGAACAGCATTTGTCTTTTTGACACTGTAACGGTTTAGATTTTTAATAACAAGATACCTCCATTCTTGTGAAGCATAGAATGACATGATCAAGCCAGCAATCCTAGGGGTACATAATGTTTTGAAAGCCTGTGTGAAAGCAAAGACTGTTAAACGTGTCATTTTGACATCATCAGCAGCTGC
Organism: Pterocarya stenoptera; assembly: GCA_003123785.1. Classification (NCBI taxonomy): domain Eukaryota; kingdom Viridiplantae; phylum Streptophyta; class Magnoliopsida; order Fagales; family Juglandaceae; genus Pterocarya; species Pterocarya stenoptera. The sequence goes on from QEOT01001768.1 coordinate 32,511, forward strand.
TGTATCAATCAACGAGCTCAATGGGACGGGTTTAATCATGGATGAAAGCCACTGGACCGATGTTGAGTTTTTGAGCACTGCAAAGCCACCTACTTGGGTAATTAAGAACATATTTTCTCTTGAGCTCTAGCCCAAGAAAGACCTATGCTGAGAAATTTCAACAACAAGATTTAGGACAAGTATTTCTGAATTTTCAGGGTTATCCTGCTTCCAAGACACTTGCTGAGAAAGCAGCTTGGAAATTCGCTGAGGAAAATAATATTGATCTCATCACTGTTATTCCTACTCTTATGGCCGGTACTCCTCTCACTCCGGACATCCCAAGCAGTGTTGGTCTAGCTATGTCTCTAATTACAGGTAAGAACGAGAAGTTGGAACACATACTGTGTTGCATTTTCCACTGACTATAAGGCCATGCATCCACAATGAAAAATTGCTTGCACCACCTGGGTTGACATATTGGTGTAACAAAGGCGTTTTAACATTTTCAGGCAATGAATTCCTCATAAATGCATTGAAAGGTATGCAAATGCTGTCCGGTTCAATATCTATCACACATGTGGAGGATGTTTGCCGGGCTCAGATATTTGTGGCTGAGAAAGAATCTGCTTCCGGTCGATACATTTGCTGTGCTGTCAATAGCAGTGTTCCTGAGCTTGCAAAGTTCCTCAACAAAAGATATCCTCAGTACCAAGTCCCAACTGAGTAAGTTTCTAGTCCAATCGAAATAAAACTTAAAGATGCTCCCACATAAGCATCCCTTTCCTCTGATCAAAACCATTGATAATTAAAAGACTATTTACTTGAAGGAATTGCATAAGATTGGTCTCAACCTAAGGGCAGGGGGATTTTGGGGTGAGTAATTATTAGCCAAGTAATTTTAATGGAATGTCATTTTGTGATAGGATGAGAGTAACATGTCATCCATACTCGGGACTACCTACTAATTTTTCTTTTGGGGTGGGGTGCATTCCTTAAGCAATGTAGAATAATTGCTTTAACCAAGCCATTAGCTTGTTTCAGATTTAACTGTATTCTTACTGGTTACTGAACTTTTCAAATATGGTTATCACTCTCTTCGGTAGGCATGTGTTGTTTGACGTTCTCGTGTAATCTGAATTGCAGTTTCGGAGGTTTTCCCTCCAAGGCCAAGTTGACCTTATCTTCAGAGAAGCTTATCAAAGAGGGGTTCAGTTTCAAGTACGGAATAGAAGATGTTTATGACCAAAGTGTGGATTACTTCAAAGCTAAGGGCGAGCTGAAGAGCTAAGACCATGGGCTTTTGTTTCTGTTCAAAAGCCTTGTTATGTTCTATCTTGATTGTTTGCTCTTAGTATAATAGCATCAAAGTTCACTTTAAGCTTGGTATGGAGCACTTTTTGGTATTACCAAGAATTCAAAGCAGTCTAGTAACTCTGCTTGTTAGCATCTGGAATATAAAGCAATTAAATAACTATGAGTTTGACATCAAACTTCTGAAGTACATAACATCTGCTTTATCAGCCACTTGCCGATATGCATTTGCTTGGTAAAAGTTGCAGCTTATTTCAAAATGTTTGGATCCAGGGCCTCTAACGCCTTATATTTCTCTGTTCAATTTGCAAACCGATTGTGCCAGAAAAATCCTATTTCGCCAAGTTTGGTGCAGTGAATTTTATGAAAGAAAGGAATTCACTTCGTATACTATATGAGCAGTCGTCTCATTTGGGCCAAACCGCTCATCAAGCTTAGATGATTGCCATTGCCCCTACATTCTTCAATACCAAAGGTGATTGAACATGTGAAAATAGCATCACAATTCGTATATTGCGTTTGATAATTGATTATGATCTATATCAGGTATTAGATGAGAAATCTAGATGTGAGCAAATAAATAATCAGGAAACAGAAAATAAAAGAGTAAGCAGAGCTAATGTATACACCCAAAGTAGATGAAGGCGGATACCTTCTAGAATCCATGCCATTTAAAGGGAAATCTATTTTTTTTCCTTTATTTTGTTTCCACTAAATTCTATTTACTGCTCATTCAAAGTATATTAATTGTTGAATTTGTTGGTAAACTAAGAATTTCATGGAGAAGGCGAACTACGTTTTGCTTCACATGACCAGTGGTGGGTAGCCTTGGGCCTCTCTCAACCGCAAAAGCTAGCTCAAGAGGTAAGGTTTTCCCTTGTACTTATAAACTGACAACCAATCCCTTCCATAACCGATATGGGACAATCCCAACAATCTCCCACTCACACATTGGGCCCTAGATCGGAGCAACGACAACCCATTTCTCTTGCCGATTGTTGGGCCTAAGACTGTTGGCAAACCTAGGCTCTGTTCTAGTGTTGGGTGATCTTGGGTCTTTCTTACCTCTATAAAATAAATAATAAAATATATCTCTTCCCATCAGTTTAAGTTTTTGGGACAAGTTGTGATTTTACATGATATCAAAGTAGAGGTCCGAAGTTCGAAACACTCTACTATATTTAATTAAATATTCTACATGTTGGGTCATTGAATGAGGGGGAGTCTAGGCCATACGTGAGGATGAATATTAAGATATAAAATAAATAATAAAATCTATCTATTTCTACCAGTTTAAGCTTTTGGAACAAATGGTGATTTCACAATTAATGAGAAGAAAAAAGATTGAACCAAACTTAATTGTCAGCTGCCATTTCCAATTCTTGTGATTTTGCTGGCCAACCTACCAGCAACAAGGCAAGACAGAGATCATATCATTTTTTGTGGGTTATCTCTTTTCAACATTCAATCATCGAGTAAGGATCCTGCATTTCCAACTGGCCCATTCAATGTAAACCATATTCCCCACAGATAATGCCCAAACCATATATGCCTCATAAAAGGCCTTTGTTTGGATGCATTCGAAAGCAATAGTAGCCTTACCACTAAGTTATTGGGAATAAAAGTTTTCATCAAGGCAAGAGTCCCCAAATTCTTCCCACCCACCTTCACAGTCTATATGATCTGCTGTCTATTCATCATAACAATAATTTTTTTTTTCTTTAAGATAAGTAAAATTTAAATCCTACCATACATAAATATTTAAGAACGTCAATGTAATAGTACTAAGGTGGATGGAAAATGAATCGTAGAAAAACTTAGGGGCTTTAATGCCTGTAACCAACATGTACAAGGTTTTACTCAAGTACAAGGCGCCAGTGCTTTTCAGCAATTGAAGACACGGATAAAAGTGCTCTTACAAGCTCCACAAAACCCTGCCATTGGTTCCTGCTCGAAAATTAGCTCAAAGTAGCACTCTAAAACCATAAACCTCAATTTTCTCCAATCATTTATTCAAAAAAAAAAAATAGTCGTTAAGCACCTCAATTTTTTTTTTTTTCTCTAACGATCGAATCTTAACGAGTGATAGATTTGTCAGAAATGGAAGAATGAGGATGAACATAAGAGAAAGGTGATGACAAACAGGAAAAGTCTGAGAGACGAATTCCGATTCTCATTAATTCAACGAAAAAGTGTATAGTGCCTCATATATACAAAACCAGTATTCTAACCAATAAAGAATAAAGAATATTCTCACTCTAATGTGTCCTATTCTTCTACAATTTACAGCTGCAGTGGAGCAGTGTAGTAGATATCAACATAAAGGGAAATAACCAACAGCATTGTAGTGGAGCCGTGTCATTCTTCAGATTCTAGAATGTATAGCTTCCAGAATAGTAGAAGAATGATCTTTTATGCCTCGGGTGCAGGGGATATCAAATGCCTCTCTTTTCTTCTTTTGTATTTCTTGAGACTCCCCCTCAAGATGGGCATAGATGTTCAAAATGCCCATCTTGGATAATAAGGAATGAAACCAAAGCGCTGATAATTCCTTTCTAAAAATGTCAGCTAACTGGAACTTTGAGGCCACATGAATTGGTTTAATAATCCCAGCTATAACATTTTCTCATACAAAATGACAATCCAATTCCACATGCTTGGTCCTTTTATGGAAAATTGAATTTTTGGTCAGATGAATGGTTGATTGACTGTCACAGTACAGCAGGGCAGATTGGAAGAAAAAGAAATAACTTCATTAATTTGGATGCCAATATACAGAAAGAGTGATAATTTGAGGTAAAATGTAATTTCCTCATGTTATTTCTTCTTATGGACCTTTTGCGCAAGGGTGGGGAAGGAATATTGGTACATGGAGGCGTTGTGATTGTTTGTGGCTTAAAACATTGGCTCCAAAGAATTTCTAAAATCAAGAGATATATATATTATTTTGGAATTTCTTTTTCTTTGTTTTTTTCCCTTGCTCTTATCTGCTTTCTTTCTTCCCGAAAACTGCAATTTAAAAGGGGAACGATCATGAGTTTTAGAGTAAAGATGAAAGATCATATATGATTGATTTGTCATAGATGCATGCACACCTAACATGATACTTAGATCAATGATTAATATAGTGATAATATTGTGTGTATTTTAATTGCATATATAATGTATTAACTCCTTGCATGATTAATTAATTATATGTTAAAAAAATGTTAAATATTAATTAGAAGCGAATCGAAACTGGAAGAAGATTGGTGTACGTAGATATGATCTGTTATTAAGCATGGACACCGGTGCTTGTGTTTTGATTGTTTGTGGCTGCTGTTATGATGTGTCATGTTCTAATAATTTGCTTGTGTGCTGCCGGAAGTGTTGTAGCGCCAATGAGTAAGGGGTTAATATTGCTGTCATTTGATGTCTTGTATTGATCATCGGCCCATTGTTGTGAGTGTGGTTGCTGTCCTGTGCCACTGTCCTTTCCTAGGATTCGGGAATACCCTTCCATCTGGCCATTGGTTGTAAGTGTGACATGGACTTTGCACCCTTTTTTCCTTCTGTTCACACACGGTGAAATGATTCTGATCATGATGAATGAACTTAATTAATTACTTTCCCAAGAGAGACAAAAAAAAAAAAGGAAACGCCAAAGTAAAAGACGACCCTTGAACCCGGCAGAGAGAAAAATGTGCAGAGAAGATGACTGAAAAATTCAAAAATGTGAGAGATGGTTCCAAAGTAATTTCCATGTGGATCTTATTTTCTTGTAATTTATTAACTTGTTTATTGTCAAATTTGGAATCAAGGGTTTTTTAATTTTTCGAAAGAGATGATCAATACCGAGCCTTCAAAATCTTGCCCATTCATGTGAGTCTGCACTTGGGACGAAAGATAATAAATAAGGATATATCTTTTGTAGATTTGCTGTCAATCTCAACATCAAGAAAAATATTACTATCCTGAGAAAGAAAGGGTATAGGAGACTTGTGCTTATCTGAGTGCAATTTTGATGTTAAAGGCGAGGGCCACAAATCATAACGAACAAATACAAGGAAGTAGAAGATTATATATTTTTCAAAAAAAAAAAACGCAACGGTTAAAAAACACAACCACCTTAGTCTTGTCTTCATCGTTGTCTTTCTTCACCTCATTCTCTTCTTCTATACTACTTGTCTTTTGTTATCTCTTACGGGTTTGGAAGGATGTCACTGAAGCCTTTCAAGTTCTCTTCTTTGCTTCAAAACCAGATCCAACCCACCAAGAGAAATGGCTTCCTTACAAGAACTGCTTGGAGAGGAAGGACTTGAGCTTCAGCGCTGGAAACTTCCCAAGACTCGAAAGCCTGTGAAGCAGAGAGAGAGAACACAACCGCACGAGTCAATAGCACTGCCTATATACATCTGCCGTGATCGATATTCTTTCGATGTCTCGAAACAGAAGACCGAGAAGTCTGCGTCGAAAAATGGGTCTTCAGTCTTTTCATCTAGAAGAGTGCGTTCGGTATCCGAGAGATCGCATTCCAAGTCATGGGTGCCAGAGGGCTCAAGAAGGCATGATCCTGCAGCACCAATTGATGAAGTTGCCACTAGAGCAGTGATTTCTATCCTCAGCGGATACATTGGTCGTTACATAAAAGACGTGAATTTCCGGGAAACACTTCGAGAAAAGTGCAAGTCTTGCTTGGTGAGAAAAAAGAAGGAACCGGATCATAATGGGATTCTCGTGAACGTAGAACTCGGTATTGAGAGCGTGGAGAAGTTGGTAGAAGATCAAGGAACAATTAGGAAGGAACTAAGAACGAAGACGTTGAGGAATTCCATTCGGCTTCTGAGTTTTGTTGATTCCTTGAATTCTAAAAACTCGAAGAATGGTTCAACGTGTGGAACACCCAATTCGCATATCTACGCGTGTGCTCAGCTTTACTTGGGAGTTGTATACAAGCTTGAGAAAAATCATCGGACTTCTGCTAGGCACCTACTTCAAGTTTTCTGTGATTCCCCATTTCTAGCTCGAACAAACTTGCTTCCTGATCTTTGGGAGCATTTCTTTCTTCCCCACCTTCTTCATCTTAAGATATGGTACACTAAGGAACTCGAGACTCTCTCGAACTTGGATAATGCTAAGAAGGAGAAGATAATGAAGGCCTTGAGCAAGGTATACAATGACCAAATGGACAAGGGAACTACTGACTTCGCTCTGTACTATAAAGACTGGCTTAAATCTGGGGTTACGGCCCCTCCTATTCCCACGGTGCCTTTGCCGTCAAAACCCAGTTATACATCATCGAAAAGGAGATCGTCAGATTCTTACACTTCACAGTCCATGAACAAGAACTTGTAAGTTAATCCAGAACATATCCCAGTCATTTCTGCAAATTGTTTCTGTTTTTTTTTTAAACGACATCTAATTTTCGTACTAATTCTGAAGTTTACTTCATAATTTCATCATAACAAAAGACACCAACATGTTTTCGGCTCCACACCTGAGCGAAGTTCTATGGACCTCTTTGATCCAAATGGAGCTTCAGTTGATACGTGCGATTTAGAAGAATATGTGAAATTGTGTACAGATGAAGATAACTGCCGCTTTGTTAATGTGGGTATTTCTTTCTCGATTTAAAGTTGCGTAAAATGTGACTTTTACATACGTACATTGCTGATAATCATCTTTTTCCTGTCTTGTGCAGAAAGTAGATGGGACTGATCGAGGGTCATCAAGCCAAAATTTGAAAGATTTGAGACCTGAATTGCTCCCGGAGACGCAAAAATCGAACTATTTCCGGTTCTTTAACTGCAGAAGTCTGCCAGCAGAATGCTTAGTGGATGGCATTCATACATCTAGTAATGGTTCAGTCAGAAAGGAAGGAAGTACACATTCAAGTGAGTTAAGTAGAGCCATTTTCACAGTTTGCTCCTCAGATATTCTAAGCGAGTGTGAAATTGCAATTCGTATAATCAGCAAAGCCTGGTTGGACTCGCATGGTGATCCTGCCGTAGAAGCTGCATTATCAGAAGCATCCGTTATTGAGGGGATGCTAGAGGTTTTATTTGCCTCGGATGATGATGAAATTTTAGAATTCTTAATTTCAATTTTCGCAGAATTTGGAGGGAGGAATAAGGTGATTAGGCAGATTATACTGAATTCGGATCCACAGCTCGAAATTTTCGTTAGACTTCTGAGGAGCACTAGTCTATTTCTAAAGGCTGCTGTTCTGCTTTACCTATTAAAGCCCAAGGCAAAACAGATGATTTCGTTTGAGTGGGTGCCGCTAATCCTCCGAGTTTTAGAGTTTGGAGATCAATTGCAGATCCTATTTACAGTAAGGTGCAGTCCTCAGTTGGCAGCAACATACCTTTTAGACCAACTCCTTACAGGTTTTGACGAAGATAGAAACTTAGAGAATGCTAGACATGTGGTTTCTCTGGGGGGAATGAATCTGCTGGCGCGAGGAATTGAGACAGGGGATACTCATGATAGGAGCAATGCTGCTTTGCTCATGACATGTTGCATTCGAGCTGATGGAAGCTGCCGAAACTACATTGCCGAAAATCTGAACAAGGCTTCTCTTCTTGAGCTTATTGTTCTCGAGAGCAGCAAGAATTCTTATAGCTGTGCTTTTGCTTTACTAACTGAGTTACTCTGCCTTAGTAGGTATGAATTTGTACCTTTTGTAGTCTTTCCTCTAGTAGAAGCTCAATCCATATTCTAATGATTTAGGGGGTTTTGCCAGAAGGACACAGATGACAGAATTTTTATGGGGACTGAAAGAAGGATGGAGTGCCATGCCCACCATGAACATTTTATTAGCCTATCTCCAGAGAGCACCACCAGAAGAATACCCACTGGTCGCAGCAATCTTATTGCAGATTGATCTCTTGGTAATGTCATGCAATCTGTCTTTCTAGCTCTCTTTCTCTGTCTATGATTGCTGCAAATTTCGAAAGGAAAAAGAGTTTCGGATTTCTCCTTTTTTTTTTCCCCCTCAATCTTCTCGGTAACAAGCGGGCCATCTGTATAAATATAGTTTGGTTGTGCATTCTTGATCAGTCCCATCACTAATGTTGCAGGGTGATTCCATGAAGAGCAGTGTATATAGAGAAGAAGCGGTTGAGGCAATGATAACATCTCTGGACTGTAAAATATGTAATGATGAGGTTCAAGAACGATCAGCAAGAGCTATTCTGATGTTGGGAGGCCGTTTTTCTTATACTGGAGAGGCATGGGCGGAAAGATGGCTTTTACAGCAAGCAGGCTTCCATGAAAGTTCATGGGATTCATTTCGTTGCAAAGAAATTGTTATTGATGGTTTCATTCACTCGGTAATCTTTCATTTTATTGACTAAACCAGCATATACATACTACGACGAAATAATCAAGAAGAAATAAGATAAATGACAGAATTCTCTTCTCAGGCGTAATGGGGCTTAGATTAGTGCCTGCAATTATAACTAATAATCTAAACTTCTCTATCCTAATGGTTGGTTGGTTTTTGTTACGTGATTAGAATGAAGAGGAAGAGGCAACAGAAGACTGGCAAAGGAAAGCAGCCACCGTCTTGTTCAAAAGTGGGAACAAGAGATTACTGGCTGCCCTTTCAAATTCCATCGCAAACGGCATCCCAAGCTTAGCACGAGCTAGTATCATTACCCTTACTTGGATGACCAGTTTTCTCCATTCAATTGAAGATGAAGATTTGCATTCCATGACATGCTCAATTATCATGCCACAGCTGCTAGAATCCTTGGATTTTGATAAAGATCCCGAGGAAAGAGTGCTGGCTTCATACGCACTACTAAATCTCATGAAGAGTTCAGGTATGAAATCCTCGTCTTCAATGGTGTTTTTACTAGAGGTTATTTCCTCTTTCTCCCCATTTAAAAAAGGCATCTGAGTTTTGTGCAATTTGGCTTCCTTCCAAGTATCTTTATGCTGCTAAAGCTTTTCTTATGTTGGTGATTACTCATCTCAATATTCTGATATCTAATGAGCTGAGTACTTCCAGTTTCAGCTGTTTGCCTCACTCTTGACCAAAATTTTCGTCTGGTTTCCCAACAGAATGTGTTTCAATGCTCTCATCATGGGATAAAGAGTTGCTTGGCAATCTACAGAATCTCTCCTTGGTGACATGGACAGCTAGTGAGCTTATTTCAATCATCACAAGTAGCTCAAGGCACTAGTAGTAAAATGCAAGCAAACCACCAGTTCCAAATTTCCTTGTGGTTTTGTGTTTTGAGTAATATTTCCTCGTGATTTTCTTTCTTGTTCCACCTTCATTTTTCCTTTTTTAGCAGCGTATATTTATGGAATCATATATCAAAACAAATCTGAAACTAGAATGTCTATCATCACCAACCGAAGTAAAAATGATTGATTGTGTTGCATTTCAATTGTAACGTATAGGAGTAAAAATGATTATATGATTTTATTAATAAGAAAATTAATATTAAGTCTTTTCATGTCATCAATTCCGCACCCAAGTCCTGTCCGCATGCTAAGTTTTATTAAAAAAGTCGCCCGCCCTCCTCGGCTTGATGCAGGACTAGGCAGCACCCCTAAATGTGACTTGCAAGTAAAAAGGCTCTTTTTCCACCATCCAAATTGTAAGTCATAGTGTCTATATTCTATATTCTCACTCGCAGACCATCTTGCTGCCATTTCATGTGTTATTAGTCCATCTGTTGATCTTTGAGTCCATGCCATTTGCCAAAATAGAATTCAGAAACTCTCTCAAAACTATTTAAAACAGCCAAGAAAATTTTAAATATTAATAAAAACATTTCAGCAAAATGTAGACAAAAATATTAATATTATTAAAACAAAAATTAAAAAAGGAATTATTAAATAATTAAACAAACTAACTTGAAAAGAAAAAAGACGTTTTAAAAAATTATGGTGGTTAGGTAGGGCCACCCTAGCCGCCGGTGGTGAGGGAGGGTATAGTCACTATCTCTCCAGCCTTACATTGCAGTAGCTGTGTAGAGTTGATGAGTTGTATTTAAACCTCTAGTGGTTTAAAAGCAGTCACACACTGGTGGGCTACACACCTGTCATTCTGTTCTATCCAATACCTCTATCTCAACGCTGTTTTTACCAATGACCACCTATGTCACCCTTTGTACTTCGAATTTCTACCATTTCGCTGCTATTTCCAATAACTCAAGGATGTTTGTAACAGTGTTCTTTAGTACAAAAGGGAACACATGTCAACAGAAACAGCATTGGCAACTAACTCAGAAAACAACAATCGATTCTTGTAGATGGCCTAAACACGTTTCTGGTCCCCACCTCCGCCCTCGCTGAAAACTAGAAAAATTTCACATGTCTATGGACCACAACTGAAACATTTCTAATGGATTTATCATGCAGACGGGGGGACATCAGTACCAGGGGTAGAAAAAAGCATTTGAATTTCCCCTTCTGAGTTCCAAGTATATCTTTTTTAATCCAAGGAGAGAGTATGATACACGGATGTATGAACCTAATCTGTTTTTGTTATAGTCTGGAAATAAAAATTAGCAAATGATTTCCTATAAAATTTTCAAATTTAATTTCCCCCCGAATCAACTATATGCTTAACTGCCAGATACATATCCAATGCTCTCTCTTAGTAAGGAACAGTGCCCCACTCCAGAGCCCTGCACAAGCCTGAAAGACTCCATCCAGTGAATGACAACAATGCAAAGCTGAATTGCAGCTGCTGCAAATAGTATCACCATATCTTGTTTTTGACCCAGAAAAGGAGAAGAACAATAGCGATGACAATTGCAACTGGAGCCCACTTCCGGATCAAAGCCTATAGTAACAAACAAATAAAATATAACAGGATAAGAAACCGAAGCCAAATCCATCATTCTTGTTTGTGTACCGGGATAAAAAGAAGACAAAAATCAAAACTTGGAGCAGAATTTTCCACGTAATCAGATTGGGGAAATTGGAACTGTCTTAAGAAAAAAAATCAAACGGAGGAACAGGAAATTATCTAATAACCTAATGTAATCAGGCCTCTAGCAAATCACAGGGAAATACACTCAAAATGTACAGGGAAATACACTCAAAATGTGCAGATATTTTTACCTCATCACCCCCCCCCCCCCAAAAAAAACAATTAAATATTTCAACTAGTAGCATTATTTCTGCCCAGAAACAAAACAACTGTGAACTCAATATGGGTGTAATAGCTATTAGAATTCTAGATTCACCAGATATAAGGTGGCAACGGCTCCAAGATAAAGTGGTGGCATGATGTGTGGCGTCGACATCAACTTCTTAGGGGGCTTTTCCATTTCTCTTCATATTGCATTGGTTAAGTATGCTTTGGTAGCAAACAATTTGCAAATTGTGGATGGCTCCCATCAATGGGAAGTAGAATGTATTAGAGGAGCATAGGATTAGAAGGTGGACCTCTTCGTTTAATTATATCTGGCTGGACTTCGTTAGATTGAGACCACAGAGAAGGATATTTGAAGTACAATGGTTTTACCATATGTTTACCACCCATGAATGTTCTCATTTCTCATCAACAAATATTTAGAGTATTCTCATTCCCATCAAAAAAAATTTATAGTAAAGCTCCCATGAAAGTGGCATTCTTTGCTTGGAAGCAGCTTTAGGGAAAATATTTAACTGGGATAATTTATCGAAATGACAGGTTATAGTGATAAATTGGTGTTGTATGCACAGAAGGAACGACAAAATAGTAAAGGAAGCTGTCTTTAGTATTTTCAGAATGGATTGGGTCATGCCTCAACAAGTGGACCTTTTCGTGTGCTGAATGGTCAGTTTGGCAGTTTGCATGCTGAAGCTCTGTTGAAAATGATCCTAATTTGTCTAATGTGTGTTTGGAGAAAGAGGAACGATCAGAGCTTCAAGAATTTTAGAAGTATGTGGAGGAGCTAAAGGATCTCATTTTAGAACTCCTTATCATTGTATGGTAACATACTTATGTTCTTCCAGCTTTAGTTTTCAGGATTTCTGATCTTTGTATTCTTTCAAGCTAGTTTTATCTACTGAATACTCCTCGTTTTTTTTACTGCTTACTCCTTGTATACTTGGATAGGGCCTTTTTATTATTAATAAAATTCTTATGAAAGAAGAGTATAGCAAGAATTGAAAAAAGTGATCAGTAAAAAAAATACTGACCTGTCGATTTAGATCTCTTGCCTTGTCAGCATATATGCGAGATTCAGAAGTCAAACGGCTGGACATCTCACTAACCTCTGCATGAATAAAAAAGTACAACATACCATTAATATATTGAAAATAACGACCATATCTAAACGACTGCAAATCATATTAGAATCATAAAAAAAGAGCAATGGATGGGATGAGGTGCTGAGCACTGGTACAAATGGCTTTAAATGAAGTTTTAAGAGTAATAGTCAGATGTCGGATTAAACAAACCAAGAGTGAAACTTCTCGAGGCTTTATGTCAAGATTTCATTTTCAACATTCTGAGAAACAAACCAAGAGTGACAACTTCTCAAGGCCTCATGTCAAGATTTCATTTTCAACATTCCTCTCAGACTTTTTCACAGTGATCAAAGAATTTAAATCCAAAAAGAGAAATTATGGGCAGGCAGGTTGGGGTTGGGAGGGGGGCAGGGGGTTGGTTATTATAAGATGATATCATGTGCAAGGTGACAAATATAAAGTGTAACAGAGAATAGATAGCATATTCGCATATGTATTTTTATATGGGGAGAGAGAGAGAGAGAGAGAGAAAGCATGAGACTCAAGCTCTTAAAATTCTGAGACTCATCTTTAACTTGCCTTGTAGCCTTTACAGTACCATGGAAGCATGCGGCACAAAGTCATACATAAAATGAGATTATAATTTGAATTCATCATTACTTCCTATTTACTCTACCCGAAAATTATAAAATTAAAAAACAAAAGAATAGCTCTGAAAAACTCCATGTTCATGATGGATGGGATTTAGATGCATTGGAAAAACCTCAATACCCAAGCTCAGGAATATATATATATATAGATCAGTGTTTTCAATATAAGAAGGCATCAAAATATAGGTTTTTCCCTTTTCAATTCCCAACACTAGACGAGTTATAATTTAGTGATTGGCTCTTTAATAAGTAGACAATCCTATTTGCTCAAATATCTATCATAAAAATATACGTTCCTTTATTATATTATTTTTTAACAAATCCTAAATTACAAGCCCAAGTGTTTTCTCATTAATAAATCGCATTCTGTGAATATAATGTCCATCTAGTGGGACGTTCAAAATAAATGAAAAAGTTGAGGTATTACAGTATCTCTATCCCTTTTAATTTCCATGCAAGAGTTCTATTTTTCCTTTGTATACCTCCTGTGTACTTGGACTATGCCTATTCTTGGTAATAAATCTCTTATTAATTATAAAAAAAGGTTCTATTTTTCCACACTCCCTTGCGACACCAAAAAAGGGACAAACTCCTATTAATTGCACAAATCCATGCTATAAGGCCTCTAAATGTGTCCCCCAAGAAACTGTTGCAACACCCATGGGATGGGTAGGACAATGATGGGGGTGAGCAAAGCAGTTATTCATAATCAAAATGACCCTTCAGGATTACTTGTTGCACCTAAATGCTTGATGCAATAGAGGCTGGGATCAAGTCCTTAAGGTTGGGATGTGTTTATTTTTTATTGGGCCCCAAACATTCCTGCCTAAGATGAGTCTTGGATTGGATAAATTGGCCTGATAATACCCCATTAAGAACCAGCCAAATTCAACTAACGATCATCCTAGCACACGGTCCTCTGTATATGTGCCGTCACCCAAATGCTGTCATACTCTGTCAAATTGCACTATCCTACTTAGGCTACAACAAAACAGTCCTTCAGAATTTCTCTTTCCTAAGCATCTGAAATTGCTAAAGACCCTTCTCCTCTCTGTATATAAACAACCCTCTCACAAAAAGCTCTCCATCCCACTGCATATCTCCATTTTTCTCTCCATCTCTCACATAAACCCTCAGTCAGTATATTCCTCTCTCACCTTCCTTACGTTCTCTGTTTATGCTCATCCCTCTGCAACCACCAATTCAACTGAAGCCCAGAACAGCCAGCGCTCAAGCTCAAACACATGCTTCTCAAACGCATTGTATGATACTTCCAAAAAATATGTTCTACAAACTTAAACAAACAAGTGACCATCAAATGTAATGGTCCATGTGGCCCTTCTCAAGATCAGAACTATCCAAAAGGATACACCCAACGGTGAGGAAGAAGGCAACACTCCAACAAATATAATCATGTAAAACTAGAAATTTCAAAATAAGAATGTGTAAGAGGAAGGCAAGGAAAAACTCACGGTCCAACTTTTCACCAACACCAAGAACTTCCTGCACATTCCGGGTCATTATTTGCTGAACCTCATAGAGTTCATCGTTCAACTTTGAGATATTCCGTTGGGTGCGGGAGTCCAGATACAATTTCTTGGTTTTCTGTATGAATGCATCTAATGAAAAGCACCCCCCCCCCCCCCCCCCNACCAATTCTTAGTGAACTTTTTTCTAACTAATAGAAATGGTTCTAAGGAGAAAATATTAATAAAATCCATTGAAGTAATACCAAATTTAATGAAAGCATAAGGTCTGGCTGCAGTTTCAATTTGATCCCCGTTGACTCTCTGAAACTCATTCTTGAGCTCTTCCAGGTACTGAAAAGCTAATTTTTTTGGATAAGAACGATCGCACATAGTTAGGTAACAAACACGGCCCTCGATGATGTAGCTGAATAGTTGTGTTAAGGAGCTAAAGGTACAAATGAATTCAAGGCAAAGGGTATAATCTTATGGAACCCCATTGTTCAGAAAAGCTAAATGTTATTTGATAATTGTTCAAAAAAGCTAAAACGACATGTTGTCACATATCAGAAAGCAAGATGTTCCGAAAAAGACTAGACTACACTGTCAAAATCATAGTAGCATGAACTGTACCCTGAGCCCAACCTCTTAGCCAGCAACAACAGTTGAATCTTAGTAGCATAATTTTTTTCCGCCCGTAACCTTAGATAGTGCCTATTTGCATGGTCATACCCAAGGGTGATATAACATCCAGCATACAAGTTTATTTACATGTTTGGCTGTAAATTGCAATAGTACCTTTCCAACAACGGCTAAATCATAGACTGGAAATTCACCCTAAACAAGCTTTTGTCACACCCTTTATGGAATTTTCCATTTCATTCCTCTCTCACTGTGCTCTGACATCCCTCTTGTTTTTATCAGTAATAGTAACACTGTGCTCTGACATCTAAAAGACCATAAGCATTGCAAACCTAAACACAACCTGACTCTACAAGTAGAGATATTGCACTACCAACTCATTACCAAGATATCATTTACTTGGTCAAAAAGATCCTTATATTGACCAGGAAAAAAAATTTAAGCAAATAGAATGAACAATGAATGCTAAAGTCCGATATCAAGCCGCCTCAGAATGAAAACTAAATGAAAGAGTTACAAAAAAAATGGAATGTCGGTACTATCCATATAAAGAACCTAAGTATTTCTAATATATCCTAAATGACAAAAAAACAAAGAGGATACTGGAATATATAAGGACCAGTTTCAATCGACATTCTTGATGGTTCATTTTGGCCCCTTGAAAAACTTTTGAATATAGATTTAGCTTGCTGCTTGTAGAATTCATCTTGTGGATCCCGACCAGCATCCAGTCCTTCTGCTAATGGTAGGCCGTCAGTAACACGAGCTATCATGGTTAACTTCACCATCTCCCTAACTCTGGCCCAAAATGGTAACCCCCTGTGCTGGATACTAGCCAACAGTATAACATCATAGATAGAATATAAGCATGTTAGTTTCAAATTGTAGAATAGTACAGCCAATCAAGATGCATAATCATCTCACAGTCATGAGTTCCAAGCAGTAAAATGCTTTTCACCCTTTCCTAGAAAGGAAGGGACTGCATTAAAAATAAGAAGCTTGAACAAATGGGTCCTAGTGTACCTAATAGCACCATCTACAACTTAAATACATAAATATGTTCCGTAATAAACATAACGAAGCATACAACTAAATCTTGTCTAAGAATTCATTCAAGTGAAACACGGCCATTGGCTATTTCAACCACCGTCAAAAAAGAAAATCATCGGAGTTCAGACATTACATTTTACTTCTTTTTTCTCTCATCGCTTCGGGAAAGAGACCGTTTCAATTCATTCTTACTATAAATCTGACTCTTTCACCCCCAACCATTCCTAGGATGATTAACCCAACAATCAAAAGTTTCATGGCATCCAAACAGAATGAAACCTGTGGTGAGTTTCAATTAGGATGTTAATATTATAATCTCGAATGAATCAAGAACGCGATCCATAAAAAAGAAAAAAGAACAAGAAAATTCAAGATACAGAAAATAGAGATTTTCAAGATCGGAAAAAATATCGCAATGGTGTTCTAAATTTAAAAAACAACAACAATAATAATAATCAAGTAGAGATCATGAGAGGAAATTTTGAAAACCTAGTGATGAAAAAATCGGAGGGAACAACGGGGACTAGTTCTTGACTTGTGACGAAGGAAGAGCTTTGAACTTTTCGCTTTACCCAATGTTTTTCTTTTCTTATCAGTAATGAAAAATTAAAAAGAATTAAGAGCCGACATTTTCGTACAGGGACTTCCATTTATATAGTTTCGTGTGGTCGCGTGAGCGCGTTACGCTTGGCAGCCTCGGTGACGCGGGTAGAGTACGTGCAAAGAGACTGCCATTTTGATCACGGCCACGCGGTTTTCAATGCTATATATTTTATATACAAATGGTCTTGAACAAAAAGATTATGCATCATTTGTTCATATTATTTTTTCCTTGGAAAATGATCGCCCTCCAAAAATTTTATAATTATTTTATATAATAATTTTATAATATTAAATTTTATTTTTAATGGAATGGCATGATTATATTAACTAATTAAAAATAAATTGTAAAATAATTATAAGTTGTTTTCATTCATTTAATGTTGATAGAACCTGGTATGGTTGGATATTTTATTTCCATTATCATTGAATCCTCGTCTTAAAAAAAATAGAATGATATTCAAATGTTATTGACCGAAATTTGACACACGATCGTATCGAAACAATGGACTCATGCCCCAATGATAAAGGTATGATATAAATCCAAACTAATAAATCCGAAATCATGAAAACGATCAAAGCATTTGTGTAACGATTCAATAAAACAAGGAAACATGTGCTGCCGTGAGTTTCGTATATGACTATTTGAAAAAAAAAATCGACGGTTTGGAAATCTATTGATTGAGTGTGTAATTCTCGTATGCGGTTAGAAAGTAAATAGATTGTCAATTTCTAACTTAGACCAGAAAAAATAAGTAGACAACGATTATAGAGCTTTGGGTGTGTATAATCTTACGCATCACATTGCCGCATCATATCAAATGATGCTAATTTAAAATTTTATTTTTGTGATATGTTTTTGTAAATAAGGTTTGAATCAGATAATAAATTCTAATTTCGAAGCAGTAACCCATTCCACCATGTTTATATCATTATATTCGATTGCTTTATATCTGAATCAAGAATCAAGGTTTGGTTTAATCATTAACATAACAATGAACCATTAGAGGAAATATAAAGACACAATAGCTAGCAAAACCCTGAACCATGAGAAACACAGAGAGGACACGGAACATAAAGCTAAATTTCTTTTGAGGATAGACTAGACACGAAAATAAGTCATAACCCATTAGATTCACGCACAAACTCCTTTGCCAATTCACATTAGGAAAGGCGGGGGTCGGGCATCGTCAACAAAGGTGTTTATCCTAACCCTTTCCTGAAGAAAAGAGCAAGAGATCAAGGATCATCGATGCAAGCTTCTAAACAAAATACATTATATTTTCCAGATTGGGATGCAACTTGAAAAAATTGAGTTTTTGATCAAGTGACGATGTTGACAATGAAGAAGATGACGTTGAAGATGTGGAAGAGGATGCTGTTGAAGCTGGGGAATGTCCCTCCATTGCCTCAAAATAGAGGCGTCCTCTGTAAGCGACAAGATCAGCATAATAGACCGGTGGGACTAGCGACACAGGTTTAGTGCACCGAGCAAAGGTAAAACAGAGATCATATATGAGCTTTTGCAAATGGTTAGAAGTAAACCCATGCTCATCCCATAGGACATGGTAGTGCGTCGGCTTGCTAGTCCCAAGGCTTCCATAGTGACTACAAAGATAGAAGTCGAACTCAAATGGATGAACTACTATTGTGTCCACAACCGTGCCCGGAGATATATTGCCAGGGGAACTCCTATCCCGGGCACTCTCCTGAAAGAAACGAGTTTGGTGTCGCTTTTGGGCAACAATAAGTGTGATAGTTGGCGTGTACTTTACAGATTGGAATGCCCTCTTCAAATCTAACAACTCCTCATTGAGGGCCATATCAAATTGGCTCTCACTTACTCCATCACGAAAGACCACAATCTTGTCTGGCCTAACATTGTTGAGCCGAGCATAGTTTTCAACAAGTTCCAGACACATGTCCCCAAAACTCAGAATCCTCTCCTTTCGATGGTCTTGTGGGTGGACACGTGCTGCATAGCGATTTGCAGCAGGCCAGTTCATGGTTGCAACAACAGCAGCTATAGATGGACTTGTAGTGTTCCCTGAACCAGGGTGATTGACATCAGCCCCTACAAACATAACATGACCTTTGTCCTCAAAGTGGGGCAGAGGGTCATTAAGCTCTACATTGCTACCTCCAAGCTTGGCATTTATCTTGATAGCAAGATTTGCAAGATTCTGGTCATTTGCCATGTTAGCATAAGTGGATAGGCAACACTGTGTGACAATACCAACTTGGGTCTCAGAGATCCACTTGAGATATTTGTAACCAGGATCCCTCCTAGACATCACACAAAGAAGAATTTGTAGATGACCTTTATAAATCTTATAAGCCTCTTCCTTCGTGCTTTCAAGTAGTTCACGCAGCATGTCAAGCCTTAAGAATATATCCATTGTTGCGCGCTTACATACATGAGGATCCCCCATGTGAATTCCCAGATCTTTGCAACGATTAATAAGCTTTCGAATGAAATCATCACGATCCAGTCTGAATTTACCCCTATCGGAAGAGCTGAAGTCAATAACACCCCACCTATCAATTCTTTTTCCTTCCACAACTGATTTTCCAACAAGGTTCCACTGGCATTTCACTTTTTCAACTGTTACCTTAATTGTTTTGCCATCAGAAGCACCTAGCTTCAACTCAGGTGGCTCAATAATGCGTCCTGTAACTTCTGTCATGTTCGAATCTACTTTCAGTCCAAAATTTTGAACAATACCTCCACTGCCAATAAAACAAAACCAAATTTGAAAAATGACATATTGATCCAATATGTGAATGAATGGATATCTATGTCTAATAATGTTGATGAATCTGACACCAAAACTATCTACATCATAAGAGGCAAAATGCCCCCAAAATCACCAAGATACCGCAGATGTAAGTTTCATATGTCCAACATGTATTAGTTTATCAACTACATCCTCATAGCACGCTTCTACTAATGCAATTGTAACTAAAATTGTTAGGCCAATGGCACTCAAACTTCATAATTTACACATGGCTACCATAGCCATTGCAGTGACAAATATCCGTCAAAGAAACAAAAAACGGATATGTTGTTCATTGTTTAGTTTTACTACAGGTGGCCAGCATGAGATCCACATAAAAAATAAAAAATAAAATAAAATAACCCTTTAAATTCACATTACAACATGAAAGCCAAGTACACTATCGTGATAAGTTTAGCATTTTTTACCAAGGACAGCAAATTGCACCTAATGAGAATATACTCAATTTTCTACATGAACCATAAAGCACAATATAACTGTAACATTTAGCACATATTTTCAAGCACTATCATAAGAATTCATAAGATAAATTGTTCATACCAAACAATTATATTCACTCTTAAGTGAGACAACTTCCTACAAATACTTACGGCACGCAACACCCAATTTGTTTTTTTATGAAACAGCAAGTGCAGAAAAGTAACAACAGAATAAACCGGTCTTACCAAAATAAAAAGTAGGAGTTTCATATTTACATACCCAAAAGGTCCGTCTTTAGAGCAGACCATGCTGCATATCTCATCCTTCCTAACCTTTGGTTTTGCTAATGACATGTCCTTCAACATTATGGCCGCATGTCTATTTAAATGCTCCTTTGGATACCTTTGCCCCTCAACTAAGACACAAAACTCCATCGGCACATCGTTTTTCTTATTTCCTTTTCCTAAATCCAAGCAGGGAATATCCTTATACAAAATTTCCTTGTCATATTTGTCCCTAAAGTAGTCAACAACCCTGATTCTCCTTGTTGAACTCTTGCCCTCTGGATCTTCTACATCAAATAGAATCCTATTTGTATTATCGAATGTTAAGCCCCTGATGATGAACTTTTGTTTGGTTTTTCTGTGAGTCACATTAACTTTCAGCCCCTTCAGTGCCCTATCTACTTCTCTTCTAAACCTTCGGAAATCATGCATATCAAAACCGACAATATTCTCCCTGAGAAAATCTATAACAGGCACTCGCTTCCGAAAGGCCAAAACTGAGTAATCCAGACACATGGCTAGACCTTGGGAGGTGGGCCTTAGGCTGTGTTGAAACCCTCTAGATGCCATGATGCCGCATCTAAGATCATCTCCTTCCCTGGGTACTCTTGGGAAAAAACTTCGGCCAACTGCAATCATGTTCCTAGCTGGATTCTCTTTCATTACAAGATCCAATCCTTGCAATATATCACGGGGGATTGACAAGAGATAACCACATAAGTAATCTCTCAACTTGCAAAGCTTGAGCTCATTCACAAGCTTGATGGTAACTACATATGAACCACCCCTTGTATCTTCTCCCTCAGGGAGTTGCACATAAAATTTTCCAGTGGGTAACGATACTGCACTAAAAATGTTCTTCTCGCCATCATATGCGGTCAGCGACAAGGGAAATCGTACAGGATCATCAGAAGATAATTTATTCCGGATCATCAACAGATTTGGTTTTGATACTTTCACACGACCATTCTTGAGTGGCACCTCTGGTTTGATATTGAGATGATAGTGCATTATAACAGTGTCTGGACTGAACTTGACAGGAAAGTGATTGACACAAAGGGTGGTAGTTCGGGTAGCTAGTGTGCCACCCTCATCAGGTCGTTTCACCGGAAGATTTCTGTTTGAATCTTCTAGAGGTTCAGATTGAAAAGTTGACACCTTCTCTGACATTCTCAGAGATTGCAGTTCTGGAAGAAGAGGATCTGTGAAGAAAAAAAGAGCCTTATCTGTGGCTGCTGAAAATATTGAATTAATATGGCTCCCTTTTCTAAAACAGAAAGCATTTGCTCATAAAGAAGATCAGGAGATTGATTCAGACTTTCTTGTGGTTTGTTGGTCCATAGAGAAGAAAACAGAACAATAATGTATGGGCCAAAAAACCAACGAACATAAGTCTGGCTTTAAAAGTTAGTTGTTTGCCACAGAATGAAGAGCACAGCAAGAAAAGAAAAGAAAAGGCCTTATATTGTTCCCAAAATATTGGCGACTTCCATTAGTTTCCTATTCAAAATTTATCAGCACTTTTATAATTTAACAAAGAACAGTTTTCTTAAAGTGTAATTAACAAAGAACAGTTAGTCTTCCCAAAATAAGATTTCAAAATTCAAAACATGAATAAAGTCCATGTCTAAAGGAAGTCAATGCAAATAATCCAATATATAAAAATAAATTATTTATTATTAAAAGAGGTGAATCTTCCCCTCTTAAATTCCTGATGTCCTTGTCTACTCATCAAAAAAATTCCTGATATCCTTGTCAGGCCAACTAAGTGCTCTGATTCCAAATGTAATGATTCTAGAAAGAGTTGGCTACATCTACACTACAACCCAATAAGACTAGAAAGTAGTTAATATGGGACCTAGCATCCATGACTACCTTTAAAACCTACTCACTCTATGTGGGTTATTCCTATTCTCAATGTGGTCTTGAGTTTTGTAAACGACATATTACAAAACTCTAATATCATATGTAACGACCTTGGAGAAGCACCAGCCAAATTAGCTACAAACCCGAAAAAAAATCGTTTGAAACTTTTTATAATCACTTATAAAGCCAAATTTCATCTAGTAAATAGTTAATATGAGACCTAACACCCGTAACTACCTTTATTACCTACCAATTTTATATGGGTTACTCATTTTCAAAGTGGGAATCAAGTGTTACACATACTGAATACAATCACGTGATGATTAAGGCCTCGTTTGTTTTCCCAAAACTTCTTGACTCATTTCATCTAATCATTACAACTTTCTCAAATTTTCATACAAAATAAAATAAACAATTCAAAATTTTCAAATCCCAAAACAAAAATTATATTAATATTCTAACAATATTTTATTCAATTTTCAACTTTCATCTCATCTGCGAAAACAATCGAGGCCTAAAGCAAGTCAAGCAAAAAGAACTTCAAATATAATTGATTAATGGCTAATAGCTAGTTGAAGAAAAGCCAGACCAACTCATAAAAAAATAGGAGTTTCATTCCAAACTTAACGTGTCGCACACCCGAGCTATGTACGGAAAATTGTCAAGATTTTAATTCTATTCTAGTTTCAATTTTGTTTATAACTTGGTTGTGTGAAAATTGTTTATACATGATCTTCTTTGATAACTAATTTTGGTGAAATACATATAAATGAAAGAAGGTGAAATATTATGAACAAAAGAAGACCATGTTTCGAATAAAACATGTGTTTTAGACCTTTAAAATTTTATGGCCTTTCAAGTTATTTTAAATTTATGGTCATTTAAGACATTAATGGATGATAAGGTTCAACCAAAAGAAGACAAATGATATGAATGAAAGAAAGCCAAGTGTTTTTTATTTTTAAAATTCCATAAACATCAAAATTTTTAAGTTGATGGTCGGCTAATTTGAAAGTAAAAACTGAATGATCTTTAGAGAATAGGAACCTAATGGTCTTTTGTGCATTGAATGGTCATTTAAAAAAAACTAAATGAGAACCAAAAAAATGTTGGTAAGAAATTAAAATTGTCTAAATAATCATAATAAAATCAGCCTTTGTAGTCTTGCCTTAAAATAAAATCTTTGTACATTTTAATTCAATTTTCTACTCTGCACTTTTAAAATTGATCTAGATGGTCATTCCACGAGAAATTCAACCAATAATTATCGTGTCCTGTTTCATAAAACAAAAAATAACTAAAATGAAAAAAAAAAAAATCTGTTAAAAATTCAAAAATCTCAAAAGAATATTATAAATAAAAAGTAAAAAAATATAAAGTATACAACCATTAAAAATTAAATTCAAAAATTTTAAAAAGGAGGAGGAGGTAAATATCAAGGAGAAGGAAAGGCAATTGAGAGAATTGAAGAGAGTAGAAACGAAGCAATATTCAAAACTTGAGGGTTATTAAGCAAATTTTTTTTTATGTATTATTAAGCAAAAATAGAAATCGATTTTTAAAATTGATTTTTTTAAGATGAAATTGATTTCATGGACCGAAATCATTTTTCATTAATTGATTCTTCTAAATGCAACTAAATACCGAAAAATCATGAAAATTGTTTTCTAAAATCATTTTACAAAAAATAACAAAAACTAAAAGCAAATATTCTTTCAGAGTGGAAATTTAGGAATATAACCAGTCCGGTTCGGTTTTGTTTTTGACATTTTTTAAAACTAAACCAGTATACACCGGTTTTGAAAATTTAAAAACCAATACCGGATCGATTAACCACCGATACTGGAACTTCCAATTTTTTTGGTTTTACAGTTTACAAGTAAACAAAATCATATTCCAACAAAACTTTAACAAGTGATTGACCCATATCCCTCATTTTATATATTTTTGGCTAAAAAGTTATAAAATTAAAATTTATCTGTTATCTCAAAATTTAAATCTTATATTAAAAATTATAACATTAATTTAAGTTATATCAAAATTCAAATGTTATAATAAATTTATAAGATTAATTTTATGTAATATCAATAATCAAATGTTACATTAATTTTATGTTATAAGATTTTTTTTTATAAGTAAGAAATTTATTGAAACCATGTAATTAGACATAACCTAAGTACACATGAAGTATACAAGAGAAAAAACTTAATTACAAACTAAAGCTGAAAAAAGCATGAAAGTCAATTTTATGTTATAAAATTAATAGACATAAATAATAAGATTAAGATTTTATATTATATTAATTAATAATTAATATATAATATAAAAAATCATACAAAAAATAGTTTATATATAATATAAAAAAATTAAAATATACATCTACCGGTCCGGTTGTGTTCATACTGGTGTTCTAAATATCAAAACCGGATTAGTTTTAAACCAGTTTTGATTATTAGGAACTGGAACCGGACTGGTTCTGAACTGGACCGAACGCAACCAATTTTACCTCCACATTTTTCCCATGTTTTTCTCCCGTAAGTCATGACTCATAATCTGAGCAAACTTGACTGTTTGAAGTATGTTCACTAGACAAATAAAACGAAGCCAAATTAGTGAATATGATTATACCGGTCAACTCGGCCAAAAGCAACAAATATGCTCGCCTGAGAACAGGAATGGTGTTTCCTTCACCGTCCATTTCATCAAAATTGGTCAGGTCCACAACAAATATAAATATATAATGAATTCATAAACAAGTCAAATACCAGCTATACGTTCAGGTGGAGATCTCTGGAGCTGACGCTGTACAGGTGGAGCAGCAATCCACGGACTCTTACCTGTCCCACTCCTCCACGCTTCTCCTCCCCCTCTATTATCACCGCCAAGCCTCCACGTTCCTCTACTACCACCGCCAACGCTACTCGAACCCTCACCTGAACCGCCAACACACGCGGGGCCCACCACCGGAGCCCTCCAACGGCCTGATTCAACATTGGTTTCACCTCGCTGCTGTTCAGGAGAGGGTTCAACATTACTATTACTCCTCCACGCTTCTCCTCCCCCTCTATTATCACCACCACGCCTCCACGCTCCTCTACTACCGCCGCCAACTCTGCTCGAATTCTCGCCTGGACCGCCTACCACCGGAGCCCGCCAATGGACCGATTCAACATTGGCATTACCTTGCTGCTGTTCAGGTGAGGGCTCAGCATTATGATCACTCCTCCACGATACTTCTCCCCCTCTATTATCACCACCACGCCTCCACGATCCTCTACCACCACAGCAAACTCTGCTCGAACCCTCGCCTGAGCCGCCCACCAACGCGGATCCCACAGCCGGAGCCCTCCACTGGCCCGATTCAACATTGGTATCAACTCGCTGCTGTTCAGGCCGTGAGGGCTTAACGTCACTATCACTCCTCCACGATAATTCTCCCACTCTATTATCACCACCACGCCTCCAAGCTCCTCTGCTACCACCCCCAACACTGCTTGAGCCCTCTCCTGAACTGCCCGTCGAAGCGTTTCGTACCACCTGAGATCTCCAATGACCAGATTCAACATTGCTATCGCCTTGCTGCTGTCGTTGTTTTTCTTCCCACCCCTGGGCCCCAGTCCTCCACGGCCTCTGTTGATAACCACCACCACCTATTCCTCTCCATCCACCTCCAACGCCTCCGTCTCTGGCTCTTGCACTATAATCACCTCCTGGTCCTCCTCTCTCCACCGAATCTCCTCTTCCACCTCCATCTCTGCCTCGTCCTCTGTACCCGCCTCCTCCCTCCATTGGATCTCAGAAGCAAACTCGCTATCTAGCACTATCCGTTAAGCAAGTAGACTTTGTGGGAGCAAGCTGTACAGTGCAGCGCGCGATGGATATATAATTGACGGAGAGAGAGAGAGAGAGCGCGCAAAGGTGGGAACAAAACGGTTGGTGAAAGAACTCGGAAATTCCAGAAGTTTCGATCCAACTGATGCCTGATGGCAAAGAAAGAGAGTGAAAATGACGGAGCAATTTATGGGAATTCTAGGGATTTGCATGAGAATTATGAGAACCAAACGAAATAAATCACAATTTTTAATCTTTATCTGCTCCATTGAACATACGTATTTTGTTTTCGTCTATGAGATAAAAATTTAAATTTAAATAAAATATTATTAAAATATAATTTTTTTAATATAATTTTTATTTTATAATTAAAAAAATTAAATTATTTATTATATTTTATATAAAATTTTAAAAAAATATATAATGAGAATATAATATGAAATAATTTCATTTATGTAATCAACTCAGGCCTATTAACGTAGAAACAAGAGCCTAATGCCATAAAGGCCAGTTATTCAAATAAAAAACTTCTTTTAAAAAATCAAAAATAAAAAACTTGAGTTCTAACCTCCCTTACTAAAAAAAAAAAAAACATACAAGTGCACACGTCAGATTTAATTCCTAATATTTATTTAAATTTAATTATATCATATTATATTAATTTATAATTAAATTTTTATATATATAATAATAATAGTAAATTGTACCATTCGAGAGATGATATCTTTATGGATATTACTTATTCTTTAGAGAAACTCTTGTTACAACCGTATGGGGAACTCCCGCATAACTGGAGTCCACGTGGAAACATTTCCACTCAACATTTCCTCCTTGAAGAATTGAATTCCTTGCCTCCTGAAGAGTTGCTCTCAGCATCTTCAACCTGTAAGAAGACGAAAGTCCCTCCCAACGCAGCTTCTTTGTTTGCATGTTCTTCTTCTCATTTTCTTCTCCGCATGTCCTAAAGCTCCTTTAATCTGCTCTGGTTCCTGTATCATCTTCCTCAAGACCCATTTCCCATTTCCATCTTGCAGACTCAGAGCATTCGTTATCTCCAAACTCTGTAATCAACACCTAAGAACTCATGAACAACCAGTTTCTTTGATTTTTGACCGCTGAGTTGCTATCTTGAATAAACTCAGTTCGTACCAGCTATTATTTAGATCGGTAACATATAAAATGGAAATGAATGAGTTGTTAAATAAAGCTACTCTCTCTCTTTCTCTAAATTTATGTTGTTTGAGACTTTGTAGTGGCACTTTGTTAGGAAGTCGAATTCAAACACAAATGGCCAAAGAACTATGGAAATTGAGACTTTTGTTGGATTCCATAGCTGCATAGAAGTGAAAGGCAAAAATTTTGTTAGATTCAAAGTTCAGAGTCACATATGTTATATACTTTTGGTTCAAGCCTTCGTTGTTTTTTCTTCATCATCCATAATCTTCTTTCATTTATAAGTAAAAGATGCTTTGTTATTTGTTTGCTTCAAATAAGCATCTAGTCTAGAACTCGACGGAAGAAAGCTTTGCTTTTGCCTTCTTTTTATTTATTTTTTTTCTCTTTTTGCTTTTTTACTTTTTTTTCTCTTCCACATAAGCCTTGTCATGTACAGCCGGTTGCGCACCGTTTACACATGCCGGTTATATGTAGCAGTTTTGTATTCTTTATTAAAGTATTTGTCAATC
>QEOT01001769.1:7702-35697 GCA_003123785.1 Pterocarya stenoptera
AAAAAAAAAAAACCCTTTAGTGGCTATAAAATTCGGGCCATAAACGATTAGAATTTAAGGCATAAAAGGCCTTGATAACAATAATTAATTGAACTCTTAAAGGCATTAGATTTTCTAATATTACAAGGTGAATTATGTAGCTTGACAGGAGATCACGTAGTTTGGTTATTCATGTTCTGATAAAAAAAGAGTGTCATGTAATAAAAATCCTTACCACAAAATCGTACTAAGCCGAATATAATTAGAGCCACGGGGAGGAGGACGAGATAATGAAGCTTGATGATCATCCTTCTTAATTTGCTTGATTGCGTGGATGAGTGCGATGACCAGAAGGCTAGGTTCCGTACTACACTGGCTTGATTATTCTTGTTTTATGACAACATGCATGCATCAAGCTGGGTTGAATCTGATATTGCGCGCTAGCTAACTCCAATGGTTTCCTAGCAAATAGCTCTAGCTTTTGAAGCCGTCAGGCCACTATATATATCTAATATTAGAACCAAGTTTAGAGTACAGCTAGCAGAGATGAATTACTAGGAAGAATAATGCCGAATTGGCCTAATAGTACTTGGAAGGGGTCAGGACAAAACGGTCGATCAGTCTTTAAGAAATTAGATGCTTTCGATGGCATGCGCGCAGTTTGGATGTTAATGGTGCTGGCCTGCTGGTGGAAGAATCTAATGATATATGTACACAAACATGATATATATGTATATATAATATCTTATCTTATACTATAAAAGCCACCATCGGGCAATGAAACTGTTTTTTTCGTTTGATGCTATCTTTTACCATCTTGCCCTTGTGTGGCCGAGCTTTGTGTGTTTTTTGGTTCTCACATTCGATTTCGTCCCTGGCTGACTGAGTATCAGCTCGGGTACTCCCCTTCCTTGTTCGTTAGTGTAGTTTATTTGGTCCGAATGCTATTTATGACATCACGAACAACCTCACATATGACCTAGCTAGCATTCAAAGAATTGAGTGGACAATTCTAGTACTCTAAGGCATCCTAGTGACTCTTTGACGTGGAAAGATTTTGACAACCAAACATAGCTGGTTTGCAAATGAGCTTTGCAATATCTAATTTCACTTGGCAAGCAATGGAGCAACTCTTTTAATAATGTGAGCAAGATTTACAATATTTGGCTAGTTGTATTGGTACTTTATAATCTACCTCTCTAGTTATGTATGAAAGAACTGTACCTCATGTTGACGTTGCCTATCCCTAGTCCAAAAGCTCCTGGAAATGACATTGATGTGTATCTAAGAGCCTTGATTGATGAGTTAAAACATATGTGGGAATTAGGTGTTGTCACATATGATGCCTCGCTTGACCAATCATTTGTTTACATTTTTCATTATGGACTATTAAAGACTTCATTGTACATGCAAACCTCTTTGGATGGAGTACAAAAGGAAAATTGACATGATGTCCTGTGTGTAATATGGAGGTAGTCTCGGCATGGTTGACATATGGTGGAAAACGATGTAATATGCGTCATCGTCGATTTTTACCAAGGGATCATAGTTGGCGGCTAAATTTTGACTTGTTTGACAGTAAGGAAGAGCATGGTATGACTCTTAGAGGATTTTTTTTTTTTTACGTAATATATTAGAGTAACTTATGAGCCTTAGTGCAGTAATTTCAGCAAAGAATTCTAGAAAATGAAGTAGTCCCTATAAGAGTTGAATTAGACGAAGAAGAATATATTCTTCCAATTACCATATTAGAAAACTTTAATGTTGAGACACAATTTGGACATTATGCACACTAAGAAAAACATTTGTGACAATATTGTAGGAATGGTTATGAATATTGAGGGAAAATAGAAAGATCTACATCGAAGCTCAAAAGGATTTGATGAGGCTTGTTATAAAGAAAGCTCTATATCTAAAGGTGCATGATACTTGTTCTTTGATGAGGCCTGCCTATTACACGTTAGTGGGGGAAGCTCGGACGAGTTTTTGTGTATGATTGTAAGATCTCTGGAATAAAGAGCCATGTTTCACACATGCTTTTACAACGGCTACTGCCAGTTACTGTTCGCAAGTATTTACAAGAATATATAAGATTGAAAATAACATAAATGAGTAAATTTTTCGAGAACTTTATGCAAGAATTTTGAATGTGGAGGTCTTGAAAAAGCTTGAATGTGACATCTAAGTTATTCTTTGTAAGTTGGAAAGAATATTCCCACTTGCTTTCTTTGATATAATGGCTCATCTAGCTATTCATCTATCCCGCAAGCATTTTTTGCAAGTCCAATTCAATCTTGATGGATGTACCTGTTTGAGAGATATCTTGGACGCTTTGAGCATTATGTGTGAAATAGAGCTCATCCTGAAAGATTTATCAAGACACAAACTTACATTCATGTGGAGTACCTGACTTTTTTTTCCAATACCTTAATAATGTTGAGACCAAATTTAATCGACAAGAATCACTACAACAAAAACGGCCTTTTCCGATCAATTTATCGCGAATAATCTTTTGGTCGCGATAAATTGGTCGGAAAATGCCGTTTTTGTTGTAGTGAATAGAACATGGATGTTGTTCAACAACAAGAGTGGCCAACATTTTATGTCTTTTCTCAACATTTACATCCATTAAGATCCAAGTCATCATATCATTTATGTGATAAAATTATTTAAAAAGTCCATTCGTACGTGCTCAATAATTGCATAGAGACTATGGACTACGTCATGTGAGTTTTTGGTTTTAATTATTTTATGTTTCTCTCTTTCACTTTCTATACTTATATATATCTCAAATGTTGTACTTAAAAGCATTTCATGTTGTAGCGTGCATTATGAGAAAATCAATGTAGAATGCACCAATAATGTTAATGAGAGACACAAAATAGAATTCCCAGAATGGTTGAAAGCATGTGTACATTACTAATTTTAATGATTTTTGCTTCTATCCACTTATGTCATTTGTGCTTATGTGCATAATTTTTATTTCTCATCTCCATATCCAACATGTAAAAAAGAAGCGTATGTTGGCTCTGAATGATGTCTCTGATGAATTGTACTCATTGCCATGTGGTCCCAACAGTTGGATTGCATTATATTCAAGTTGTATAAACAATGGAATAAGGTTCCATACGAGGGATTGTGAAGCAAACGACCACACCCAATGTTTTGGTATGGTGGTTAGTGGGGATACGATGACGATATAAAGGACTACTATGGTGTGCTCATAGATATATCATATATTGCAGTTGTGCTACATGGGTTAGCATCATGCATATCTCTTCAAATGTGATTGGTGGGACATTAGTGATCATAGTGGACCACATATGGATCCACATTATACCAATGTCAATATATCTCATTCATGGTACAAGGAAGAGCCATTTGTATTGGCATCTCAAGCGTAATAAGTATTTTATTTCAATGATGTTGTATGGAGTGGTGATTGGAAAGTTGTGCAAAAAATTGTTGGCAAGAATGTATATAATATCTTGTATGTACAAACATGTAACCACAAAGATAAAGAACCGGCTAAGGCTTATCAAGAAAATGAGTCTTCATCTACGTATACAATCCCTGAAATCTTAGGGTCTAATTACGTTCCATTATGTAGAGAAAATGTACCAACTTTAATAGTTGATGCGTCAACCATTCCAAAATATCTACGAACTACAGATTTCATTGATTTTATGAATGATGAAAGTTGAGAGGATAAGGAAGATGACTTCCTCACCAAGAATAACTCAAACATCGATAGTAATAGTGATGATGGTATGCAAGCTATGTAATAAGTCACATTCATAGTGACTATATGGGAATTAATACTAGTAAAATGATCATTGATTAACTTTGTAACACGTTACATTGAGATGCTATTGCGCTTATTAAGGTTGTAACCCGTTCAGGATTTGAGCCCGATCCAATCCGACCCGTGCTTTTAAGTGTGCCAGATAGACTTGACCCGACCTACAAATTCCTGATTAGGTTAATTCGTGTTTTTTTTTCCTCTTACTGAGTACATGCCTAAACCAACTAGAACTAGTTGTTGAACCCTGCAACATTACCTCTTCACGCCAATGATTCCCGTCGGGTTTTGAGAATGAGTACTTCACCCAGAGCTGCGGAGGAAAGCAGGGGAGAAAAGCAGCAGAGAGAGATCGAGAAGGACCGACAGGCTAGAGATTTACAGCAAAGCTTCATAGTTTTGACAACACACGAGATCTTCGACCAGAACAACCCTCTGGTTTTTGAATGGTGGCACACAGGATCTTCAACCAGAACACTAGTGATTTGTCTCGTTCAACCCATTAATCAACTAGAACACTGGTGACCAGAACATGAGATCAAGAAGACTGAGAAAAAAAGAAAAAAAATGCATGTGCAAAAGAAAAAAAAAGTTTGTCGATATTTGCATTGTAAAAACTTAGAAGACCGAAGAGTTGTGCCGGTGAATCTCAAGAAGCAGTAAACACACCACCTACTAATCATTGAATTATTCAACCTTTCATTGGGTCATCATTTTTTGTCTTCTTTTATTTCCCTTGCGAATTTGCGATGGATTTTCTGACTTAAATGTTTGCAAACCTCTGTAAAATATCGTCGAGTTGTATGGGTCAAACCCGAGTATTAGTTAAAACCATTTTTTTTTGTTCGGGTTGGGTCGAGTTAATGAACTAACAGGGCCAATCGGTTTCCTGCACAGGCCTAGCGCCTGTACTGTTTATTTAGCTTGCATGTGTTTTCCTTCTCAAAAACTAATGGTTGAATTTAACAAGCTAATTGTGGCAATTTGATTTTTCACACCCTCTTATATATAAAAATATCAAAGTAAAACAACATTACAAATAGTGCAAATTATGCAATGTATTGATTGACATCATGTACATTCTCCCACTTTGATACAAATAACCAAAATAGTTCATATTTGGCAAATCATTAAATAAGAACTCTCAGTTTCTACATCATTCTTAATCAGCATCTATATTATCGTTAT
Source organism: Pterocarya stenoptera (assembly GCA_003123785.1). Classification (NCBI taxonomy): domain Eukaryota; kingdom Viridiplantae; phylum Streptophyta; class Magnoliopsida; order Fagales; family Juglandaceae; genus Pterocarya; species Pterocarya stenoptera. The sequence goes on from QEOT01001769.1 coordinate 12,672, forward strand.
CAGTCCTACACTAAAGAATAACTTATACATCTATTTGTGTTTGCACTGGAAGGTTATGATCATGCGCAAATTGATCTTCAAGTTTGATATGATGAGCTATGATAACTACCTGACCTTCCTGTAACTTACTCATGATGGAGTGAAGTTGAGATAGTTGTTTCCGTATGGAAGACAACTGGCTCAAGATAACTATGTCATTTGTCCCCATAAATGAGGTCCCTGATGTCTTGCATGCTACATGGTGTTGTTTGAACCATTGGCTATGGTTGTGCGATCAATAAATCTCATCTCCATCTTAGAAAGTTGGGCTACAAACTTCTAAACAGTGTATTGAGAGACAGGCCCTTGAGGATGTTGAGTTGGTTCGAACGTGTGAAGACTCAAGGATAGATGACACAAAAGTCAAGTAATCAATACTCCATATGGCAAGCTCAGTATTTTTTTATGAAAGACCTCCTCCATGATGATAATGGTAAAAGATGGAAAACAAATACCATTATTATTGAGCATGGCATAGAGGAACTTAGCTCTTGGAATGTTACTGTCGGAGAAGTAGTCGACAGGACAAATCTTTTGAAAAAGTATTCGTGGAAGTAAACACACATGAATTGACATATCAGCCAAACTAAATACACTATCCTGCTCACATCTATAAGAAGGCTTATCTACATAGACAAACTTTGTTGACATAAGTTGTTTCGAAAGAGCATTAAACTTAGGATAGAGATACATAGGATTATCTACTATAGGGATACCAGTAACGTGTGAGATAAGAATAGGTGTTACCTCAAATTAAGTGCCCCTAACAAAAGTTAGAGGATCCTCAATCAATGATGAGAAATTTTATAAAACTTGTGAATGAGTTCAACACAGATAGATCTTGGTTTGAAGTCAAATACTCTCAATGTCAAAACTCAAATTGTTGTGGTATCAACCTAAAAGCGTTGTCGATTAGATCAGATAGCTTAATAGTTTGTTCACCTATTACGAGTCGGTTGAGGAAGTTGTCATAGTACATTTTCTCACAACTTCAATTCTTGAACTAGTTACCCACGTTCACTGATCATGTCAAAGATGGCTCGACCTGAGTTTTCTACTTCTCTAACTTTTGGATAGGCACCTTGTAGCACTTTCCTTTTACTCCAGCCATCACTCATTTCATATATCTTGCAAGAACCAAATTTTATCAATTAATTATTAAAAAAATCCCACGTAATATGTGATCGTGTCAAGATATGAATGGTGAAGATGTCAATTGTTAGATATAAGCATGTCTAAGCCACTTTACACCATTACAAGTTGCACAATTTTATGGTCTTGTGAAAAATTAGGAATCTATGTTGGTGTCCATTATAAACATGAGCACATTGCGTTAGTAATATATCCAATGCTTGTGAAATAAGTAATGATTGAAGAAAATGATGAAGTTAATATATATCTCGATAAGCATGTATAGAAAATATTTATACAAAAATAAAGGAAAAAAAAAAGTAATGGATAATATATAATTGAGATATTTTGTCAAACACTTGATGCGCAGGATTTGATAAGGGGAGAGCAATGTCTATTAGATAAATGAAAAAATGCATTCAATACAAATGTGAAATACTCCTTTTGACAACAACCATCACAACACAACCTTTGATGTAAGCAAAGAAAAATATATATATATATAAAAAAAAAATACCCCAACGGTTATTAAAGAGACTAACAAATTAGTACCTAAAGTCTACTAAAAGTCGAAATTCTCTGATTTCTTGAAAATAATCAGTTGGATGGATTGGATTAGAGTATGTTTATCCCTTGTTATCTTTTACTGAAAGCTAGCCACCAAGTACCTCATCGGAATGTGAGTTTTTTTTTTTTTTCTTTCGTGAGGCATCCTTGGCTTCGGGTCGAGGGAAATGGGCTTTTTAAAAAAACTACTAGCACTATGAGTATCAAATGAGTTAAAAAGGGTACCCATTCAAATGAGGGATCGTTCAGATAATCTATTTGAACATCTTTGTCTGAGGCTCGTTCAAACGTGTGAGAACCAATCATTCTAACCATCTGGCGTAATTCAAATTGGCTCTGTTCGGTTGAGGTACTGTTTGTTAATTCCATTCGATTGTCTCTGTGAGTGAGCCATGTATATCCAACCCCAGTATTCTGGACGAGAGACCTTGTTTGTTCTATTTGAGCATCTCTGAGATGCACGTGTAAGAACATTGGCAATGGCTTAGCCAAATGTCAATACAAGTCTAAATTTTAGTTATATGTGAGAAAAAACCTCCACATTGGACTAGCCAAGGTCCAAAACTCAACACTTGAGCTAAAATAATTCTTGGTTCTTCTCCAAACCTGGCGAGTTATTGTTCACACTGAAAATGTATATTTTATTATTTTATCTACCTCCCTCTCTCTTTCCCTCGTTCTTTTCTCTTTCTTCATCTCGAAGTTGCCCAGTTCCCTCGTTTTTCCTTTCTTCATCTCGAAAGCTCCCAGCATAAGATACATATGTCTTCTTCATTGCTCGTCCACTTGGGTCCATTCGATCCATCTCCCTAACTTGAATTTTCTCTCTTTCCCCTTCTCCTAGATTATCGGTACGGGATTTGGTGGAGATTTTGCTTATTTAGTCCTGGTAATTCAATTGGATTCCTTGAAAGTCCAACTGATCAAGTTGTTTCTAACACAAAGATCGCGTCTTTTAGGTAAGTGCTACCCCTGGGATATGCTTGGTTGCTGAGCAAAATGAGAAATGCGAATTGCGTTCTTTTGAATATTCAGTAGAATTATGATTTTGGGTACTGAGAAAAACGAGTAACATAATAGTGTTTGTAAAGTGCTTTGTTTGCTCGGCTCCTAAACAATGAAAATTCTCCAAGATTGTAATTTTCACAGTCTCCCATTTCTTTTCGTATTTCTCAGTTACCAAATAGAAAATAAATATTTAAATATTTTCATTTACAATGGTTATTGATCACTGATGAAAGAGAAAATTTGATTATTATATTTCTTTTCAGCTATTTCTATGCAAATATGGGCTTTCATCTGAGAAAAAGGCTTGCTTTTTTAAGCATAGTGCTTCGAGACATACATAGATTTTGTTGAGACTGAGGTGGTATTTTAATCCATTGTTCACATTTGGGCAAAGATAAGCGGGTGCTTATGGAATTAGAAGGAGAAACTGGGGTGAGCATCCTAAGAAATTAAGATATAGCCTGCAATTTGCACATTGTTTAGCTGATCAGAAAAACGGAAAGGAAAATGTTAATACATGTTGATAATTAAATTCCTTGTGTTATTTTGACTGTCAAATTGAAAATTCTTACCCTCATTTAGTTGAATATGTAAGTCAAGTGGAAATTGTCATTATCTCAGGTCCTTTATGATGGATAGTGTAAAATACTCTTTAGTTTCTTTCCTTCTGTCTCCTACATTTGTTCAGCAGCCACAGCATGAGAATCATTCATAGATGAAACTTTGACATTTTCTTGTGGTTTTCTTGTTCCCTTTGATTTTAATTAACTAAAACCTTTGGGTAAATTAGCTCAGTTTTGATTGTCCTATTGATCGTTTCAAATCGATGTGATCAATATCCCTATTTTCTGAATGTTTCATCTTCTATTGTGATAACTCAGGCAAAAACCACAAAGGTAAGTTAGATGCTATATAACTGGAATGTTTACCACACTAGGAAATATGGGTGTTCATCCGGGCCGGGTTTTTTTCTGGCCCGGTCTGAAACCCGGAAACCCAGATTCCTGTTTCGGGTTCCGGTCCGGATCAAATCCGGGCCGAAATCCGGATTGCCAAAACCCGGACCTGTCCGGTCCGGGTAGGGTTTGGAATCCGGGTACCGGATTTTAAACCCGGTACCTGGATTCCATTTTAATCATCTAAAGCCCTAACGCCGCCTTCTATTCGTTTTTCACTCTCTCCCTCTCTCTCTCTCTCACTCACTCTCTCTCGTCTAAATACTGCATCTGGTCTAGTCAAAACCCTCATTCTCTCCGTCTTCTCGTTCTCCAATCGAAATCCAAAGTCCAAATCGAAACCTCTTGATGTCTCTCTCTGAAACCCTAGTCCTCGATCTCGATCTCGCCCAAAGTCCAAACCAAAACCTTAGCTCTCTCTCTAGCCGTATCTTTTACTCTCTCTCTCTCTCTCTCTCTCCCTCCCCAAAGCCATAGCCTTCGAGTTTTTGAGGCATTTTCTCTCGGTGGAGTTTCTGACACTATATCAGAAGGCTTGAGCCAGGAAGACTTTGGGAGTGAATCGTGGGTAAGCTGCTGCTTTTTTTTTTTTTTTTTTTTTTTTTTTTGAAAATTGGCACTTTAGTTTCGTTAAGCTCTAGACCTACAAACAAAGGATTTTGTTTTGATGCAGAGAGATTTGTTAGTGTCTGGAAGAAAGGGGTTTTAGGATGTTGTATCTTAGATTTTTCTAGATTTTTAAAAAAAAAATCAGTTGTGTTTCTGGTTGGAGTGTAAAATAAGAGCAATGCATTTATGGCGAAGGGGTTTCATGTCTTAGAAAAATGAGAATCCATTTGTGTGCCTGGATTGTGGGTAATAGTTGAACATACATGTTGCAGTTGGCCAAAGTTGCGCGCTTTATGCTTGTAATTCAATGGAACACAGTACTGATGATCATATTTTTATAGTGATGAACATTTTGGGTTGCTATGTTGTTGCTTTCAAGGTTTTTGACGATGGTGTTATTGGGAAATGCAGGTCAAGAAATTTCTCAAGTCACTGGTGACATTGAAAAAGTGAAGTGCTTTATAAATATATATATATCCTATTATTGGCTCTGAGGATGCCTTCATATCAATCATTTATTACTTAGAAACATTTGTTAATTCTTTTCAATGTTAATATTTGAATGTTCATAAGATTTTCAAACTTAATTACACTCATTTTTGCTTAATTAATTGCAAACATCCTTAAAACCTTATTCGGTTCTTTCTTCTGGTGCTGTTGCTAATTAAATGTCACCATGCATTGAGCAGGTGATTTTTGAGGTATGCATGCATGTCTAGCTCGATTGATTTGCTACAAATAGGGGTCGGTTTGGTTCTATCCCTCCATGAGTCATTAATTAGTTGATTGCCAGCCCAAATTTCTAGAAGGATTAATTATATATCATCCCTAATTTCTTGCATACACACAATAATATTGTGGAATATTATGAGTAATTTTGCATAAACACAGTAATATTGTTTGTGTTTTTTTTTTTTTTTTTTTGCTCAAAGGTAAACACATGAAGGCAGAAGATTTCATATTGCTTAAGCCTTTTGCTTTGTTTTTTTCTCTGGGAGTCTTTTCAGAGTGGATTGAGATGGAGTTTGTGGGATGTTGTGGGGTTAGAAGCTATTTATTTTTACTGATTTCCATGTCAATACTTGGTCATTGAGCTGCTTTTATATATTATGTCTATTGTCAATACTTAGTCAATCAATTTTGGAAACCTCTTCTTTGGAATATATGCATGGAAAATTTGGTGTTCCTTTCCATGGTTTGTGTTTTTCTTTGTTGAAATACATTTTTACTCTTCAGTTTGGGTGCCTGCAGAGAAAATACTAAGAATTCAATGTAGCGGTTGTCTTCAGTTGGGTGGCTACATTGAATAGGCTTGAAGTTTTATTTGGTGTGATTAAATCACATGGAAGACTATGTTATTGATATGTAACTCATATCTTGTAATTTTATATTTTGTAATCTAATGTAAGTTTACTGTAAATTTCTTGTTCATTGTTCAAGTTATCATTTTGTAGTTTGTAATAATGTAATATGTAGGGGATTGCATGCAGTTTAGTTTTTTAATTTTATATATTTTATTATTGTGGACAATGTTAGTATTATGCTTTTTAACATTATTTCTTAGAAAAAAATTTCACATAATATAGACTTTTATAAAAAAAAAATTATGATTTTCAACATGGATTATTCTTGAAAAATCTTTAATATGGTATAGGTTTTTACTAAAATAAAATTATGCTTCTAAATGGACTTCTTATAAAAAAGAAAAACCGGTTCAACCTGAAATTTGGGTTTAAAAAACCCGGGTCCAACCGGGTTTCGGCCCGGTTCTAACCCGGCCTGACCCCGTTCGGGTTCCGGCCTGGGTTTGAACCTGGATTCCAGTCCAGGTGAACCCGGGTTCTCGGGTTGGAACCCAAATGAGCACCCATACTAGGAAACATGGCAATAACATGATTTTTGACAAAGCCATGTTCTTGTAGAATATCTTTATTATCTTCCCCAGGGACAAGGTTAACTGCAACCAACTAGTTTTGGTCTGTCATTTGGGTCTGATATTGTTCAATTGCGAAAAATGAAGAGACTAGCAAAAAGGTTAAAATTGATTGAATTGTTAAATAACATGCTTTCTTAACTCTGATTGTGTCTCTATGTGGCATGCTCTTTCTTTCATTCCTGAACTTATTTCAAGACAATTTATATGGTATTTCCTGTAACATATCAATCTTTGAAAGCTCATGAATATGTTATAAATCACAATAGTCAGACTATATTGTTTCTGTTTGTGCTATAGATTTCCAGGCAGCCCTGCAATTCTCGGTGATAGAAAAGAGGATGCTGATGCTGATGCTGATGCTAGTGACTTCATGTGTTTGTTGGTACAAGAAGTTGGCATCATGTTTGTAGATGGTAATTGGTTGGTACAAGAAGTTGACATCATGTGTTTGTTGGCTTCACAAAATTTTAATTGATCCTTAACTATTAGCTACAACTAAAAAAATTGACAAAAGAAGAAAGGTTGGCAAAATTAGTTTGTTGGTTTCGAGAATTGTTGTATAAATAAAAGTTTTTTGTCAAATATTATTAAAATATATGAAGTGTATTTGCAAAATATAAAAAAAAATTGTCAAATATTATTAAAATATATAATATTATATTATTATTTTGATTTTAAGATGGCTAGTGCAAAAGTTGATTATATAGCCAAAAGTTGAGATTCTAGCCAAATTTTGGACTTGATAATGGCTGGCCATTGCCAATGCTCTAAGTTAAAGTAGACATGTTCGGACAAGGGACTATTTGGTAGTTCTATTCAAGTGGCTCTGTGCGTGACCCATGTAAATCTAACCCCAGTAGTTTGCATGAGAGATCGCTCGTCTGTTTAGTTCAAGCAGTTCGTAGAAGCATATGTAAATTAAACTCGGAGACGCTCAGATAATGGACTGTTCGGCCACTCTGTTAGTTTGTCAGAATAACTCTTTGAGGCTAGGTTTCCCACTAACACGCATAATAGTCCGAACGAGAGACCGCCTGGATGCTTCGTTCGAGTTTCTTTATCAGGTGTTTTGCTAGAGTGTCTATGTGAATAACAAATGTAAACTAAACCACAATAGTTCAGACAAGACACCGCTCGGCCTTCTGTTCAAATAACTTGGGTTGATAAATAAAAAATGCTTACAATTTATAGAAAAATTGGACTCAAATTAAAGTGCTTTAATGGAGAGTAGGCCTTAAAATAAACAAAAGATTTTGCACACATATAGCTAATATTTGGATGCCAAAATCACACATTCTAAAATTTGAAATAAAGACTTTCTTAAAATGAGTTTGCTTTATATTAATCCTCAATATAGTTCCCTTCATAGATAGACCAAATGTAATTTTCCTTATTTATGTTCAGGATGGTGAATTGAGGCTAGTCCATCCAGAGAGGATTGAAAGCAGCAAGCAAAATATATTACATGTATGGACTTGTCTAAAATCTATCTGACACAAGGGAAAACTATTTTCCATTCTCAGACAAAAGGTGTATGTTTGGGTTTAAAGTCTACAGAGCATTATGAGTTTTCTTCATCTTGTCTGCCCCTTCAGATTCACTGAGTCTTTCAGTGTCTCTAAGCGCTACCACACTTGTGGTGAGCTAGGCTACAAAAAGTTGCATGCCCATTCTTCTAAGCCTTTGATGTCCCCATCTGTGAAACCCAGCACACACACCATCATGCGCTACCACATTTGGGAGTGGCAACCCGTTCTCTGCTTTTACTTTAAACTATTATGGTTTTGGGGGTTTTTGTATATTGGATAAAGCTAGGTTCTTTTGAAGTTTGAATTATGGACAATTTGAAAATGGACATTCAGGAGTTATTAACTAAAGGTACCACCTTTTATTACTTGTATTTCATCTTCTATCACCTGCATGGTTAAAATGCCTTTACTTTGTGTTTCTTGGATTTACTTTATCTTTGTTTGTTGGTTTATTTAAGGAAAACTAGACATAGGCTGGTAGGGAACATGGTGATCACATGGTCTAACCAAAATGTTATGTGGTTATTTCTCAAGTTTTTGTTTACAACAAGTCTCCATTTCTTTTTTGTATCACACCAATTTTATGGCTCTGAGCCATGTATAATATTGAAGTTTATGTTGTGGTGTGGGATGCTTTTATATAATGTCAGTAATGAGAGAATTTTTTGATAAATTGAAAAAATAATGAAAATGAATCAGCTTGAATGTAGATGTTCATATGTTTATTCGAATAAGGGGTTTGTATTGTGTATTATATGTAGTGCAATCACAATGAAGCCAGGTCATGGGGTAGCAAGTGAGAGGTTGTTTGCAAAGCGTCATTCTCTAAAGTCCATTCTTCTAGTCATTTATGAGGGGTATACCTTATCCTTATGTGATAATGCTAAGTTTATAGCTGGAGAGTGACATGGATTGTCAAACACCATGTAAACATGATGCATGATAATTGGAGGTTTGTTCCAGACGGTAAGAAATAGGACCTCCCTTAGCGTGTGAGGGTGAGTGCTTTTCCATTATTAACTTGTTACTTGCTATTATTGCTAAATAACCATGATGATTAAATAAGAATATGTAATTAGGGGGGTTTCACCTTGGACAAGAAGAACACGAATCACCAAGAATGTGTCAGATTATAACTACAAAGTAGTTACAATGCCTTTCATCATCAATTATAAGTGGAATATAAAATAAGCCTTACACATGTAACAGCCTAGGCTAAAGGCTCAAAAATGGTGGATGCACCAGTTTGGAAAAAGTTATGTTGAATGATGTGTATATTTCCTGCCTTTCAACTAACTATAACTATATCCAAATTGGGTTAGTTTAAATTAAATAAATCGTGGAAATAAATCCCAATGATCTTGAATATAATGATAGTCATAGTGATGATGCTATGGTTTTTTACATCTCAACCAAAGCTCATGATTGGGTTTAATTGGCTTATTGGTCATTATGGTTTTGTTATGCATAAACATGTTCTAAATATGTAAATAGGTGGCATATAATTTATTTACACTTATTTGATGACCCAAAGGTTAAACGTTGAGAATGAAAGAATTGAACTTTTTTTTTTATAGTATCTCTAGCTAGTAAGTTTGTGTATACCAGATGTATAAAGTTTACTTTTATTATTTACTTTGCAGTGTGAGGAAGTGTATAACTTAGTGGGTTTCTATAAGTTATCTCGGTGACCTTGGAAGAAGTGGACATTTGTAATAGAGCATAGTGAAGAGAACTATGTCAGCAACAATATTTTTATTTGGTTTATTTGTCTTCGTGTTAAGTTATTTTGTGATATATAAGGTTAAATTATTTTCGACGATATGAATATTTGTATGATATAATCAAATGGTCTTTTTATGAAAAGAGAGAGATCCCTACTGTAATGGATAAGGATGTAGCAAAACAGGTATTCAAAGAGGTACTAGGGGACATATTTGGGTATGTTTGGAGATTAGGCCGTTCTGTCATACCTGAACCTAAAATATGTTCTCCTTTGATGAGCAAACAATATAGTACAACAAGTTGAGATGCACCAAAAAAAAAAAAAAAATGCGACGAACTAACAAGGATGTTGCAAGCAATCATGGAGAATCAAAAACTATGTAAAGAATAAATAAACATGACGTTGGCATTGCTGGAGTCTTAGAGATAAAACATAAGAAATCCATAGGTTGGCTTACATAAATGCATGAAACTAATTATAGAGGTATATATAAATAGTCCTAGGCCCAAGTTGTTTTGGAAATGGTTGAGAAGATAGTTTTGAGCATAACCTTCTATTTAGTCTGGCATGTTTGGCCTTTTGAACTAGATGCATGCATATTTTGTTAAGCAAAAGTAATGATATGTTAGGTAACAAATATAATTATGTGGTTGTAAATCATCAACAACATTGATGTAAGTGCATCGGCGGACCTATGAAGGGGCAGGGGGGCCATGGCTCCCCCCAAAAGTTTGAAAAAATATATATTAATTTTTTATGACTTAATAAGATTATATTAATCTCACTTTGTGTTGGTCCCTCTCTAAAAAATTATTTTGACCCTCATCTACAAAATTATTTTGATTTTATAGATTATTTTGACTAAGAAATATAACAAAAATGATTTTATTATAGTTTTAGCTTTGTTCGGTCCCCTACAACAAATTCCTAGTTGACGATAGTTGTGATTTTATTATAGTGTCAATGTAAGGTGACGATAGTTGTGAAGAAAAAGCTTAGGGCTGACTATTAGGATTGGAGTTAAGGCACCATGTACATTTCTATGCAACTGCTCTTCAAACTATATATAGGATAGCTGCATATTAATGTTTTGTGAACTTTTTATAATGACTTTATATTGTAATGGAACTATTTTGAAGTGGTTTATAATGTATTGTGCTAATTTCTTAATGAAGTTGATGTGCTTGTAGCTTGTGCTTGTGTTTGTGCTTGTGCAACAGAAATATTTCATTATTGTCTAAAAATGATGTGCAATACTGACGACAATATATGGACAATATTGACGACAATATATGCATTTGCAATGATAAAATTTCGTAGCTAAAAGTAACTATTTGTAACAAAAAAAATCATTGGTGACAAAGACTTTCCCCAATGCAGCTTCTGCAAGAGTACTAGAGCAACAACAAATATTTGTTGCAAATACTCTTTTGTAATGAAAATGGACCATTTACAACAATTTTTTTCCTCACTTGTAGTGGTGTCATGCGCCGGAGAAGGAATTACCAAAAATTTCACCGTCAACGTTATCAAGTGTGGTGGTTGCCACCACCCCATGGAAAAGCCTCTTGATTTTATTTTAATAAATAAAAATAAGCTTTTTAATAAACTTTGTAAGAAAATAAAGTGGCACTAAAAAGATTGCACGTGGTGTGGGACTAAATACGTTATAGCATAGAGTTAATTCCGATTTATTTGGTAGATATATGCTTTGGACATCTGCATCTGATTACTTCTAGGTAATATTTTAAGATTACTGCTACATCTATAAAGAAATTATATAGAATAATTTGATAAATTGATGTGTCTGCATCTGATTTATTAGATCTATTTTATAATAAAAATAAATTTACAATCAGACAAACTATATTAAACCACCTCAGTTTATAGAATTATTTATAATTCTTTTGTAGTTAGAATATTTTTCATATTTTAATTATACATTACTACTAAATACATATTTATTCTATAATGCAATATTTCTCTATCTCGACTTTTCCCTTCCCTTGTTAATACAAAGAGAATTGTACGGATTAAAACATACAGCTCAACAATTTGTTTTTATTACTGTAAGAAATTTAAATTTTTTTTAAAAATTGTTTTTTTAATTTTTTTTTAATTTTTAATAATGTGACACTAATACAGTAGAACTCACTGCAGGAAGTCTCATGGGTATCAGTGCGTGCATGACAGGTCCATGGCTGGTTGTCTAGGTCCCCGGCTGCTTGTCTAGGTCCATGGCTGCTTGTCTATTGCGCAGGGAAAGACATATTGGCCTCTCCCCTTATCCTTTTTCTTGGGAAAAAAAACGTCTCATTACGTTAATTTGAGGCGGAGACTCGGGCTAAATGGCTCGGCATATTTTCAAGAGTCATGGTCAGCAACAATCAATCAGCTTTTAACATACCATTCAAATTTCTACTAGAGTGAAGGTTCGCACACACCTACGACCTGTTTGGTGGGTGCCGCCAATAAAGAGAGCAGCGAGCGGTGGCTGCGATGCAAGTAGATCTGATTCCGTTGTAGCCTTCTTGTAGTGGCCGAAATGGTGAACAGAGGGTCTTCCCATAACAGGACTTTAGCTACCAGATTTCTCCCACGAAAACCATCGCCTTATGTTCTCACACTTTACATTATATCTCTTTTTGCTTTCTCCATCTTCGTCTTTCTGTTCTATACGAGGAGTATCTTGGAGGAAGATGAGCGAAAACCACTTTTATTTGGAGAATTGCAATCAGAGCAGGTATGACGTTTTTTCAACCTTTCTGTTTTGGTGGTTTTGAGCTTTGTGTTTTGCTTCTGGTGAAGTAATTTTTTATGGGTAGTTGGGGTTTTTGCAGTTTTGACGATTTTTTGATTTGATCTTTGCATTTCCATTCTGGGTTTCCTTTTTTCGTTGCTATAATCGTATGGATATTTGCTTTTCTGTTTTTGTTTTGTTTTGCTTTTTTTTTTTTTTAATTATGTTTACATGTGTTTGATTGTTGGTTACGGCGAAGTCTATGGATACTTAAATTTGCTTCTGAGATTGATCCAAAATTGGAGATTTTGAGCATATATGTGTTAGTCAGTGGATATTGATACTCACTCGGTTGAAATGGCAGCTATTCTTAAAAGAGATTATAAAGTAATGAACTAATTGAAATATTTACGAGAAGAGAACTGGGGCTTGGTTTTTGCTGTTTGATAGGGTAAAATTGAAGAAAAAATAAAACGTGTGATAAGCATATTAGACTATTAGTGTGATTCCTACAGTTTTCAAGGTTCTTCAACTTATACCTTGACACGTATACTAAAAGCTCGGAAAGTGATTGACAAGTTTGGAATGTGGTGGTGGTTTTGGCAAAAGAAAGAAGCTGCCCTTTGAAGGGTTAAAGGGCTTTGAAATGATTGGGTAAGAAAGACTCTTGGAAGTTTTTCTTTTGTTGGTAAAAGGACTCTTGGATGTTAAAGAGAAGTTGAGGAAGGAAACACTTGGTGATTGGAAAGGACAATCCCAATTGAGGAAATCTGTTAGAGACAAAAATCAAGGGTGCTACGGCTTCTAGAGGGGATAAATGTATGATTTTCATAAGGGTGCCCAATTCGCTTAGAAGGAATAATTCCATTGATTCTTTGTTTGTTAATGGGACAGTTTCTTATGATCCTTCAAAGATTATCAATCACACATTATGCATAAAACTGCACACTTTGCACATGGAACAATTCACTTAGAGGCCTAAGTTGGATGGACTTTCCCTTCACTTGAGGAGGTCGATGTTAGGAATGATAAAAGAAATAAAAAAAGCAAAATTGGAATCAATCACACATAACACAAGATTTACATGGTTCGGCAACGTGCCTACGTTCACGGAGCTGCAGACGATTTTATCAGATGATAATTAAGGATACAGTGCGGCAGCTGTACAAGGGTTTAGTATAATATATAGTAAACTCTAATTAGCAGGTGGGGTTGGATTGAGCCAAGACAGGTCAAAAAAATTTCGGTTACAACGAGCCTTGTCTGTGATTGCTCCGATTTGGGCTGTCAAGGGCGTATAATTAATATGTGGGGTGATATTATTAACCTTGCTAACCTTGTTATGAAAGTTATGCATGAACGTAATGCTCATAATTCCCCTCTAGACTTAGCTGCGTCAAAGCTCCATCTACAAATGGATAAGACTTCAGTCCTAGTATATACAAGTTATTGAAAATAAAGGAGCAATAATCAACTTCTTGTTCTATCAAGAGGATTGGTATTACTCCTTTATTTTCTTCCTCGTGTATCTTATCTTAGAGAATAAAGGTAAGTCTGATTAATAGAATGGTAGAAATTTAAATCTCCATGTAATTTGTACTACCCCAAGCCTTGTTGAAAATCCACCAAAAAATCTCAAACAGATCCTTGTCTAGTTGGGTTTTCAAACAGGACCGCACACAAACAAACAATGCCACACACAAAGAAGCCCAATAGTTGAGGCCTTGTGGTTGGAAAATACCTTTTGAGGAAAACAAGGTGTGGGAGGTAGTGTCCTGAATGGTGATAAGGCATGGGGTCTAGATGGTTATTCTACGGCCATTTTTCCAAGTACGTTGGGATGTAGTGAATGATGGTGTCATTAAAGTGTGTTGAGATTTTCCCAAGCAGGGCAACTTCGAAAGAAACTTAATGTCACTTTCATTGCCCTTATGCCAAAAGGTCAAAGTTATTGCATATAGAATGAAGTTAGTGTCATTAAAGATCATCTCCAACTCTCAAAATGCATATGTAACCAGAAGGCAAATACTTGACTCAGTTCTCTTGTACCAAGGAGTGTCTTAATTGTAGATTGAGATTATGGTAGTCAAGACTGTTATGTAAATTGGACATTGAAAATACTTATGAGCATGAAATTAGTATTATCAAAGTTATAACTAATGTACATCAAATCCCTACAGGTTGGCTCAAGTGATAAAAAATCTTGGTTTTGGTGGTATGCTCCCCCCAGGTCTAAGATTCAAATCCTCTGAAGTGCAAACAANCCCCCCCCCCCCCCCCCCCAACAACCCAACCCAAACCCAATAAAAGACAAGAAACAGATGTTGCTGGAATTAGGTTCTCAGAACATTCTGATCCACGCAATTGTGCTTACTAGAGAAAGATGCTAAATCTGCAGGTGCTGTTCTGGGAACTTGAAAATTATAGATTATAATGTGACTTTATTGTTCTTTATACTATTCCTCCCTTATTGTCATGTTTGCTACTTATTCATCATTCTACGACATTATAAAAAGTTAATTTTCACCTAATGAGTATTATAAACAACTTTTTTCTCATGAAGTGGATATGGCCGAAATAATGTAAATGTGATGCATTTTCCATAATCTTCAATAACTGTTACAAATTTTACAAACTGATTTTGGGAAAGATTTTGTACAAGTTTTGCCTTTTGTTTAATAAATATGAATAACTTTTCTGTCCTCCACTTCCAATGGTGCAGATTCCCGAAGAAAAACTTTGGGACTCTCCTTTCGGCTATGGATTACACCCATGTGTCAAGCCTACTTCTAAATATAAAGGTTACACTAACATACATGATATTTTCATACTCTCTCTCTCTCTCTAGGATGGAAAATGTTTGTTTGCTCCTCTTAAGTTTACTCTCTGTCACTCTCTTTTATTCTCTTTACGTATGTAGAAGAAATTTTTACTCTTATAACAATGGCTCTTTTATTTGGTCCTGTCAAGTGTATAGTAGTTTCTTGCTTATGCTAGAGCATATCTCTCTTTCCATACTTCAAATTCTTCAGTCACAGTGAACGAATCACTGTCTCTAAATTTTCTTTCACTATGCCAGCTGCCCAAGGATCAGACCACTATATAACTGTTCGAAGTAATGGAGGACTAAATCAAATGCGCACTGGTGTAAGTTACTGACCTTTATATATACTGCACTTTTTTTCCTCTGTCTCCACTTGTGTGTAAGTCATACGTTTTGGCTGTTGTTTAAAATTAGAAAAATATTGTCTGTTAAGATAGCTCCTCTTGCTGAACATGGCTCTTTTTGTGGACATACTCATGGATAGTGTGTCCAACTTATAAATCAATGCAAGAATTCAGATCATGTTAATGGTTAGTTCTACCCCTATACCTATTGGAGAATTTATTGTGCTGTTGGGGCTTAATTGAACATATTTCCATTTTTCCCAAAATTTCATGTCTTCCAAAAAGGATTGGATGTATGTGTGGAGTTTCTCATGCCAGTTTTGTGAAAACAAATGTTGACCTGGAATTGAAACCTTGCATTGGGACAATATCCTAATATGTCTCTGTGAGGCATTTTATGCTTTGGTTCTGTTATTCGAAACTACCTTTTGGATGCATGTGTTTGGTTCTTACTTTTTTGCCGAACCATCATCCTGAATGGGCCCATAATTGTTTCGATAATTATAACTGATATGATATATCTGCATCTGTGCTGGATCTGAATTCTAAAACTGATGTTTACTTACATTGCTGGCTCCATCTGTCTTAATGGCATCATTTACTTTGATGTATTTATGTATGCAAACTATGTAAGAGATTTTGTCGGTGGTAAACAATATTGCCACTCTGTACGAAAAGAGATAAAAGCCTGTGGTTGCACAATCACTCCTTTGAAATTTTGAATATTTAAAATTTACTGATGTTTGATCTGTAGAGATTTTTAATACATTATTGGAATCAGTTATGTAAGTGGATTGTCTTAGTTTAACCCAATCTATGCTTTATATAGTTGGTCAATTGAATTTCAGCTGCAATTCTTTTTTTTTTTTGAAGATATCTGACATGGTTGCTGTTGCACGCATCATGAATGCTACCCTAGTCATTCCTCAACTAGATAAGCGTTCATTCTGGCAAGACTCTAGGTAGTCATTAGAATTATTTTTCCATTTTCAGCACTTTGGATTATTGTGGTACCTTTATGGCTCTCTTTTCTTTTCTTACACGTTCTTCTGTCATGTATCCCCAATGCACAGTACTTTTTCAGATATATTTGATGAGCTTCATTTCATTGAAGTCTTAAAAGGAGACATCAGGGTTGTGAAGGAGCTCCCAAAGAATTTGGAAACCATTCCTCGGGCTCGGAAGCATTTCACTTCCTGGTCTGGCATGGGTTACTATGAAGAGCGGACACAGTTATGGAAGGAATATCAGGTATGTAGAATATTTGTTTGTAGGATTCGATATTTTTTCCCAGTCAAGATCTGGTTCTGGAGTGAGGAACTTACCTTACTGTGTAAGGTTCCTGCTGCTGAGCTTGGTGCCACTGATGATTATTACTAGTTTATATCACATCTCTACAAAACCAAGGCAACACAGCTTGACATTTCCAATTCTTTTCCTGTTTTCAATTTTTTCTTTTCTTTTTTAGGGAAATTTTTACTCATAGAAGTGAAGAAGGCTTTTATAGTCATGTTCATACTTATTAAAAAAATGATCCTATGCTTTCTAGGGACAGTACACTTCAGAGGATTTTCAACCATGGGGTAGGATTGGGGTTAGAAACCTTATTCTGCTCGATTGTTGAGGGTACAAGAATTCCCTCAACAAAGGGGATGTTTTCTACCTTTTTCTTATTCAGTCTAATTAGATATCTCACTGAAACAATCCTTTTTCTCTATTTAATTTTGGATCTTGAATTGAGGCTTCTTGAGGAAGTGGTTATGACGTTATGCTTCTGAAAGGGAGAGTTTTTGGCATTTGGTGGTGGATGAGAAATATGGTCAGAAATTCCCTGTTTCCCTTCACTTCTGCAGGAAATACAAAGTTCCCTGGATTTTGAAGTGGAGTTACGCTAAGAAAAATGATATCCTTGTTTGCAATTGGTTCGTCAAGTGGTGGGATAGATTTTCTCATACCCAAGCATGTCTCATTATTGTTAATTGTGAAGTATTTGGGTTGGGATTGTGGAGTTTAATACGGTAAACAAAATTATAGCTACAGGAGTGTAAGTTTGCTGAATTCATAGATGATTAACGAGTGTATATGTGCAGGTAGTTCATGTTGTAAAATCAGATTCTCGACTCGCAAACAATGATTTGCCTCTTGATATGCAGAGGTTGAGATGCCGTGCTCTATATCATGCACTCCGGTTCTCTCCCCCAATTGAGAGCCTAGGAAAGGTTTGAATTGCTGATTCTTTTGTACTTTTCCTGTGATTGGAAGTCTGGAACCCAGGTTCTAATTATTAGTTTATTGCATTAAGTACTGATGGTGAAACAACTGGTCTGAGACTTAAATTGGATTGCTCACAAATTTTGAAATGGTTATTGTACTTTTGAAATCATGCCACTGCTACTGTTTAAAACCTTGCAACAAATACATACGTCCACAGTAAACATGATCTCGGGTTTATTTTCCATTTCTGTATTGATTCATTTAAGAGGTCTCCTATGGGGCTTCCTGTTAAATTAGGTTCTGAGCATGCATGATGGTGACACAGCAGAAGCTGGTGGAGCGGCTGAGAACACGAGGGGGAAGATACATAGCTCTTCATCTGAGATATGAGAAAGACATGCTGTCTTTTACTGGATGTACTTTTGGTTTGACTGATGCAGAATCTAAAGAGCTGAGAATTATGAGGTGAGAAAATTACTCAGTTGTGTGTTTTCCATGCATTTGTGCATGCCAGCATGCACACATATTAAGTATGGACATAAACACACATACACTTACAGTCATCCTTTCATGTTAGGTACATAGGCAACCGTCTAGCCTCTTGGATATGTATCACTATCTAGGTGCACTTAACAGTGTTATTATTCATAGAGAAAAATTAGAGCAATGGATTGCATGTCCATATCCTCTATATGCCCTTCAGTTATTAGTGCCGCTTTTGTGTAAAAAATCTTGCTTTGGTAATAAAGTAAACTAGAAGGGATTAAAAAAAATCCCCAGGGATGGTTATGTTGTTTGGCTGATTTTTCTTTCCCTCTCAGGGAGACTACAAACCATTGGAAGGTCAAAGTGATAAACTCTACAGAACAGAGAATTGGAGGCTTTTGTCCACTGACACCCAAGGAGGTCGGGATATTTCTTCGAGCTCTTGGTTATCCTCAATCAACATTAATTTATATTGCGGCTGGAGAAATTTATGGTGGTAATACTCGCCTTTTGGAGCTAACGTCCATCTTCCCAAACATAGCTTTCAAGGTTTGTTAACAAATTGTAGTTTAACTGCTTAGGAAAATTAGTTTGGTGCCACCAATTCTGTGAGTATGATGAAGTGGCGGCTGTATTGATGGCAGGAAACACTTGCAACCCAGGAAGAATTGGAAGCATTCACTAATCATGCGACTCAAAATGCAGCTCTTGATTACATTATCTCTGTAGAGAGTGATGTGTTTGTCCCATCATATTCTGGTAATATGGCACGAGCAGTCGAGGGGCACCGTAGATATCTAGGCCACCGCAAGACAGTCACACCTGACAGGTAGTAATCAGTCGAAGAATCTATCGTAGGGACTCGTCCAGGAACTGTTTCTCATATCTTATTTCCCTTCTTTTATCCACTATATCTTCAGGAAAGGACTCGTCGAAGTTTTCGATAAGCTGGAAACTGGGGAGCTTAAAGAAGGATCCGCATTGTCTTTTCTTGTTCGCCGGATGCATGAGAACAGGTAATATAAAAGAACGTGTATGCTATAGCTTTATGACGGGATTGCTAACTCGGATTAAATATCCCCATTGTATTTTCAAACACAAGTTAGCTCTGTTAATGGTGCTGCTCATTACTAACAGAAATATCACCAAATTAAAGAGTAGTTTTTTTTTAGCCTCTAATTACTTGTTTGCTTTATGGAATTGACCTAGTTAACAAGATTTTACAAGCTATGTAGAACCAAAGAGCTTATATTTTTCTTCACCAAAATTGTAGGCAAGGAGCTCCAAGGAAGAGAAGAGGTTCGCTGCCAGGAATTAAAGGCCGAGCACGTTTCAGGACTGAAGAATCCTTTTATGAAAATCCATACCCTGAATGTATATGTAGTTCAAAAAGGCAGCTTCAAATTACATAATGCCCTGACAGTGCTAATTTTGAGTTAACCTTTAATTAGGGATGTTTGGAATTATTTCTTCCTCATCATTTCGTTCCCTCTCTCTTTCTCTATCAATTTTTTTCTGACCTTCTTCTTCCTCCTACATTTCTCTCCTCTGCACATCGCAAACATTTTTGAAACTTACCACTCCCAACTGCAACCCCTCTTCAATCAAAACATTTCTGACCTTCAATCAAAACTTTCTGAAATGGAAGGTATGCTAGTGTACTCCATGGCTCAATTTTTTGAAAAACCTTTTGAAGAAGACATTCCAGCTTCATTGCAGAACTTTAATACTTTTTAACATTGCAAAGAAATGGGAGAACATTTTCATTGAGGCCCAGTAACGTTCATTGCTGATATTCCAGCCATTTTAGACTTCTTCTTTCTTTCTTCTTCTAGTTTGATGGTCTTCTCGATTTTTTTCCCTAAATATATGTAGGTGTTTAAAAGGAAAAAACTAACACAGCCCAGTAATATTCATTGCTGATATTCCAGCCAACAGTGTAGCGGTTAAACCTGTCAAGAGGGTCCTTCCTGAGTGTCCTCGTCTCAGCCAATATCAGAAACGAGTTCCCTGCACTCTTCTCTGGAACAGACTTGTTTGTGTTCCAATGCACCACCCCACCATATTCTTTCTCAACAAATATCTCTATAATGCCCAAAACCACGCACATACCAAAAACAGAGTCACATTTACAAAAAAGATTGTTGTAAAAAAGAAATACAGGTTTTAGGAAACAAAAAATTGAAATAATTACCATTAAAATCACCTGGACTACATAGCGTGTGGTGGACTCGAGAGCTTGCGAAGGCTGAAGAGATGAAGAGGAAAGAGGAAAAAGAAAAAAGAAGGGTTTGGTCTTAGAGATAACATGGTGGGTTTGCTTTGTTCGTTTCCGCTTCTTGAGTCTGGAACATTCTGGTTTTTCAGATCATAGAGAGAGAGTGTGTGTGACGGTGATTTAGCTGAGATCTTAAATTTTGTCAGAGCCACATTATCCGGTTACACACGGTTCCTCAAGGGCAGTTGTACGTAGCAGAACCGCTCTCATCACATTCCATTTCATTTTATTTTATTTTCAAACATCACTTAAATACAAATACTTATAAACTAATCATTACAACTTTTTAAAATTAATTATTACAAATTTTCCAAACTTTCAAATAAAAAACAATTCAACTTTTTTAAATCTCAAAATAAAAATTATATTCTAATAATAATTTAATTTTATAATATTTTTAATTTAATTTTTTTTCTCTCCTTTGCAAACATATAAAAAATACTAAACTTAAATAATCTCACTATTATTCACAAATCATTTTACTATTATTTACAAAATTTTTATCTATTTCATTCCCCAAGCATCTCTTTAATCATTCTTATCCAAGTTCTTTTTTTTGGGGGGGGGTAATTAGACTTTTCATTCAGAAGTTATTACCTATTCTTTCATTTTACAATTTAATTGGATTCTAAATTATTTATATTCTTTCATTTTACCCAATCAATTAAAATGTGACTGTTTAAATAAACGAGTCAAGTAATATTAACTGTTAGTTTTGAATAGAAGATAATTTCATTTAAAAGATAAATTAAAATTTAAATCCTGTAAATTAAATTATATCATGTGAATGGTATCTATGATGTATAGGCTTTAAAATAGTATTGTTGTTGTCTATAAAATAGTTGCTATACCGTCTTAATAGAAACTACTTGTCTATACATTTCCTCACCTATTGTTTTACTTTATTTCTACTTATAATAAAATATTTTAATTGAAAATAAAAGTTTAAACAAAAAAGTCAAATTAGGGAAATTATATAAATGAATCGAAATTTCAAATTTGATGGCAAGATTTACAAATCAAATTTTATGTTGTGTTTTTCTTTAGCATTTTGAAGAAGTTCTAATGTTGTGTTGGGTAATGATATTCTTACTATTCGTTATTATTTGTCTACTATCCAAAACCCACATAACTTTCTTTTATTTTTATTTTCTCTTCCTATTAGACCAAATTCTTACATTTTGAAATTCAAACATAAGCTCGAGGCATTCTTACATTTTGAAATTCAAACAGCCAAACTTGTATTTGAATTCCAAAATACAAGAGCTTGGGAAGAGAAAATAAAATTAAATAAAAAAAGTCGCGCGACTTTTAGATAGTAGATGATCGTAACGACTAATAAGGTTATCATTCTTGAATATGCATCGACTGTTTTTTATTTTTTAATTTTTTTAATTTTTATTTAAAACCTTAGGTTAAGCATATGGCTTCAAAGCAATTAAGCGTTATCTTTTTTTTTTTTCTTCAATTCGAATGCATTTAATCAATTTACTTGTAATTGTCCAAAAAAATTAGGGAAATACTAAGCGTCCCGCTCCCAGCTCTTGTTGGGAGCCACTGCTGGCATTTTTTTTTTTTGTTTATTTTTGTTTTTATTTCCTGATGAAAGAAGTGTTTTTTTAATAATGTTGCGAATTTTTAAAAAAAATATATATTTAAGTGTTTAAAAAATACATATAAAAAAAACACATCTAAATAATTAACGGGAACTAGAAAAATGATACTCTCACTACTACTTCTTATAACATGATGTTACTATTGAAAAAGATTAGGAAAATACTAAGCGTCCCGCTGTCAGCTCCCATTGGGAGCCATGGCTGGTATTTTTTTTTTTTGTTTATTTTTGTTTTTATTTCGTGATGAAGGAAATGTTTCTTTAATGATGTTGTGAATTTTTTATTTTAAAAAATATATTCAAATGTTAAAAAAATACATGTAAAATAAAAATAAAAACACATCAAAATAACTAGCGAGAATAAAAAAAATAATACTTTCACTGTTGATTCTTACAACTTTATGTCACTGTTGAAATTTTTCATTTTACAGTTTACACTACCGATTTTTTTAAAAATATTTAAAAGTATAAAAACGTAAAAAACAAAGAACAATTTACTCTGGAGCGGTGTGCGTAGCACTATCTAAAAGATTAATACAGATGAATTGTTATAGGGAAATGATACATACTCCGCTCCCACTCTCGCTCTCAGTCCCGCTGGGATTTTTTTTTTGTTTTTTATTTTATTTTTTTTATTTCTTGATTAAGAAAATAATTTTTAATAAAGATGTGATTTTTTTTTATTTTTTAAAAATATTAAAAAATATTAAAAAAATATATGTTGAAAATGAAAAAAAAAAAAAACACATAAGTTATGTGTTAGCGGGACACCGAGCGGGAGCCGCAGCGGTGTCCCTAGCACTGCTCATTGTTATATGGTTTCAATAACGTCTACTTAAAATCGAACTATCTAATCCGATTTGTTTCGTTTGACAGAAACAACACGCGCCGCTTCAGTCTCGAGGGACCAACAAGAAAACGCAGGCGCAGGCGCTTGTACTAGATAGAACTCCGAGCATTTTCTCTGCTATTTTCTCACCCTGGAAGCAGAGAGAAAGGAGAAGAAATAGAAAAAGATACCCAC